>CAWVRF010001247.1:0-144520 GCA_963932465.1 Maratus speciosus | reverse complement strand
GAAGTAGTGACAGTTCTGTTAGTGGACGTCGTGCCAATATATAACTCCCAAAAACATTGAAGTGGTAGCTTTGAGTTGGAAAATGTAATTCGAAATACACATAATATCACTGACAGAATAACTTTTCACTTCCAGAATGTTTTGGTAACGCCATGACGTTTTCCGCAAAGGAAGATAAATCTTTAAAAATCTCTAAACTCATTACTTTAAAAGTTATAAACAAAAATTTATTTGGGTTAAAGTGATTTTTGTTTATACGACACTAGTTTCCTATAAGACTATTGTTAAGCTTGTTGTGCGGTACTAAGTTTATCTCATCTTTTTTTAATCAATATATTCTTTTGAAGCGAAAAGTTTTGATACTGCAAGATATCAGCTAGCAGGTCAGCGCACGCGCCCTCCTTCCACCCACCAAAGGTTATGAAATTTTTTTACGCCACATAAGAAGCACACCCTTCTATAATTAACGCACCGAATTAAGCAAATTAAACAAGCAACTGTGAACAAAAGATCTGGCTAAAAAATCATTCTGTTAGAGATAATGACATACATTTTAAAAATTTAAAAACAAAAGAATTTTTTTCAAAAGTTACTTTTTTTTTTTTTTAAATAGGCGACAAAATTTAAATAATATCAATCAGTGGTTAACTACTACAGATTAACATTTGTCAATTATTTACTATTTCTCAATTAAAAATATTCACTTACTTACAGTTATCAACGTACCAATAGCGTCAATTAAGTACCATTTTAATCAAATGTAAGCAAATCATTAAGCATGAATATCTTTATATCATAACACTTTCGTCTCCATTGAAAATATTTTATTTTCGAAAAATTTTCATCAACAAGCAAATCCCCCCCCCCCCCCTCCTGTATCCAACATCCTTTCAAGTCGCATAAAAAAATACATCATTCTACAATTATTGCATCGAATTAAACAAACAACCCTGTTCAAAAGACTTACCTAAAGAATTTATTACAGACAATGACATATGTTTTAATATTTTAAACAAAATTTAATATTTGTTCACAAAATTTATTAAAAAAAGAGTAAATTTTCTTTTAAAGACGACATTCATTAAATAGTATTAATCAATCATTAACTAACCGCAGTCAATTTGTCAATTATTTACTACTTGTCAATAATAATCATCAATTACTATCCATAACTAATAATACCGTCAATTAAGTGCTATTTTAATTAACAATAGCAAATGATTAATCATGAACATATCGAAATCATAACGATTTCTTCCATATTGCTTGAAACATCCTTTCGAAAAATACTCATTGTCCTTCAAAAGCTTCAATAACTTTATACACTTTGTCAGGCAATTCATTGAATAATAGAGTAACCACCCAGGACATCTTAGTTCGAGATTAAGTTACTCGGGTTGAGTGTGTAAAATTTCAAAACGAGTAACACCCGAGTTACTCTAAATAATGGTACTCTGCTCCCAGAAACTTTTCGTTATAAAAAATACAAATTTTCTTCGAATGAAAATTTTTTGGTGTTCATATGTATATTTTGCATATCTTAACATTCTATAACAATATTTAAATGATATTAATAAAATTTCGGTGGGTATTCCAAACGTCGGTAAAAAGTTTAGTTACTGACGAGGGCGGGTAGGACGGTATTGGTGTGTGTGTGTGTGTGTGTGTGTGTGTGTGTATGTTTATTTATTAAAATCATGATTTTGTAAGTTATTATGTGTGTTTCTTTAGACGGTATTACTACAGATTCCCCTCTGGAACAGTGAATGTAATTGGCTTAATAAATGGCTCAGAACATAATACATTAAACATAAAATGATTAGTTCTGATTACATACTTATCAAAGTTTAAATTTCTAAATATAAAATATTTACGTTAAGAAAATAACAATTCAATATAGAATAAAATTAACCCCTTGGCCCCCACATGTAATAACACCAGGATTTGCATCAACCAGTAGATACACTGAGAGTGAAAGGATTGATCTATAAGGCAATCCATTTCTAATTTACAAAATAGGTTCAATTAATCAATATATTTAACTTTGGCTTTAAGTAAAATCTTCATTTTGATTAAGTAACATTGCAACGTTGTTTAACTTTTTCTCTGAATTAATTATAATTCATTCTTTTAAAAGATTACTTGAATACGTTAGAAAAAGGAGAATGATACATGAACGTAGTATTAAACATATTTTGAAAATATTGAAAGTTTGAAACAGTTCGCTAAAGGTTAATTGGTTTTTAGAAGTTAGCTGTTTCCACACTTCTTGGGTTGCTTCAGACTTCTAATTTAATAACTTATTGTATAAATTAGATATTATTTTCAATTGATTTTAAGTGAATTTATTGTATCGAACTTTAATTAATTCGCTAAACTTTCAAAACTTAATTCAATTAATATGTAATTAAAGAGCTTCATTTATATCAAAAGTTTTTTTTCGCAAAAGAATTGCAAGTGAGAAAATAGTCAAGATTAAAAAATGATAATAATACACATTTTAATTTCGTTTTGTAAATGATCTGTTGAAAGTTATTCATTAGATTAATCATATAATAATTATTATTACTTTCTTCTATCTTTACAAGAAGAAAGTATTGGATTCATGAAAATTTTCGAATTCCGGGTTTCGAAAGATTTACACGTTTAAGAGTCAGAGAACCCGAAAAACATGTTTTTATAAGATGTCTGTTTGTGAGTCTGTCTGTGTGTGACACAAATTTTGTGGGCGCTCAATCTCAAGAAGTAATGAACGGAATTTAATAAAATTTATATTCAGTTTGTCCCTGATATAAATTCGTGCTGATTAGTTTTTAGTGTAAATCGTTCAGCAGGTGGCACTGCTGTGCAGCATTTTTCACGATTTCCACAATAGCTCAATCTCCAGAACTAATGCACGGATTTTCATGAAACTTCTGATTTAATTAGTCCTTGACAGGAATTGACGTTTTGTTCATTTTGGTGTAAATCGCTCAACAAGTGGCGCTGCTATTCTGCATTGTTTGCAATTTCTGCAATAGCTCTATCTCAGGAACTAATGCTTGGATTTGCAACAAACTTTAGATTCAGGTATATCTTGATATGAATTACCGCTGTTTATGTTTTGGTAGAAATCGCGAACAAGTGGCTCTGCTATGCTGCATTTTTCAGAATTTCCAATATGGCTCTATCTCAATAACTAATGCGCGAATATCATGAAACTTCAGATTCAGATATACCTTCATATAAATTCGTGCTGTTTATGTTTTGGTGCAAATAGCTCTATAGGTGGCACTCCTATGCTGCATTTTGCGGAATTTCCGCTATAGCTCTATCTCAAGTACTAATGCACGAATTTTCATCAAACTACAAATTAAGATATACTTTGATATTAATTTGTGCTAAATTGATGTAATTTCTTGTATTATTAAAATGATTGAATTGACGTGATTTATATAAAGAGAAAGTTTTGTGATGGCCACATAATACTAGTTATTTTTGTATTAATTTATTTAAATGTAAAATAGCCTAAACATTATTACAGGTGTGCCAGATAGGTTCATCTTTTAATTGAAGTTACTATAAATGTCAAAGATAATATAATAGATATGTTCAAATATCTTATTTCACAAGGTGATTATAGTGTAAACATAACATGTAGGTTAGAAAAGGATATTTGGTTTTATATTTCTTTGGATTGAAGCAAGAGTGCGCAGGTCATTAAAAGTTGATTTCGTTCAAAGAACATACTTGTATAAGTTAATTTAATGCATAATTGGACTTTTATATTGAAACTGTATTACTTTTCAAGTATAATTTTAATGGGATGGAACTTCGTGTTTTGAATTGATATAGTTCGCAATATGTATTAGAATTCTATATATTTCACCCTTTATAATAGAGTGGTGTCTCTCACTCACCACTAGTGCTGCCCGGTGTCCCGCATAAATCAGTGCCCCAAATGCTCTCGACATCGCTAATTTCTTACTGTTTATTTTGGTACAGATAATTCAGTCATTATTTAGGGCGAACACTGTAAAAAAAAATCTGTGAAGTTACTAAAGTTTTTCTAGGAAACTTGGATTCCTAGAACTTTTCATGTAACGGCAACAACAAAATTTCATGTAACAGACACACTTTTGCGCCGAAAATCAAAAAATCTGTAAGGTTACTAAGAATTTTTTTGGAAACTGGGATTCCGAGAACTTTTCATGTAACTGCAGCCAGGGTTACAAATAAAAGTTTAGTAAGATTACTGAAATTTTAGCAGATTCATTTGTAAAGTTACAGATTTTTGTAGCTTTACAAAAATTAGTTTTGTAGATTTGCAGCTTTTTTCGTACAGTTACAGGTGAAAGTTTAGTAAGCATGTAACTTTAGATCTGTAGAACTACAGATTTTTTTTTACAGTGAAGAAAATAACTTTAAAATACTGGTGTCATGAGCATTTGGAGTCCCGATTTCCGCGGGAAATCTGGCAGCTCTAGTTGTGGGTGGGAGTCACCTCTCGAGTACAAAAGGTTAGAGGATATATTTCGAAAATTTACCTTAATGGAAAACAATTTATTATTAACCCTCCGAGCATCTTGAGGGTTTTCCTGCATTTTTATAAGAATGCTTATAAAAATAATCCTAATTAAAATATTCTTTCCCTGTTTGCTTCTAATGTACACTTCATGACCCCTTTATTTGGTGTACATTTTCAAATACAATTCTTTTTATACTTTTTTGTCAACAACAGAATAAAGATGTTTTTGAAACGGAAAAATACGGGCAAACCGCTCAGAGGGTTAAATAAGCGGATCGGATGTCATATATGTCCCATATTGGCGCAATTGTTTTCTGACGCCAATGTCATATGGGCAACGGTTATTTAACTGGCGCCCAAGTGTTGTTATTTTGCTTGATATGGTAATCCAGATGTTGTTGTTTACACTGTTGATGTTTTGGCCAAATTGGCATCGGAAAAAATCGCGCCAATATTTGACATCTGTGCCAAATCAGCATGCACAGAAAAGCTAAAATTTAGCAGTAAAATACTACGCTAATGGTCAAAATATTATGACACCACTTTTCTTAAAAGATTCTTTAATTATCATCAAAATGATCCGTTTCACATTTTCTATCTTAATTTTATTTTTTAACTTTACTGTGGTTTGGTAAATAATTTAATGCATACTTTAGTTACTTTTTAAAATTATTTTACCTTTAATGTTAAATATAATGTCACTTAAAGTAGTAATTATTTCGAAACAAACATATTTTAATTTTTCATTGTTACTTTTAATGTTTCGAATGAAAAATATCTTCAATATTTATTTCTAATTAAACTTCAGCAAACTTACCTCTTATGTCAGTTAAAGCAATGTAATTTTTGCAGTTTGATCTCACTAAATAGTTTCATTATTTATTTGCACATATAATTGTATTATATATTTTTATATATTTATTTTATATTTATAATTGCATTATATATAATAATATATCTATTTATGCAGTTAGATCTCATCAGATCTTATTACTCATTACAATATCACATAAAAAAAATAATGGTCGAAATTTATCAACCATCGAAGTCAGATTTAATAATTTATTGCAAAACTACTTTACATGACGTTCAGTACATAGAATGTTTATTGCAATGGTTAGTATGGATGAAACTATTAATCATCCGATTGTCACATTGTCTGTAATGGTTGCAATGTTATAACTCTATTACATGGAATTATCTAAACACTTTCAAAAAGAGTTTACATAGGCTTGTAATGGACGCTGATGAACTATATTTATGTTACTAATGTTCAATTTCTCCAAATAGTAAAATCATATAATTTATGAACATAGATAAGAAAGTGTTTATTTCAGAACAAAACTTTAGAAATCATAATTATTATGCGCAAAAAATTCAACACCCTAAAATAACTTAGGTTACAGATAATTACTGAAAAATGGTACAGGTACAAAAAAGTTTGTAGCTTTGCATATAAGGCATTAAACTTAAATTTAAAAAAAAAAATATTTTAAACAATTTCAATACGGAACATATTTTAAGGTTATATCTTTATATTCAATAATACTAGTATTTACAAAAAATTCTCTTTATGATAAATTTTACTTTAAAATGTTCTCTTATAAGTGCATGAGAGAATATGCTTTTCAAAATGTGGAGCGAATAAGAAGATAAATTAAGTATTTATATACATTAAGGTAACTGCTCATTTTAATTCAAATGACTTAATTTATGAAAAATAAAGTAAAATAAAATTTACCAGAGTCACTACTGAATTCATAATGCGTAAATTATGCAGCTATTTCATAAAAATATATACAGATTAATTTCTGTTTGAATTATTCAACTTTTATGCTCGATAAATTCAATTGCAACCTTGATAAATTCAAAGTAATTTGCATAACGAAGCTGAAATAAAGAGTATTCACAGACTTTTCTTCATAAAATTTAAATAATTTTATTGTTTAGTCGTATGTCTCGAGGAAATTCAGAAATGTCGTGCTTTAATTTACATGCAAGGAATTATGCCTTCAATGTAACAGCTGCGAAGACAATTTTAATATAATATAATGGAATGTTATAAGGAGGCTTGAATTAGCTTGATATTGTTGTTTGAAAATAAGGCATTGTCTTTTCTATTTAAGATGAAAGTTGGTTTAACTAGTTAAAAACATCTTTTTCGTCATGTAGGTAAGTAAAAGGATGATGTAATACAATTTTGAATTTTAAATAATTTTTTAATATTGGAAAAATTAAACAAATGTGTAGGTTATTAAAAATAAGAATTTACACAATAAGATTTGAGTATCTATTTTTTATAAAGAGCTAAAGAGTTGCGAAAAAATATTGCTTAACTCGCAAAAGGGAAAAAAAATATTTTTTATTTATTTCGTTCTTAAAAAACAAACAAAAAATGCATTATCTCTTTATTTAAAAAAAAAAAAAAGTAACTTACACTGTCACCGACGCCAACGTAAATGAAGTTTTTGTGACCGGAGATCTTTCTTCACTAATATTAAGAAAAATTTTGCATACAAAAATATGACTATTATTCGTATTATAGACAAATGATTCATGAACACACTGATGAAAACATTTTTTAAATCAAAGAGTTATTTAAAGAGATATTTAAAAATTGTTAAAATTGGTTATAATAGATACATTAAAAAAGTTTTATAAGAGCAAAACTATGCATAGAATGTACCCGTTTTTTGTAAGTATATAGCTACATCATAAGCTTGCGGTTTGCGAACTCCATTTTTTTTTAAATTGACTGAATTTTTGCGATTTTTTAAATATTTTATTCCAATTTCATCAATTCAAAAGATCTTTTCTCTCATTTAGAAAAAAAATCATTATTTTAAACTGTTGCCAACTGTAAAAACAGCGCAGAGAATACTATTTCCTTTTAATTAAAAATGTATTTGCACCTGACTATTGAAATCAGAAAGAAAACATAATAATAATGAAAGTAATATGTGTTGAAAGCAGTAAATGGGAGAAATTGCGTTATTTTTAAAATGGCCAAATAATAATATTGCCAAACAATTTAAATTTAAAAATATAGTATTTACACAAGAGATTTATTTCATATTTCAAAATGATATTTTTAACTATTGTAACCGATTCTAACACAATGCAACCAATAATGTTTATTTTCAAATAAAAGAAGTACTTTCACGTGAATATTAAAATAAGAAAGAAAACTTTTTTGAAATTTACGTCAGATTTAAAACGTTACATTTAAAATGTCTTATTTAAAACAATTTTTTTTTATAATTGTTGTTAAAAATGTCAGGGAGCCAACGTCTCTGAATGCTCAGTTAATTCTATAAGCTGATGTTCAAATGCTGTCTGCTGAACTTATTATTGGTGTGGCGAGCGTAACTCGTATGGAGAAGATTCCCCTAGCCCTTAAAATAATTTTAGATTAAATAAGCTTTTTTACTGGTATATAAGTGCGACTTTCTTGAAATATTTTTTAATTGAATTTCTATCATGCGTATGTGTTATCAAAATACTTGAAATAATTTTGGGATCAATTACATGGTTTTGTTTATTAAAATTACCATAATTTTATTGAATTTCTTGTTTATAACAAAACAAAATTGGTTGTACCCTAGATATACATTGTATCTTACTAGACTGTAATTGGTATATATATATTTTTTTTTGTATGCTTAAGTATGAAAAATCAGCTGAAATACATTTTTTATATGTTTGTACATTTTTGCTGTAAAAAAAACTAAAAAACATAAACATCTTATGTGCAAAACGTTGCTCTCGTGAGAAAAGTAAAAGTGTTTTGAATACATATTTTTATTTTACATAATATTTAAAAAATGCGCACAAATAAATACAAATTTCTCTCAAAAAATGTGCGTTTTTGAGATATTTAATATTTATTTTTCTTATTTTGGATAGAAATTCCAGAAAAGGGCTCTGTGCGGTATCGATAACTTCGTATATATTTTTCCTTTGTAATATTCTCGAAGGACATTTATAGTTATATCTTTACATAGTTTCAAAAACTGTGGATACTCAGATTTTTTCTGTATACATAAATTTTCTCTTTACATAAAATAAAGAAAAAATATTGTAAACATAAAAATATGTAAGGTTATGGGAAAAAAAGTAAACACCCCCTACTAACTCCTCAACAAATTATCGTAGAAGAAAGTTACTGGTACCGAACAATTGGAAATAAAGTCTTCTTTTAAATGATGTATATAAAATTTTCTTAGGGGTCATCTACTTATTAAAACGAACCATAACTTGTTTTTTTAAATATCAGTACACCATTCTGACAGCATAAATGAACTCTAGATCCTTCAATTAGCCTAAAAACAAGTTTTTATGCAATTTGCACCATAAGTTTCCGAGAAATTAATTATTTTAGAACGAGCGTATTTTAAGGGCTGTATCCAAATTGAAGTTCGGTACTCGATTGCTAACCGAGAGAGACCCCTTCTTGATTAAGGCACCTTAAGCGCCACTCAAGCAGTCAATGAAGCCTGCTAGGTTACAGGATAGCATAAGAAATATCAAAATATGTAGTCACTTTTATCATAGACAGCCCCTTAAACCATCATTTTTCCATTTTTTAGCATAATTTGAAATCTACTTGGATGACAAATGTGAAATTTTAGATTTCCATAAAGCAGGACATAATAAATCTTAATCCATCAAAAAAATTGTCGATTGCAATTCATAATTTTTTCGAATATTAATTTTATAATTCATAATTCATGTAATAAAATTATAAAAATTGCTAATTCAACGTACTTATGTTTGGGTATATTAGTATTATTGCTACACAAAAAATTAGCACATTAGGAGCATCATTTCAGGAGATATAAATAAAAATATGAAAATTTAATTTAACATTAGAAGCCCTAAATTTTGAATGTTTATAATTCAAAAAAGTATCATTCAAATTACTTGAAAATTGGTGTCTAGGCATAGTTTGAACCAAAGATTTGAAATATCTCGTTAAAATTGGGTATTGCCATTGAAAAATGTGAAGTTTGGATTTCTTTTAATATGTAAATGACCCCTAAGCAAAATTTACATAAGTCATTTAAAAGTAGACTTTATTTCCAATTGTTCGGTACCAGTAACTTTCGTCTACGATTACACTGGGGAACACCCATTTTGTTGACTTAGATCTGGCACTTGTTTTTGGCTAATTATTGGCATCTAAATCCAAAAATGACCCCAGTGTTTTCCTATCACGTCAACCTTTTAAGCTACAGGATACTTACAAAATCATACTTAATGTGGATACAAAGGAAAATAAAGAAAGAATTACCGAATATATTATTCATACAATGGCTGTATATACTTACTGTACACTACATTGTGTTCATACAAGTAGTAAAATCCTTTTACTTAACGAAAAAATTACATATTAATGTAAAAAGTTTCGCTTGCAGCTTTTCCTGGAGTGTTCAATTTGTGGACAATCTCGCTTGATGCTCCAACAATAGTCAGCCATCATATGTTCATTACATGTGCCTTGATACTTGAGCTTCAAATCTTGGTGGAATCGCTCACCCTGCTCATCACTGACTGCACCAAGATTTTCCGGGAAGTCATCAAGATGGCTATGCAGAAAATGAAGTCTGATGCTCATGTTACAACCATGCCTTTTGAAGCTCTCTAAAAGTAGCTGGACAATATCGGTGTAATTTTCTACTCGCGTATTTCCAAGAAAGTCTTTGAAAATATTTTTGAATGCCAACTAACCATTCTTTTGGAGTTCTGTCATTGCTCCGATGAAATGTTCATCTCTAATGAGCTGACGAATCTGTGGGCCGTCAAATACATTTGCCTTTATTTTTTCAAAAGACAGGTTTGGAAATTTCGAAATGAGATACGTTAAACAGTCTCCTTCAATTGACAAAACTTTCACGAACTGCTTCATTAGATACAGTTTAATATGCAGAGGGGGAAATATGATGTTCTTTTTGTCGGTACGTGACTGATGCAAAATATTTGGATCTCCAAGTGTGAGGTGAGATCTTGAAGGCCAATTCGACTGGAACCAATGCTTCTCACAAACTCTGCTGTCCCACATACATAAAAAACATTGATACTTGGTATATCCACGTTGCTGGCCAACAAAGAAGCACACCATTTTGAGGTCAACACAGATGGTCCACTCGTGAATGTGATGGTGCAATAAATCAATGGCTCTCTTTATGCCCTCATATTCTTCGCGCAAATAAACTTAATGGCTTATTGCGACTGCTCCAAATAAATTTCCGTTGTGAAGGAGTATGCATTTCAAGCTCCTCTTTGAGCTATCAATGAACAGTCGCCATTCAGTTTCGGTATAGGGTGAAATTTCCAACCCTTCCATTAAACCATGTACGCTATGGCAAAAAACATATCCACTGTTATTTCGAAAGTATTGAAGAAATTCACTTTCTCTTGATCCAAAGTAGGATACATTAGCTCCCTTTTCAAGCAAAAATTTCTTGTGCAGTCTTGATGCTAAGAGTTCTGAAGCTTTTCTGTTCTTATGATTCACATCCGATTCAGCATAGAGTGGTCACATTAATGTAAGCTGTAGAGAAAAAACGTGACGTGATAGAAAAAAACTAATTGCAGTTTTGAAATCAGCAAGCTCTTTTGACTTAAAAACAGCTGAAAATCGAAGTCAACAGAAATTAAGTTAAAAATTGTTCCCAGTATTATTTGTTGAGGAGTTTGTAGGGGTATTTACTTTTATTTTTAACGACCGTACCATCTCTATTTTGTACGTTTCCAATTTAAAAATATTTTGTATGAAACAGTGCTTGACAATATATATAGAATGTAGTAAATAATTTGAAATTTTAACGTTATACGGGATTAATACAAGAAATTATGTAAAAGGTCTTAAATGTTAATTTTTATATACGTTAAAAATTTATTTTGATAGCTTACTTCCAATGATATTGTATATGGATTCTCTAATAACATTTTAGTAAAACTGTATATACACTGTGTGATATTAACGATAATTGTAAGTAAGAATGTATGAATAGTGAAGTATTAGGAATTTCGTTCAAACTTTTTTTATTTACATTTAAATTGGCAAAACTCTGACGAAATATTCGAAAAAAAAAATAATAGTAATTTATAATGACTAAATCATTAATATAAATAATAATAACTTTTGATATACTTAACTCTTTAAATACAAGCGAGAAGTGTAGGTGCACAACAAGCTTGACTTTGAACACCAATAATTCCGAACAGAAATTTTTGCCTCATTTAAATTTCAGCTTTACAGCTACTAAATAATGAGAAAATATATATTTTGAATAATTGGTATCGAAATTTTAAAAGAAGCTTAAACAACGCTCTTCGCGAAGTGGTTTAGTTATAAAAAGGAAATATTTGAAATAACGTAAGAAAAAATATTTTTTACTGTTAATAAATAATAATAATTTCTTTCTGAAATTAGGTAATTACAGCCATTATTTATCCCAAGAATTAACAAAATGGGGTAGAAATTTTAAGCTAATTTAATTGTACATTTAATTCAGTTATAATGATAATTTTATAATCATGTTTATTTTTTGTTTGTTGTGAAAGCAATGTAATGTTTACATTCTTGCACTAACATTTTACGAAGTACTTATATTATTAAGTAAAAATATGTCCGTGAGTAAAACTAACGGTGGCAACACTTTAAGAATAAATTTGCTTTAACTACAATTTTAATAAACTTAAAAAATAAATATCATATGCAAAAAAAAAATGTAATAAAGTTTTCAATAACGCAAAAATTGTTTTCACCTATATTTTGTAACTCGGGAAGCCTGTACCGGATCCCCTTGTTTCTAATAAACGCTGGATGATTTATTTGGAACTGAATACTAAGCGTTTGTTGACGAGATACGAATTTATACTCTGATTATGATGCATTATGTGTCACGCAAGTGAAGTAATAGTAAGGCATGTTAACTCAGTTATCGATATTTTGACGCATTTACGTTACGTTGACTTCTGCATGAGAATATTTTTCCCTATGAATACCAGATTTACTTCGATGATATATTTCTCCTGATATACCATTACTCGTATCTATCTTTTAAGGGGTCATTTTTAAAATGTTTTTGCAGGTCCTGTAAATATTTTTTTAAAGATAAGGCTGTAGTTTTTTGGCTTAAAATTCACATCTTATTAACGAGATTTTCAGTAAAAAAGAAAAGATATATCACATTCGGACTTTTGCGTTATATTTATTGAAAGTTCACTTAGATATTTAAATTATTGTGTGTAATGGAATCGAATAATATGCCTTTTGCGACGGGGAGTACCTACACGGGCGCGCCGTGTACTTACAATCGTTGATCGTTTTTCTCCCGTCACAAATATGATGATACACATTTGATACAGAGAATGTGTATCATAACAGAAACACATTCTCCCACCAAATTATATAGGAACATACAATTATCTAGAGCTTATACCAAAATTTAGTTTTCGAACTTGATTTTTGAAAAAACGGCGTTCGTCTGAACCAAAAAAGGTATTTTTTTTCATTTTGCGACGTTGAAAAAATTAAAATCAATGAAAATTAAACGAGATCCAGTAAAAACGATTGCTTTAAAAAATGAAGAGAATAGGTAAAATAGTCCTCGAGAAATTCGGTTGCCTAATTTGAAAAACCGTGTTTCCAGTTTTGTATTATCGTTAAGCTGGAGCTTATACCAAAATTTAGTTTTCAAACTTGATTTTTGAAAAAACGGCGTTCGTCTGAACCAAAAAAGGTATTTTTTTTTCATTTTGCGACGTTGAAAAAATTAAAACCAATGAAAATTAAACGAGATCCAGCAAAAACTATTGCTTTAAAAAAATGAAGGAATAGGTAGAATAGTCGTCGAGAAATTCGGTTGCCCAATCTGAAAAACCGTGTTTCCAGTTTTGTATTATCGTTAAGCTGGAGCTTATACAAAAATTTAGTTTTCAAATTTGATTTTTGAAAAAAACGGCGTTTTTCTGAACCAAAGAAGGTATTTTTTTTTTCATTTTGCGACGTTGAAAAAATTAAAATCAATGAAAATTAAACGAGATCCAGCAAAAATGATTGCTTTAAAAAAATGAAGGGAATAGGTAGAATAGTCCTCGAGAAATTCGGTTGCCCAATTTGAAAAACCGTGTTTCCAGTTTTGTATTATCTTTAAGTTTAATGGTTGACGTTAAGTTTAACAAGCAGAACAGATTGTAATGAATTGAAATATCACGAAACCGTCTTTGGACAGCAATCTACACACTTTAGGGACTGAAAAAAATCGAAAATTTTCATACTAAGAAGTAGAACATCCCCTCATTTTTTGTTAAACAATTGCTCTTTGAAATTATAGTCATGCCGAAATATGTAACAAATATGATTCAAATGAAATCTTTTGATGGTGATGATAACGGAATTTTCGTGTATGGAGAACATAAGGTAGAGTCAGCCTAATTAATTAACATAGACAGATTTAAAACGGGGATATGGCTTTCATTCATTCAATTTCTTTAGTAATTTACACTCAGTTTTAATTTATTGTTTATATTTTAATTACATAATATATTTTACCATCTTAAGTTTATTTTTGGTCAATTTTTAGTCATATAGTGTAAATACATATGAGCACAAAAATTGTTGTTTCGCTATACATTTTATGCTGTAAGAAGTAAGTAGATAACCATTCAAATGAGCTATTTTATAGAAAGTTTTTATAAAAATCTTACAGTGAGCGTACTTCTGTCTCTACAAATCTGTAAACAACAATCTGTGTCATTTACGAATGTGCCGATCTAGAATTTTACAGGAGATCTGAATGAAAATACTTACAAAATAAAGCTTCTGTAACGCAAAGGAAAGGAGAATGTCCCCTTCAAATTTAAATTATGAGTTGGAAGTTTTTATCGTCCAAATACTGATTCTTTAGTTGCATTAAAAAACTTTCCCCTCGACTGGCATAAGGTTTAAAAGCTTCTTCCAGGTCCTGTAGTTCTGCTATATGGTAAACTGATTCAGTCTTTTACTTCTTTTTCAACTCGGGACATAAATGTTTATAGTGCCCTGTTTTTTTAATGCGATAGACATAATTTCTTTTCTTTTATTAAAGATTTCATCCTGATTTTTAGGGATTTCTTTATTTCTCCAATTACTCTTTCGTTCTTCCGTTTTAGATTCGGTTTTCGGTTTACTTGCAAATCTCTTTCACTCGGAAAGTTTTGCGAGGATTTTAAATTTAGAGAGCCTCTGTCGCTTTACAGTTTTCCTCGCCAAATCATATGAGTCTAATTTTTTGAAAATCCGATGTAGTGGTTATTGAGCTCCATACAACGATAAAATGATGCTTCGTTTCCGGACTAACTTTACGCTTTAATGGATCCGTGGTTATCAGTTCTCTAAGTTGATCATACGTCATTATTCTTAGCCAGGTTAGCCATTGGTCAAAGTAATTGGGAGAATTGTACACGATATCTCTCCATATTTTGTTTTCGGGCTTTTGCGGCGTAATAAGTTTGAGTCGAAAGCCTTCCGCTTAAAGTTGAAATCTTTCAAGTAACACTTTTTTCATGTGTTCAAAATCATTGGAATGTGAGGACGACATTCGTAGAATTAGCTCTCCCAAGTTTGTTGGTGTCAAACCTAACAAAATGTAACGAACGGATTTTTCTCAATTTGGACCTTCTGCGTTTGTCTTTCGACTTTTCTTGGAATTTCAGACTTTTCGGAATTGAATTTAAGTGGAACAGGTTACAATGATACTTTTGGATCTCTCTCGATCCGGCTAGAGGCCAAACTAGCTTCATAAGGTTCCCGTTCTAACATTATTTTTGGCGATCCATGCTCCCGTTATAAATCTTTCAAATTTTCTTCCATCTCAAAGGCTTTAATTCTTTCGAGTTCAAATTTTTCTTCGTTATCTCTGTCCAATCTATCCTGTTCTACAATTTTTAGCTGGACTAAGGCCAAAGGTTCATCGTAATCTGGGGTTTCAACTAGTTTTTTTTAAAAATAATTTTGGCTACATTATCTGACTCTTCTATGTTTGCTCCAAATTCAATAGCTAACTCCTTTAGATTATTTTTTCTCAACCACACGGCCATGTTTACTGGTGAATAGAGTTTACAAAAAATTCTACACAAATTTCCTACCTTAAAATTTATTGCATCTAAATTCTTTACCTTAATGCGATTATTTAGAATCTTATTGCGCGACATAAAAATTTACACCAAACACAATTTCAATAATATGATAAACAACCGTTATTATCAATCAATCAAGTATACATTTTTACACGAAATTTTCTTGAATCAATTTCAAACAATTTTTATTATTTCTAAAAATATGAATACTAAATAAAATGCACATGTAAAATAAAACATACCTTACATACATTACGCGTCTAATAATACCACACTTCTTATCAGAATTCCAAATTATCCTTCTTTATTTATTAAACTTAAGGCGACAATGGACGATTAAAATCACGAAATTTGACAAAGAAATAGGTTTTTTTTTATCTTTTCAAGAATCAAGAATGCTCAAATTTATCTGATGAAAAAAAAAAAAAAAAAAAAAAAAAATTCAATTCTGGCGCTCTTTTGTAAAGGTATAAGGTTTTATATTTGCAAAAACTGTCTATATTTATGCAGTTTGTTTTACTAAAAATGCTGTTTTCTCGCAATTGAAAATTTCGCACATTTCTAAACTTTGAAATGTTCCATGCGCATTCCTAATTATCAGATTCTTTTAAAATTTATGCTTTATATCTTCTGTACAATATTAACTAAATGTTAGCATAAAAAGTTGCATTTCAGGAATATTTTAATGCTGAAATGTATGTCAATATGGAAATATATTGCCACTTTTTTGGAAAAATGAAGCATAATTATCAAAATTTTTTTTCTATTATATATCCAACGAATTTTTACAATTCATGCGAACTTCCGTTGTAATATATAAAAAGTATCTCATGAGTAAATATTGTCGTATTTTATGCAAGAGAAAAGGCACATTTTAAAATATCACAATTATTCGTTATTTTAAAAATTTAAAAATTTAATAACTTTTTATTATTTTAGCACCAAATTTTTAATATAACTATTTGAGCTTGCCATTAACACATCTTCCAATTTTCAAATGAATCCATTGAATATAGAGCGATTTGGTTCTTAATATCCACTGTCCCCTTACACTGTAAAAAAGAAAAAAATCTGTAAAGTTACTAAAGTTTCTCTGGGACACTGGGATTCCTAGAACTTTTTATGCAACGGCAACAACAAAAATTCCACTTTTTACAGTGTAATTTACATAGAATTATATTCATTCAAAAAAAATTTTATGTACATTCCAAATAATTAAATACTTCTTATTAAATTGGAAACATATTACGGAAAATTTATTTTCCTAGTTTTTTTAACTTCAATTTAAAAAACCGTACATAAATAACAAGGACATTATTAAAACACTAAATAAAATAAACTAAGACAGACTTGAGCACAGTTAAAAAATAAAATTTATAAAGAATATACTTAAAAACCATTAAAAATACAATATGTAAACGTTTCGCCAAGCGACATGCAAGGCATCATCAGTACAAAAAATATCCATTGCATTTCAAACGTCAGAACAAATCAAGAACAGCTACAGTTAGTTATTTTAAAAACAAACAATATTCACTAGGGACAGATCGAGCATCATTCAAAGCCTGCGACCGCAATTCGGTGAACCAAGCCTCAAGGAGCAATCTACCATGGTAGTTGTTGCAACCCGATTTCAAAATACTGGCGTTCGCAATGAGCGGAATGTGATTCGTATGAAGTGAATGCTGGACAATTTTTGAATTCAAATTACCCTTTTTTAAAGCACCAGTATATTATTTTAGGCGAATTTCCAATGATCTACCAGTTTCACCAATATAAACACTAGCGCAATCTTTACAAGGAATAATATAAACAGCACCGGGTAATTCAGACTTATATTGAATATGATTGAATATGAATTCAATATGATAAGTCTAAATTACCCGGTGTTGTTTATATTATTCCTTGTAAAGATTGCAATAGTGTTTATATTGGTGAAACTGGTAGATGATGATTGGAAATTCGCCTAAAAGAACATACTGGTGCTTTAATAAAGGGTAATTTGAATTCAAAAATTGTCCAGGATTCACTTCAAACGAATCACATTCCGCTCATTGCGAACGCCAGTATTTTGAAATCGGGTTGCAACAACTGCCATGGTAGATTGCTCCTTGAGGCTTGGTTCACTGAATTACGGTCGCAGGCTTTGAATGATGCTCGTTCTGTCCTTAGTGAATATTCTTTGTTTTTAAAATAACTAACTGTAACTGTTCTTGATTTGTTCTGACGTTTGAAATGCAATGGATATTTTTTGTACTGATGATGCCTTGCATGTCGCTTGGCGAAACGTTAACATATTCTATTTTTAATTGTTTTTAAGTTTATAAATTTTTTATAAATTTTTTATAAACTTTATAAATTTTATTTTTTAACTGTGCTCAAGTCTGTCTTATTTTATTGTATTTGGTGTTTCAATGGTTTTTAAATTCAGACGTTAAATGTATTTGTACTGTAAAAGGACATTATTAATAATAATTTTCCTGAACCACCAAAATATTTATACAGTGAGACCTCTGCAATGAACAACATAAAGAGTGCTAACATGAAAATTCTTCTTTGATACTTCGTCGGAAGTCTTAGACAGGTTCAGCTTCATTCCTGCTAATCGCCGAAGATTTCAGGCGTATTTGCTTCCACTCTAAATGAGCGTCAGATTATCTTTTTCGGTTGTTGGCGACTTAGTTATCTGAGCACTGCTGGGAACAGTGAAATCTCTCGCTGGTTCTCTGTTACGTCCTGTATAGGTTAAGGGGCTCTGTTCGGTGGTCTGTCGCTGGGGTGCAGGATGTCCCTTTTTCCAGGGAACTGCCTCTGAAATTCATGAATTATGCATTCTATCCGGCGTCTGCTTTTGTCTTGTGACTACGCCTGGTTACGACTCTGGTGACGACTGGTTATTTGTACAATTCCAATAAAACTTAGAAATCAGTTCACCTGGAGACAATACTCGCAAAAATGTAGTTTGCTCTATACTTTAATAGTTTCTAGGGAAGTTTATTCCGTATTCCTCGAGACAGGAGGTCTTTTTCAGAGGGGGTAGTTGCAAGTTTAATCAACTGCCTGCAACTCTCTGTCTGCACCGATGTGCAACTCACCCGCTATGATTTCTTCCTGGTTCTAACATGGTCTTTTAACCTGTGTTCGAAACCCTACTTTTTTCCATACGCACTGTCTCGTTCGTTCATCAGCATCTCCATCTTACTCCTTCTCTTGCTCCTTCCTCGGAGAAGGATAGGGGGGGGGGGGGGTAATAAGGTGTTCACTACAACAGAACTCCCAATGGTAAAGAAGCTCAATTTATCAAGGAAGTATCGAGGCAAATTTTTAGTGCCACCGGCATAGAAAACTGCAGACAATCTGACTCTGGCGTATTGTGTGTGACTGAAGAAGTGTTTCCTCACAGTGTAAAACGAGTCTCAGTTGTAAAGTCCAAAACTGATCACTGCACTGATAAACTGAATCCCTAATCATTGCTCATTATTTCAAGACTTTTGAGCTCTATTTGCTAAACAAATACTTATGATATTTTTTCCGTAAATAATTAAATAAAATGAAATAATAAATAATAATAATATACTAAAAAAGATTATGAGTGATGAATACATAAAATACAAAGGATTACAGAATTTCGTAGGAAATTTGTGAACGTTAAATATATGTTATTGTGCTCAAGGACACTTAGGATAATATGATTTTTATTTTATTCTGATTAAAATATATTTACTGCTAAGGTATTTAACAAACTTAAAAGCAAAAAAAGGTTATATATTTTTATACCGCTTTATACATTTCGGCAGAAATAATATGAAATAAGATATAAAACTTTATTTATCTTAAAAATTGCTCTGAATTTTAAGGATTACTAATTCATTTTTTTTCTTCTTTTCCTAAGTGTAAAAATGTCTTTAGTGCTTTTCACATCGCAGTAAGATAAGACATTATGTTTTGATACTAAAATAATTCTTAATGTCACACAAAATTTGTCCCAATTAAAGTTATTAAATTAACACAAAATAACCTCACTGTTTATGTCTTTTTACAAAATGAAGAACGATATTTATAGTGCAGATTTGTAAACGTATAGTGTTGTTGAATATTATCTATATTTAATGACATTTACAAATGTGAATTAGAATATTAATTATACAAACACGAGTAATTAACATTCAGTTTGATCAAAGATTCCTTTGTGAATAATTAAGCCATACCAGTTTACCTGGCGAATGAGGATGTTTAATGACGTATACCGCAAGAGGTTTTATAATTACCACTGAAATTACTTTAGTTAATATATATATATATATATTACTTTTTTTTTAAGTTTGAAAATTTAAAAATAGTTTTCGAATAATAATTTATTCTTCATGTGTTATGTATATTTTTTAAATAATTAATAAATGATATGAAACTTATATAACTATTAATGTAATTAAAGATTTATTAATGATACATAAAATGAAAAAAAAGACATTTTATAAATTGTAAATATTTGCTAATTAATAGTAAATTCAGTTGTAATAATTGTAAATATGATACTGGATTTACAAAAATTACGCCCATTCTTTCTTCAAGTGGGTAAGAAAATTGAGAACTACAGACACAAGTTCATTTGTTTGTAGAGTACTGCCGAGCTACTTTGTATTTGAATGTAATCTAGTATTAAATGGATGGTTGAGTTTTTGTTTTGAACGATTTGTCTCGATTCTAACAGTGCGCAAATGAACCATCTATTCAATCGTTTCTTTGTACTTTCGAAAATTATGATTGAATATACCTGAATCTTTTTGTCGCGGTTATTTTACGCTGTGATATGCTAATTAAGTTTCTGTGGTCGATTGGCTAGTTTTAATACAATATTATAGGTTTTATAGAGAGGATGTTATCGTTTCCTATCTCTCGTGCATCTAGGTAGTTTTCGGAATTATCTGCATGCCTTGCTTTGGTAGCCGTGCCGTTCCTCTCCGTTTGAGGAGTGGATATAGCTTGCAGTTTGGTAAGTTGCGGATACAAATCCTTCAAAATAAAAGGTATTGTAGGCCAAGTTATTCTCTCAATTAAGTGACAATGACATATTTTTCAGTGCTGTTGAATACAGTTTTTTCGGACCAACTAGTGACATTTTACGGAGCAGTTTTTCTGAACATCAGAAAAATCCTAATTACCACAAAATCACATTGCAAAAGTGGGTTAATTTTTAGCAAACTGTTGTTTCACGTTCATACACTGTAAGAAAGGCCCACATTAAAGCACCATTAGCCAACGAACAATTTGTTTTTAAAGACCGCAGGATGGTCCAACTGCTCAAAATCCTTCTCGGACATTCTCTAAATTTCCGTGTTCTCCACATGTGCCATTTCCCATGTGCCATTTGCAATCACTATCATTTCACAACAGTTTCCACAAACTGCTAACAATGGTCCAACAAACTGCACTAATTCAGCCAGGTGCATTCGAATTCGAATTTCTTTTATCCTTTTCTAAATTTGCAGACCTGTTAGTGTGATAGATTACCTTAACCACTGCCAACAATCAGACATACACACACACGCAGAGACAGACGGATTGACATAAAATTTTGTATTTCAAAATATATGTCTTTACTCATTTTTATAAAAAATCATTAATTTTTCGTTTCTTATAATTTTATGTAATTAGGTTTCTAAGTATTAAGTTTTATATACATTAACTAAATTTAGTTCCATTATATTAACGTAAAATTAATCAGCAAATTTTCTTTTTTTTTATTAACATGTGTCAATTGCTGAATACTCGAATTAAAATTCTATTATGATTAGTTTGTAAAAAATATTGACAAAAATATGTGAACAAATACCTTCTTCGAAACTAAATAAACTTCTGAGGCAGGCCGAATAAATCCTTGCATTAATTCCAAATGTGCATTTCTGATTATTGACAAATGTATCACTCTGAATAAAGAAAAGGATAAATAAAGGTATTTCTATTTAATTAATTCCTTAAGACTTATATTTCAAGCACTTTGATTATAGCAATCCTTTCTCTACTTCTCATTTAATCAATAATATTTACTTAAGAAGTGTGTTAGTATGCAGCATTAAGGAAAATTTAATGTCAGAATACGCAGTTTCTACAAAGAAGGTTGACATATTTTAGTAACACAAAAATGCCTAAGAAATTTGTCATTATTTTATCATTTTCCAAATTATAATTTAATAAAAAAGCAGAAAAGTTTATTTTTTCTGCTAATTAGCCGAATTAGTACATTCATCAATCATATTAAAGCAAATAATGTATTATTCTAGGCATTACAGCCCCCCCCCCCCTTGATAAAAAAATCTATCTCTATTTGGTTTGCGAAATTTTAGAA
This sequence comes from Maratus speciosus, assembly GCA_963932465.1. NCBI lineage: Eukaryota > Metazoa > Arthropoda > Arachnida > Araneae > Salticidae > Maratus > Maratus speciosus. The sequence continues at coordinate 122,540 of CAWVRF010001247.1, read as the reverse complement.
CTGATTTTGGCTCGAGTGGGCGCGACAATTCCAAATCCGAAAATAGTTTTCTATACCAGCTATACATTTAGCTTAAGCCTGGGATGCGCACATCGCCGTCTGGTCTATCTACAGTCCAAGCTTAGCGTTTCTGAGGGCTGAGCATTAATGGGTAATTTGTGTTGATTGAAAAATGGTCAATTTTCTCTTTGGTCAGAAAAATGGCTACACAAATTATCCTTGTTTTTTTGCGTCAGTGACATAAGCCTGTGAGAAAGAACATGGTTGTATGGGGATAGTTTCTTTTTTAAACGTTTAATTGGACTTTACATAATCATCTTGTCTGCACTGCATATAGTCTAATGAAACAGGCCTAACCCTACGGCACTAGGCACTGGGCATAAAGACACTGTTTGTGGGGTAATTTGATCAGAATGAACCATGCTTTTGGTTTAAAGGATCGAAAATACCTGGGATAAGTGCGGAAAAAATAAAAGTTGGAATATTGAAAGGGCCCTGAAATAAGGCAACACATAAAATATCCTGATGGATTCTATTCCTTCGTAGATTCCGTAAGTGAGGGTGGCGGGAATGTACTGTCGTCATTAGACTTGGTTCAGTTTGAATAATTACAGATGATAATCAAAAATTAATGTCACGTTTGAAATCAGCACATCCAGTGAACATGAAATAAACACATCAAATGTACATGAAGTCAGCACATCAATTTACATGAAATCAGCTCAAAAACTTCGGCATCAAATCACGTGTTAGTTTTATTTTTTATAAATAAGTATGTTAGAAGAAGTTTTATAACATAAAGAAAAAAAAGTGCTTTGTTGTTGTTTTTTAGTGTCGATGAAAGTACCGTGTATCTTTCCTTGTAAGAAATAATTCCATACTTCAGAAACAGTTTGGAATTTCAAAACATACAAAAAATGGGAGCCTCATCTAGATTAGTCGCTTTGATATGTGTTTACCGTACATTTGATCGGTCCTTAGCTTCACATTAAGAAACATACATAAGCGGCAACAAGAGTTTTGAAATCTCATTCAAAACAACTTTCTAGTAAATCTAGAAGTCCATCTTATTGTGTTTTTTTATTATATTTAGTTAATTTGGTGGTTTTGATTTTATTTAAATTAATTCATTTTAGCAACAATAATTTTATAAAAAAGAGGAGTGTTTATTTGTGAAATCGCATAGCTATTCTATTATTTTTTTTTCTTTGAAGGATTATTTTAAAATTTATCTACTGTCAAATATATAAAAATATTACAGAAATCATCTCAGTAATTCCCTAGTAAAATTTAACCCGAGAGTAGTCGCGACATTTTTTAGAACGTTAGTAGTCGCGCTCGGTCCATTTGCCGCCGTTACCACCAGGCCGAAAACGAAGGAGAAACTTGCCGGTGTTATCAGATGATCGAAAACGGATAACGTAGGGTGAAAATATTGACTGAACTTTAAAAGATTACAGCAATTATTCATTTTACAACCTTTTACAGCAATTATTTATTTCGCTTAAGTATATATTCAGTTGGCATCTAGATAAATATTTTTAATAACTCTTTCTTCGTTTTGCATAAATACTTAAAAGTAAATAGTAAATGATTTGATTGAATTTCTGATGTTGCTATGAATCAATAATTAGTAGGAAAACATTTACTAATATGAATCTAAATTTATGATAGGGGTATTTTTATTTATTTTTTTATTTTTTTATTTTTATTTTTTTTTTGGAAGGACAGAATCAGAGTCAGGTAGAATTTTTTGATACTCCGGCACTCTATATCCTTTTAATAAAATAAAATTAATAAATTTAGCATTAATATATTACACTGACATTAAATTGAACAATTAAACTGAAAATAAAAATGGAACCTATGACATGCAACAGAAAATCAAATACAATACCAATAATTCACCAGCATATTGCGGACGATTAATTCATTTAAAACATATGAAAAACCATCAAATTTGATGCCATAAACAATTAAAGACTATATATATATATATATATATATATAAACTTTCTGTACAATAATACCATTGCAAAATAAGGAAAATGACCAATAATTATGAAATCACAAATAGCACATAAACCAAATATTATTAAAAATGTATAATTATATATATATATATAAACTTTCTGTACAATAATACCATTGCAAAATAAGGAAAATGACCAATAATTATGAAATCACAAATAGCACATAAACCAAATATTATTAAAAATGTATAAATATATATATATATATATATATATATATATATATATATATCTGTATATATATATATAATAAAGAAAAAGGTAAAAAATACTTAACTTCGAAATTATAAATGTAAATGTTGTAACTACGTTTTATTTATTTATTTATTTTGTGGGGTGTCTGTGTGTGTATGAGGGGGGGGGGGCTCTCGAGATTTTGTGATTAAATCCATTTTTCAAATGAAAATGCACGATTTGTAGTTTTTCTACTTATTTCAGGGTGGGAGCAGCGCCCTTCAATAAAAACTCTGGATACGAATTTCGCTCATATAAAGTAAATAATAAATAAGTTATTGAAATTATATATTTAATTTAAATACATTTGCAATTGTAAATTTAAATCCTAAGATGGATAAATTATTTTAATTAATAGAATCACTGAAAGGTTCATCTTAATAGGGATGTATTTTACAGAAACTATTTAATTAAAATGAATATTCAATTGTACATTTCATAATAAGGTATTAATGTTATAATTTATTGTTTTATAATAACGTTCATTAAATTAATAAAAACAATAAGAAAATTTTCTCCGAAATTATAAATATGCAGAAATAATTTAATTTAAATGAATTTTCTCTCATATTCTGGGAAACATTATTCTGAAAAATAGTTTGAAAAATTGATGAAGGACAACAAATTTAAATTTGTTAGATACTGTCCCCAAGCCTCTATTGGATTTCAATAATAATTTCTGCGGCATTGTTAAAAAAATGTGTTTTTACTTACAGTATGAAAATTTAAAAATAGATAAATTTTATAAAAAATACTTAAAATATTTTTTTTTAAATCATAGTATAAACATTCACTGAATTATCCAAAAGAGATTTTTATTTGCGTAATTTCTAACCTACATTATAAAATTCTCATTATTTTTCTTATTGTACAAATAAATTATATTTATGTTCTTCGCAAATATACACAGTACATTTCTGAGAAGATTGTTTTATCTTTCGAATTTGTTTTATTGTACAAAAACGATACTTTTCAGATTTTGGATATACTGCAATTTTTTTTACTGATTCTCACAAAATTATCTTCTCTTTTTTTTTAATGGTTTTGCAGTGTTATTGTCTATTTTCTTTCATTTACATGTTCGGGTAATAAATGGAAAGCAAGTTATTTCAAATAATGATGATGAATTTCCCTTTTTTTCCATATTTAAATAATTATCGATTTGAGAATTTATTCCCGCAATATTTGACAATCAAAAAAAAAATGTAAGTGACCATCCATCATTTTTTTGTGCGAACTGACTACACAACTAATATAATAAAACAATTTTAAGTCACATCCTAAAAGTAAAAAAAGCACTCTTTGAACGAATTATACAGCAGAAGGAAAGAAAGACGAAATAACCACAGGCAGAGAGGCCGTACTTCGAAGAAACCTTCCCCACAGATTTCGCGGAAATGGGAAAGGATGAACACGAGGGGGGAAAATTCAACTAACGTAAGTGGTCGCAACGCGGTCATTTAGACCGATTGAAACTTAAGAATGCGATAAAATGCTAAGAAATAGCAGGAATGACTTGCCATTTTACTACACAAGAGTGTGAACACTCAAGGTCAGCTACACGGAATCTGGCTATCGTAAATTTAACGGGAAATGAGTTACAGGAAGATAACGAATTTCGGGCGGGGAAAAGACCAACGCGCGACTATTAACGGGTTAATTTAATATCAACTGCTTTTACTAGTATTTTAGTAGTTCTATTGCTTTTTAAGCTGTTAGTATGGTCACAATGACGTGTATAGTGCATAACTTACTTTTTAAATTGAACATTTGACCCATAGACATAATAAATACGTGTTGCATTAATTTCGACTAATAATAAAATCACCTTATCCTTTCAGTTATATCGTTTAATTCACAAATGCGAAATCACCTCAGTAATTCCCAAGTAAAATTTAATTTAATTTCAGCTGATTTTCCTAGAATTTTAGTACTTCTATTGCTTTTTAAGTTGTTAGTACGCTCATGATGATGTTTGTAGTGCATAACTTAATTTAAAAATTAAACATTTGATCCAAAAACATAATAAATCATTAATCTCGACCAATAATAAAATTACCTTATCCTTTTTCAGCTAAATCTTTTAATTCACAAATGTACTGTTGAAATATAATTCATCCTTAAACGACATTTTTTTTCTCTTTTTTTTTAATTTAAAAAATAAGAAGCTATTATAATTGTCGGAGCACAGCCCGGCTTCCCCGCAAAAATTACACTTATTGTTAATACGATAGCGCCCAAAATATTTGTCGTATCGACACAAAAAATTAAATGGACTTTGGTAGTGCCAAAATCTCGGTGTGCATTAAAAATCTTAAAAATTCGTCAACCCTAACGACATGAAATGTATGCTCAAAAATTTCCCATAGAGATAACATTGCGGGTTTAAATCTATATATTTGAAAGATAAGGCTTTTTTTTTTTTTTAAGACATCTACCTTGAGCTTTTTTCTGAACCAATTTTAATAATTCTTCTTTTTTAAATGATAGCTGTTTCTTTGAAGATTTGCGGCACTAGCTATTTTTTTTAAATATTCCCATTTTTATATTTAAATTTAAAATGTAAAAATTTTCTATGATCTTTTTTTAAATGGTAGCAATTGGATTACTTCCATTGTTGTAAAGAAAATAAAATTAATAAAGTATGTTTATCTTTATTGATGCCAATTTATAATAAAATTCAAAATTAACTTTGTAAAAAAGGGGAACAGAAAATGACGTCACGCTTTAAAAAAACACTAAATTTTTCCTCAAAATGTTATTACAATTCTGTACTTTTTCACTCCACTCAGTTTGAGAAGCTAAGTGAAATGCTTCAATGAGCCAAAGTGACATCATATTTAAACGAAAACCATCAATTTCTCTGATAAAACGAAATATTTTACTACGAAAGCCTCTAAAAGATATAAATTTCTGGAAATTTAGTCGCCGATACGGAGATTAAAATCACAAGTCAAGAGTGCACATTTTCACATGCAAAGTCGTAATTAACAAACTTGATTTCAAGTTTGGAAATATATGTATTAATAACTTATTGCGTACTGCGATATTTCTGAAATGGTGAATGTAAATTTGAGAGATGCGTATGTAAATTTTGAGACGATGAAAATGACGTTAAGTTTAGATTTCACGCGAAAAATAATTCTATGATTGGCTCACGGTGAAATAATTTTTGCTGATTTTCAATCGGAAATTTCAAACATAAGAGCCTCAATGGGTAATTCCATCATAATTACTTATCTTGGTTAGGTATACTAATACATTTTAATTTTTTAATACGTTGAACAGTCGAAGTTTATGGAATTAGTATTTTGGTAACTTTAAATTAAAAATAATATTTGTTGAGTAAGTATTAACTAATGTATGACTTCCTTTTTAAACAATTTCTTTCGTCAAAATACGACGGGTTTCATCTCGTTATTAAACAAAACATTAGCTCCATTGTTGTAAATTATGCATTTTAACCTCATCTGAATCGTTATGGCGTCGTCAATATTTGTGACCTGAGATATAGATTGACTTTCAAAAGTTTTATTTCTACGTCCGTAACGACCACTTTTTCTTTTTTTTTCAATGCGAACCTTTTATTCTCCATAACCTACCAAATAGATGCAATTCATTTTGAATTTTAAATTAAGAGAAATGAAAAGAAATCGAATATGGGGAATACGATTTTGGGTCTTAGCCGCATGGTACGGATTTCGTATTAGCCGCATGGCTACCAATGATAAATCAAATAAATCGAGAAAAATATAGCAGGGTTTTGTAGAGATCAGGGTATTTCCCAGAAGAGTTTCCAGTATTTTTTTATCGAAAAATAAATCTAGGCTAAACTGGTGAAATTTCGCATTCTCCTAAGGATAGATTTTCTGTAAGAAAATAATGGTGCAGAAGAATTTCCTGATCGCAAAATTCCAGGAGTCATGCAAACCCTGATATAATATCATGTATGTATTGCTTATCTGTATTTATTCTTATGTATGTATGTTTATATCCAGACGTATGTATTGGGAAATTTCCGCAATCGGGTTTGTAGACAATTTCATAATTTGGCGATCGTTGTTTAATGCGCAAATTTAACCATTTGGTTGCGGTCCCAATTACAGAAGTTTACTCATTTTTTTTATTCACTGTAAGGGAATGTGTTGCAACTGAAATGCGCATGGACATTCTCCGTAACCTTCGAAATCGGTGCAATTCATTTTGAATTTTAAATTAAGAGAAATGAAAAGAAATCGAATACGGATAATACGATTTCGTTTATTAGCCTCATGGTAACGATTTCAGTATTAGCCGCATGCCTACGAATGATAATCAAAGAAATCCAGAAAAATGTAATGTCATGTATGTATTACTTATATGTATGTATGGTTGTATTAAAACGTATATATGTTTGTATTGGGAAATTTCCGTAATCGGGTTTGTAGACGATTTCATAATTTAGTGAGCGTTGTTTGTTGCGCAAATTTAACTATTTGTTAGCGGTCCCAATTTCAAAAGGTTATTAATTTTTCTTTTTAATTCACCGTAAGTGAATGCTGCAACTGAAATGCAAGTGAACATTTTCCGTAACCTACCAAATCAATGCTATTCACTTTGAATTTTAAATTAAGAGAAATAAAAAGAAATTGAATATGGAGAATACGATTTTGGATGTTAGTTGCATGATAACAGATTCAGAATTAACCGCATGACAACGAATGATAATAAAAGAAGTCGAGAACAATTTAATGTTATTTATGTATTACTTATATGTATGTATTCTTATGTATGTTTTTATTCAGAGGTATGCATGTTTGTATTAGGAAATTTCAGTAATTGGGTTGGTAGAAATTTTCATAACTTAGTGAGCGCTGTTTTATTCGCAAATATAAATATTTTGTAGTGGTCCCAATTACAGAAGGTTACTCGTTTTTTTAATTCACCGTGAGTGAATTTTTGAAACTGAAATGCGAGTGAACATTCTGAAGTAAATGAAATAAGCATTTTTGGCCTAGATGTACACTTGAAAACAGAAATTTGTAGATAGCAAAATAAAAAAGTCCTAAAAGCGTAAAGAAAAGGTAGCTAACTTATTTCTTGATTTTAAGATTTTAGCTAATATTACGGTAAAACACTAAGTTAAATGCGAATAACCCGATTAGAGAAGAATCATGAGTGCTGAATTTCAGTGGAAATTTCGCCAAATTTGGAAGCTACAGCCAAATTTGGTGCATTTATATCAACATATTTTTTGTTGCCAAATTTGGCGAAATTTCGCGAAATGTCTCTAAGCTTGGCGAAAATTTTGACGTTAATGTATATCGGAAAATGGATACAACAACGAAAGATAATTCGTGAGAAATCAACTTCACTAAAAGTCATAAATCGTTCCGTGATTTTTTTTAACACGTTGCCTAGATGTAGTGCACATTTTAAGAAATATACATATTTTTATATGTGTAACATTATACACAAAAGTTTCGAAAATGCCGGTTAAAAGAAAGCAATTGAGATGAAAAAAGTTATTCAGCGTAATTCTATGTGGAAAAGTCACATAAAAATAACCCAGCTGCCGACGAGTAATTGCGCGAATAACGATATAACAATGACTCAGATGAACAAAAGTATCAAGTTTCATAGAGGATTATAGCAGATTACCCATGTGTGCATGTTACATACGTGTTACAAACCTTTCCGTATTATCATATTAAATAAGTCTGGGGTATGCCAGACATGCAAGTCTTTGAAGGGGCTTTGAAGTTTTCTGCTGTTAGCTCGATGGATCCAGTTCCAGTTTTTAATTGTCTCAAAGATCGGAGCTACATTAAACAAATCAAAATCGCTCAACACATCCCCGTTGGTTATTCTTTCTCTTTACCGTAGACTCTCTTATTTAATGAATTCTCTTTACTTTTAACATTTCTGAATTATTTTAAAGAACAACAAATCACGCTGTATGAAAATTTTTATAATTCTGACATCAGATTTACAGATGAGCAGCAAAAAATACTTTATAGTTATACACAGAACAGCTTTCGTCATTGCAAACAAAAGTTACAATTTTCCCTAAGTCAACTTTTATTATTTGAAAAGCAAGAGCTGGAAAAAGTAGGATAATCAAAGAAATTAGTAAAACAATCATAGAGCAGTTAGGATCAGAAGCTGTCATTCTTGTTGCACTAACATGTACTGCTGCGCTTAATGTCGAAGGAAAGTTAATTCACTCAGTGATTAAAAAAACACCGTGTTTTAAATAGTTCGCTGATTTAAAAAGTCAGACAGCGTGTTTTAAATGGTTCGCTGATTTAAAAAGTCAGGCAGAAAGAAATCTACAGCTCAGCATGGATACAGTATTATTTATCTTTATTAACGAATTTCCAATTGTCGTCTTATGGCTAAACTTGAACAAAGATGTCGCAAAGATACTTTGTTTAAATCCTTGGAGGTATTAGGTAGTTACATCGCGTAAAAGACATCCCTCTATGTAAGAGACATTCTATAAAAGACATTTTGGCTTTTCGCAGACAAAAAATGCTTAGAGCTTTTGAAAATTGCTTCTCATTAACAAACTCATTGAGACAAAATGACGATCAGCAAAAACAGTTTCGAAAGACTCTATATTCGCTTTTCGTCGATCAAGTTTCAGACTATTCTCATCCCTTATGCATCGGTGGAAAGCTACACTGCTTCCGGCTCAACTTGAATGATTTCAAGATGCTATATGTCTTTTTTCCAAAAACAAGCAAGCGAAAGAACATAATCAAGAAGGACTTCTTAAATGAAAGTGGTCAATGACAAAAATGTTAGCAGAACACAGTAATTAAAAGTAAGATGTAGTGCAGATGATCACGTGTTTGGATTTCATAATGAACTTTTTCAGCAGTTGGATGCAGAGTTATGTTACATACCAATATCTGGATGGAGTGGGGATTTATAACCGGTGTACTGAGAACAGTAAAAGGTACTGTCTATGACCCAAACTTGCAACCCCCAGGCTTGCCACAGGCTATAATGGTTCATTTTGTTGATTATCATGCCACAAATTAGCATTTGAGCATTACTTGAGGCAACTGATGACTGAATTAAACAATAGAAAATGAGGATTCAACGGGTGTTATTTCAAATTTAATTTTGTACTATTAAACAGTAATCATAAAAATTAAACTTTTTTTTGTTTTAAATGTTATGTGTTAAGTTTATACGACTCCATGCTCCGACATTTCGACCTGATGGATACTAGTATTATTTTCAGAAAAATATAAGATTTGTTGTGTGTGAGTGAGTCTGATTACGGTTAACAATGTAAACCTAGCTTATCCGCGTTAGGAGCAGAAGATTATAATTATCCTCCATTTAAATAAGAAAATCTCATAAAAGATACTCTTTCAATACATAAAAGATAATTAAACAATGAAAAATATGTTAAAAATCTAGCACTTTCAGATAATACTAAGCCATCATCAGGATTTAAAATTTAAACAGTTGTTATGAAAATTACTTGTCCATGTCTTACTCATAAAACTTTAGTTTCAAATTGTACATCGGGTTCCATGGTTGATTCCCACTAACACGACGAAAACAGAAAAGAGGTGGAGGAGGAGAGAGGATTTTTTAAATTACAAATCACTGCTTAAAGATAAAACACTATCATATATTTAGAACGTTGTAAGATAAAATGTCATTGCATGTTTTTTTTTCATTTCCTTATACAATTTAAATAGATTCACGGAATGTCAGTTAGTAATAATTCTTCAGAGGGCATATAATATGTAGGGCATATTATATGTTCCGTCTAATTCTCTAAACAGCAAGTTAGCCAGCGCATGCTCTATTAGAACTGTCTACTTTTGAGCTGAAACGAACAAAATATTTTGTTGATGTTAGAATTCCTTAGATGTAATGTGTCGAATGTAAGTTCATAGAATTTTATGTTCCGTTTTGTAATTAAATGTTTGTTTTGTGCCGTAAAGAATGTTGATTATTCGTAGAATTATATAACACTGAACCACCGTTGACGCTAGATTTTATTTGAAATGAATGTTTAGATTAAGTAGAAAAGAAATTGAATATTTTGTGGTGCATCGCGCCGACAAGTCTGGATGTGAACTGGTGAGTGTTGATTTTTGTTATTATATTTTATTTTTTGAAAATGAACGAAAACAAGGAACGAAAAATGCGTGATTCGCATCGAACGCTATTAAATAAATTATTTGAAGAAATTGAACAGTATTTAGTTAGTAATGAATATTCTTGAGAAAATTTAGAAGAATTAGTCGATAAGTTAAACGTTAAATGTAAGACTATTAAGGATCATGATAACAACATTTTAAGCCTAATAAATGCGAAAAATGTCAAAAATGAAATACTGAATATTGATGAATATGACCAGAAAATAATAAGTTACAGAAATAAATTAAACTTTAAAATTAAAAGTTTATCTTCTAATGCAGATATTACACATAGTAATACCATTGATTCAGTGCGAAGATGTCATGCTGCTACTGAACTAAAAAGAGTAAAATTACCAAAGCTACAAATAAACCGATTGTTTTGGGAAAAAGACAAATTTTTAGAATTTTGGAACCAGTTTGAGTTAGCGATAGATAAAAACCCAAGTCTAACAGAAATCGAAAAATTTACGTATTTCAAAAGTTTGGTTGCAGGAGCGGCTGCAAACACGATTAGTGGTTTTGGACTAACTGAAAATAATTATGCAGCGGCCGTATCGGTTTTGAAACAAAGGTATTGTAGACATGATATTCTCGTACATGCTCACTTAAACAATTTATTAAACATGAAATGTTTGAAAAGTTCTTCTGACACTGGTGGATTACGAAATTTATACGATAAATGTCTAGTTCAAATTCGAAACTTAGAGTCGGTAGATGTAAAACCTGATACATAGAGTGGGTTACTTTGCCCAATTTTACTGAAGTTAATACCCCCAGATTTGACATTAGAATTTAATAGAAATGTAAAAGACGGAGAAATGTGGGATTTAGACAAACTTACGAGTTTTCTTAAAAATGAAGTTGAAAGTAGAGAACGAGTATCAAATATACATGATTTAAATGCTAAGAAATCATTTTCCAATGATAATAAATTTGAATATAGACCAAAATTTACAGATAAACAATTGAAATATAAGCCGCGATATCAATTTAATACTAAAGAATATACACAAAATAGTGTTCCAGCTACTGAAGTATGATGAAGTAATGGCTTCAGTAAATAAGAATTCGTGTTTATTTTGTAATAGTGTTAATCATAATAGTGAAGTGTGTAGTTCTTTAATCATAGATCAGAAGAAAGAAATACTAAGAAAGCAGGGAAGATGCTTTTTATGCTTACAGCGCAAACACAGAATTAAAGACTGTGAAAATACCAAAATGGGCGATATTTGCGGTAAGAAACATAATAGAGCTAGTTGTTTTCAATTTGAAAATGATTCCAAATTAAATGTTGATAATAGTGTCGTATCTATTTCCCATTGTGGTAACAATTCCACTAGTAATGTACAGAATAAAAACACGCATTGCAATATATTTTTGAAGACTTGTTCTGTTATAATAAAAGATCCTAAAAATAATAATAATGAACCAATTCGTGTCTTATTAGATAATGGTAGCATGAGAACATTTATAATTCGCGACATTTCACAAAAATTACAAAAGCCGATTATTAGAAAAGAAACTTTATCTGTTTATGCTTTTGGAGCCGAAATGACAACTGAGAAAACTTATAATGTGGTAAAGGTAAAACTTCTAAATAGAGAACATCCCTCTTTACTCATTGAAGTTGAAGCTCTGGAAACAGATCAAATTTCCGCTGCTTGCTTACCCACTCCTGATAAATACATTAGGAAAACGTATAATAAATTAAAAGGTTTACAATTAGCTGATAGTTATTAATGTACTAATAAATAAATTGCAGTTTTAATCGGCACTGATAATTATTATAATATTGTAACTGGCAGAATCAAAAGACTAAAGAATAGTCTTGTAGCTACCGAAACCCTTTTTGGCTGGTGCTTACATGGTTATACGGGGTCAGCCAATGAATTGTTCAGTATGAAAATTATCGTTGAAGAAAAGGATATATCCGATCAAATCAGAAATTTTTGGCAGTTAGAAAGTTTAGGAATTGAATCCGTAACTCAAAGTGTTAGTAATGTGGACGATGACATTATGGCTGATATTCAGTCTATTATTGTTTTTAAAGATAAACGGTATAAAGTAAAATTCCCATGGAAGACAAATTTGAAAATGTCTCTTAATAACAATCGCGAAGTCGCATACAGAAGATTTTTGAAATTGAGAAAGAGCTTTAGAAATGACCCTTTGTTTTTCTCAGAATATAAAGCTATTTTAGATGGTTATTTAGCAGAGAATATAATCGAACCTTTTTACAATACAGCTGATGTAAATTCATTTTACTTACCCTATAGAGCAGTAATTCGTGAAGATAAGTCCACCACTAAAGTTCGCATTGTCTTCGACGGAAGTGCCCATTCTAAGGGTGAACTGTCACTTAATGATTGTTTACATACCGGATCTAATCTCATTCCCGAATTGTTGAGCATTTTAATCAAATTCAGAAACTTTCTCATAGCAATTACGTCTGATATTCAACAAGCTTTTTTGCAGATTGAGATTGATGAACCAGATAGGGATTTCACAAGATTTTTTTGGGACGATGAACCGATGATCCAGGTAAGGAAATTAAAATATTCAGACTAAAGAGAGTGCTCTTCGGCGTGAAATCAAGCCCCTTTCTTCTGGCTGCTACCATCAAGCATCATCTACAAAGGTATGTAGAAACATTTCCTGAATCTTTTTAAATTTTAAATTCATCGTTGTATGTTGATGATTTTATAACAAGTCAACCGAATCTTGATTACGCATTTAAAATTAGTAAGGAAGCCTATGAAATATTTCAAGAAGCTAGTATGACTTTTAGAAAATGGAAAACCAACTCGCATGAACTGCGTGAGGAATGGAAAGAATATGGTTTACATATTGATGAAATTTCAGATAACTTAAATCTCACTAATCAGAATTTGATACCTTCCAAGGTTTTAGGTGTTGCTTGGGACCCAAATAGTGACATGTTTTCATTTACGACTCAAAATCTAGAAAATTTCCTTGCGAATAAAATTCCTTGCGAATTGGATTTATAAGTCCTTATACTATTAGAATTAAATGTTTAATTCAAGAAATTTGGTGTTTAGGACTTGATTGGGATGAAAATCTACCCAAACATTTAGACGATTTATGGAATGAATGGTTTGAAAAAATAAAAGAACTAAATTGTGTTAGGACTCCCAGATATTATTTGGCTGATATTGCCCTTGATGAATTTGATTATTTTGAGTTACATAGTTTTCGGATGCTTCAAAGAAGGCATACGGTACGGTAGTGTACCTTAGAGCAGTGTTGAAGAATAAGAATATTGTTACCAGTTTTGTGGCAGCAAAAAGTCGATTCGCCCCTTTAAAAACAATCTCTATACCTTGTCTGGAACTTTTAGGAGCCCTTTTGTCTGCTAGACTTTGTAATAAAATTGCTGAAGAATTAGCTTTTCCTGCAACTTGCTACTTTTGGACCGACTCTACTATCACTTTCTTTTGGATTAGAGATGAGCTAGAAAGATTTAAAATGTTTGTCAAAAACCGGATAAAGGAAATCAGAAATCTTAGTGATCCATTAAATTGGTTTCACTGTCCTGGAAAAGATAATCCTGCCGATCTAGTTACTAGAGGTTTGAAAGTTTCAGAGTTGAAAAATAACCATCTTTGGTGGAAAAGTCCCCAGTGGTTAAAGCAAGACAGATGTCTTTGGCCAAAATTGGATAATACATTGGATAAATTAGATATTTCTGAAGTTAAAGATCAGTTAGAACTAAAGAAAAACACTGTTATAAAATCAACTATTGTAAATGAAAATCAGTTAAACATTGATTTGATTATTCGATATTCTTCTTTTATGAAGTTAATAGGAATTGCTGCGTGGTGTTTAAGATTTCTGAAAAACTGTAAATTAAAATCAGAAATTAGAAAATATGATTATTTAGATACTTCTGAGTTACAGAATGCGACCAAGAAACTGATAAAGATTGTTCAAAATTCCGTATTCCAAACTGAAATTCAATGTTTAAAGAAAAACCTTCCTCTCCCAAACAGCAGCGAGATCTTAAAATTAAATGTATTTTTAGATGCAGATGAACTGTTAAGGGTCGGTGGAAGACTGACATTTTCTAATTTATCAGAATCTCAGAAACATCAAATACTTTTACAAAAGTCTCACTATTTTACTGAACTCTTAATTGATTATTACCATAAACAGTTCCTACATTCAGGTACTCAGACAACTCTATCTTTATTAAGACAATTTTATTTTATACCATCTGGTTAAAGTCAAGTAAAGAAAATTATAAATAGGTGTGTGACTTGTCTTCGAACAAAACACCAAATTCTTCAACAATTGATGGGTGACTTGCCCAGTGATAGAATTGTACCATCTAGACCGTTTGAGAAAACAGGCGTTGATCTAGCAGGTCCTATTATAAAAAAACCTAATTTAAAACGTTCAAAGATAACACTAAAATCATATATTGCTAAATTCAGTTGTTTTTCTACCAAAGCCGTTCATCTAGAAGTCGTTTCGGACTTGACCACAGAAGCATTTTTAGCCTGTTTGAGAAGATTCATTGCTTCAAGATCTAAACCCTGTGTCATATGGAGTGATAACGCCACAAATGTTACGGGTACTTGTGCTCTTTTGAAATCCTTCTATCAAATCTGTGCTTCGGAAAAAATTCAGCGATTTAGTGCTGAAGAACGAATTCAATGGAATTTCATACCCCCTGCATCTCCACATTTCGGCGGATTATGGGAATCAAATATAAAAACCATGAAGTGAATCCTCTTGAAAATAACTAAATCCTCTATCTTAAATTTTGAAGAGCTGTCAACACTTGTGACGCAAATTGATGCAGTTATGAATTCACGTCCGTTGACCCCCTTGTCTGCAGATGTTAATGATCTACAGCCACTGACACCTGGTCACTTCCTCATTGGAGGTCCTCTTTTGAATGTTCCTGAAAATAATGCTATTTTAGACTCTTTACCTTTTTCTTCTAGGTGGACACTGGTTCAAAGATTAAAAATGCAATTCTGGAACCGCTGGAGCCGAGAATACTTAAATGAGCTGCAAGTCCGCAGTAAATGGAAAAAGTCCTCGCCAAATCTTAAAGTTCGACAGCTTGTGTTATTGAAGGAAGGAAATGAAAAGTTTGTAGATTGGAAACTAGCTCGAAATCTGAAAACTTATAAAGGTGATGATAGGCATGTCCGTGTAATAGATCTGAAGACCTCTACAGGTATGTTACGTCGAAATATCACCAAAGTAGTACCTTTGCAATTTTATGATGATGTTGGAGAACCGTCTAACGCCGGGCGGGATGTTCCGGCTAATTCTCTAAACAGCTAGTTAGCCAACGCATGGTCTATTAGAACTGTCTACTTTTGAAACTGAAACGAACTAATATTTTGTTGATGTTAGAATTCTTTAGATGTAATGTGTCGAATGTAACTTCATAGATTGTTATGTTCCGTTTTGTAATTAAATGTTTGTTTTGTGCCGTAAAGAATGTTGATTACTCGTAGAATTATATAACACTGAACCACCGTTGACGCTAGATTTTATTTGAAATGAATGTTTAGATTAAGTAGAAAAGAAATTGAATATTATATGTTAGTGGAATCAACCAGGGAGCCGTATATGAATTTGAAGGGAAAGTTTACGAGTAAGATATGGATAAGTAGCGTTCATAACAACTGTTTTAATTGTCTAATAACCTTTTAAGTATTGTATTATTTATGAAATTTTATATTATATTATTTAGATAAATTTTCTCATTCTGAAATAGCTTATTTTATGAAAGTCTCGCTCTTACGTGCAAAATAATTGTCTCTGATTTAATAACCCGTGAACTCCACGCTTCTGTTCAGCACCCTGCACTACGTACTAGTATAGTAAATTAAAACTTGTGTAGAAATATAAATCACCTAAAACAACGTTTAAACACACAATAAAATACATAAGGTAATGTGAACATACGTATACGTTTCTTGAATTGCAGGACTCACATCATCAGTATTTAAAATCTATAAAAACTATATCCCCCAACTACATGTACGGCGAAAAACAAATGTCAGAAAACACAATAGCAAAAGACCATCAAGTTCCACCAGCCAATGAAATCAAAGCGGAAGTGAAGTGTCATGACACAACAAATCCAACCAAAAGTCGAGATGTAAGGTACACTGTACAAATCATTAACCAAGGAGTCTTAAATCTATGGATATGAACGGCTTCAAAAAAGTCTAAATCTAAAGAAGTAATGCATTTCTTGATAATGGTAGCTGAGTCAAAATTGAAATTATCTGCCTCCCCCCTGTAATGAGTATCTATAAAGGATTTTTGCAATTATTTTTTCTTTACATAGTTTATGTGTTCTTTGACTCTGTAACGGAGTTTTCATTTAGTTTGTCCAATATAGGACAAACCACATTGGTAATGAATATTGTAAACACCCCAATAATTTTGAGGAGGATTTGATCCTTAAGCTGTGAAAAATTTAATTTATTAACTGCTTTAAAAACCACATCAAAATCATAATGTCTTAAGATATTAGCTATTTTAAGGCTAATACAATTATAATATGGTAAAATGATAAGGTTAGAAAAAGAAACCGCAGTAACAGAAGAATCAGGATTATTAACACATTTATTAAGACTATGAGAAATTAAGTTATTGATATAAGATAAACTAAAACCACGATCGATAGCAACAGATCTAATATAATTTAATTCTGCAACACAGGAATTGTTATCTGAATAAATCAAACGAACTCTATTAATCAAAAAAAAAAAAAAAAAAAAAAGCCGAAGCGTTTTGAGAAGAGGGTGACAGGAATTTATACACTGATGATATTACTCCTCGAACTCACGAAACGTATACTTCTGTTCACTTTACCTTATGTATTTTACTGTGTGTTTAAACTTTGTTTTTAGGTGATTTACATACTAGTATGATTTGAAACTCCAGAATTTCAACTGAGTATAACGTGTCCTCGGAACAGAGTGATAATGAAATGTAACATATTATTCCTAGGGGATATTTAGTGCGAAACTGGACTGTGATATTTTTTTAATCGAAAAATGTATTATGTTAATGAAAATTAATGAAAGCATGTTTTCAAGAAACGCCAACGTTTAAAATTTTGATCTGTTTGAAATTGTACTAGCGTGCATTTCTTACGGGTTAAATGTTTATTTTCGAGCATTTTTATTTATGATTGTTTATGAAATTTTATAATTATAAACACTCTTTGTTTTCTTCTGTGCTATCTGAATAACGAAATGTTTATTTCCAAAGTCCGTCAGATTTTATGATAGTACAGTAGCTCCCTTTGTAAATCATAGAAATGGACCATTATTACAAATAGATAAGCCTTTAATTTTTTTTTTCAAACGGAGGTAGTACTATTATATTTCATGATATAACTGAAAGATATATTTCCTTACTTAGCAAATAAATTATTTTCTGTTCCTATTATGTTTTATTCAATTCGCTCAGTTAAATATATGCCATATATCATATGACTGTCAGAATTTCATGTTACCGTTAAAACTAAATAGTTTGAAAGCAATATCACGGAAAATTGTTCTTAACTGGGGATTGATTAATGACGGAAAATGATTGTATTAGTGAAACATAAATGGCCCGCCTGTTTAAGATCGTATTATATTATTCATGAAATAATTAAAGTTCTTGAAACATAATTATTCATTTAAAATTTAGTTATATTAGGCTTCATCCATCAAAAGGTATGTTGCGCCATGACAAACATATAACTTATTATATTTGAATAAGTTCTAAAGAAGTCCGATAGATTGAAGGTTAAAGATGAATTTGATCTCATTTGCTGTATGATAGGTGCTTATAAAGCATAATCCGTATGTTCACTTCAAAGAGTTTTTTAAAGAAAAGATTTTCTTTAACAATATTTTGAATGAAATTTTCCACTAAAAGTTATTTAAATAAAAATACGAAGCGTCTCACATATCCTATTTTTGTCATATATACTTTTTAAAAAGCATTCTCATCTGATTACAGACTGTTTTATATTTTAGTGTTACCAGGAATGATAAAAGAAAGATAGATGCGGTCGCTTTTGTATCTATATAGAAGACGCACATTTTCTCATATTAAAGTATTTTTTTTCAAAATGAGGAAGTATTATTTCAATAAAATAAAAAAAATGAACTTTAAAATAAGGTAATATTTATTTTTTTAAAACTCCATCCTTTTAAAACAAATAATTATGGAGATATGATACTTTGAATTTTTTGAAATTGCATCGACATTAAAAATGGGTTTGTAGCAGAAAAAAAAGAGAATTTATAGAATTAAATGTAAACATTTTGGCAATACAGCAATATTTATTTTGATTTAAAAGTTAGATCATGAAAATATTTTACTGAATTTAGCTTATATTATCTGAATTTAGCACATGAATAATATAAAAAGTTATATTTTGTACTTTTTACGAAAATAACTGTTTAGAAATAATCGTTTTTAATTTGATGTAAAATGATATCCGAAAAGGTTTTGCTATTGGATTTGTAACGCTAGAACTAACGGTATATAAATTTGATATTACTGATTATAGAAGTGTTCACACTGTATAGAAATGTTATTAAAAAATCTTTTCAAAAAGAAAAAAAAACCCTAAATATTACATTTCTCTAGTAGGAGCTTAGATCTAAAATATGCTTGAGTAACAAGGTAATAAAGTTTCATAAAAATAGAATTTTTGTATTGAAAATGAGATTCTAAATCCTCTTATTGTAAGTTATCATATAAGAATGCCTCAGGGAGACTGATCGGAGATAGTGTTTCATAAATGTCAGTTTTTGGGTTTCTGTGATTAATAATTTAAAACCTGAAAACTAGTTAGATGTGACAATCCCAAAACTTTCTTCTATCTTATGTCAATATTTCATTTTAATTAGTTTTATTAGTATTTTTATTGGAACTATGCATAACTTCATACACTTTTCGATGGTACAATATTGAAAATTGCACAAAAATTGCTACTACGACATCCCTTTCCGGCGATAGCTATTACAGCACCCCCCTGCCGGCGGATTTTTTCCAAGTTCAGGGAGGACCTTCTTGCCTTGGCCACAAACATACACAAAAAATTTGGTTCAATTCTATGCATAACTTCGTACACTTTTCTATGATACAAAATTCAAAATGCACAAAAATTGAACAAAAATCTTTATTACAGCGCCCCCTAACGGCGGATGTTTTCCAAATTCAGGGTGGACCTTTTTGCCATAGCCAAAAATATACACAAAAAATTTGGTTCATTTGTATGCATAACTTCGTACACTTTTCGATGGTGTAATATTCAAAATGCACAAAAATTATTATAGCGTCCCAGGAATTTTTTCAAATTAAGAGAGGACCTTCTTGCCTTGGTCACAAACATACACAAAAACTTTGGTTCAATTCTATGCATAATTGCATACTCTTTTCGATAGTACAATATTCAAAATGCACAAAAATCGCACAAAAATCGCTATTACAGCGCTCCCTACCGCGCTTCCCTATTTTTTCCAAATTAATGGATGACCTGCTTGCCATAGCCAAAAACTTAAAATAAAAAATTTGGTTCAATTCTATGCATAACTTCATGCAATTTTTGATGGTACAAGGGCAACACACAGACATACGGACAGACAGACATTTTGTATAAACATGTTTTTGTGATCTCTGGCCCCTAAAACGTATAAATCCGTTAAAAACCATTTAGATTACAATACTTTCTTCTATTGAAGATAGGAGAAAGTAAAAAGGACAAATGAATCTGTAGTATGATATAAATTACAATTAATAAATTTGAACAACTAAATATTTTTAAATTGAATAATACTTTAAAGTGTAAAAGCAAATTAAATAAGACAAGCAATCATTAAAAACCATTTTAGAAATAGATTTTCTTTTAATTTTGATTTTTATATTCATAATAAATTTTAATCCTTTTTCAAGTAAATTAATGGCATCTAATGAGAAATCCTCTACTGAAGATTTAAACAGCAAAATTTCATCATTTAAAAGTTGTGGGTAGTACCATACGTAGTGTAAAAGTAGAAGAAATGGGTCTATAACATGAAAGTAAGCAATTTGGAGTTCGTCGAAGTACAATAATAACACAGCAAGTCTCGGAATAGTAGGCCTTTCTTTAAAAAGAGAGAAAATATACTGAAACTTAAAAAAAAAAAAAGATACTAAAATGTAAAAAAAAAAAAAAAAAAAAAAAAAAAAAAAAAAAAAAAAATTATAAATGGAAAATACAATTACATTACAACATTATTGAATAATTCCTTTTCCTTTTCCTAGTTAAATGAAGGCATTCTATTGTTTTACAAGATTCTGAGTACACAATTTTATAAATACTTTGGTTTGGAGAAAAAGTTTCCAAGAAATCTTTACGGGTGCATTTCACTACTTTAAAAAAGGGTAGGGTGCAATTTGCAGATTGAAAAAAAGGTGGGGTGTTTCGCCCTTTAAAAAAGTACTAGAGGGTATAGAGTATGTGGGGATTCTTAGGACCTTGATTCAAATTATGATCTGAATAAAGTCACAGAAAATTGCACACTAAAATAAGATGTCGATCCAACTGAACGAATAATGTTATTATACTGTGTATTATGATGAGGAGTTTTGCAGTGGGCGTGTCATTAAATTTGTTAAAGACTGTTGTATTGTAAACTATCTACAAAAATTAAATGAAATATCTTATTCATGGCCACAAAAAACAGACAATGCTGTTCTAAAAATCTGTTGCACTTTTTTATGGGCATTTGGCTGTCATAGTTAATGCTCCGTTTTCTGTTGATATCGTTATGATTGGGAAGATAAAGAAAGACAATCACCAAATTATAAAACAACTACACTGTAAAAAAAATTCCGCAACGTTCCTGGGAAAAAATGGGCAGCTGAGTTGCCCATTATTTCCAAGAAACATTTCTTGAAAATGACTGGTACTTTACTGTATATGTTAAAAACTTTCTACAGAAATGCCAGTAAGTTTCCTGCGAAATACCAGGAATATTTCTGTTGACAGCAAAACATTACTGACATATTCAAGGCTGGAGTAGCACAAGAGCGAAAAATGTCCAGACCAGGGATCGAACCTGGATACTTGGCGTACCGTGCCAATGCCTTACCTGTTAGGCTACCCGGACCGATACCTGGCTGACATAATTCACTCTGGATGTTCGTTCCCTTCATTATGACATTACTGACATTTCACAGCATGCGGGATCCGCAGACGATTTTTACATTTCCAGTTGACAATTTTCGGTTTATTATCATTATTTGTTAGAATGAAAAAATATTTTGAAATTGACATCAAAATTATTATTTATAATTTACACGAAAAAATAAATTTTCAGTTAAAATTCAATAAAGTAAATATATATGTGATATATTGTTTCTGAACTTTGCTTAAAATATAAAAATATATAAATGTAAATAATAATTAGAAAAAAAATCTAGACATAAAATATTTTGGATTTTCGTCAGTGATTATGTTAGTTTACAAGTTAGAAATAAATACATATAAATTTTCATGAAAAAAAAACCTAAACGTGATTGTATATTTTTTCCGAAAAAAAAAAAAAAAATTCAAATTTGCAGCAATTCAAAGTGTCAAATATATGTCAAATTTAAATCAAATTGTAATAAAGTGTTAAAATATAAAATTAATTAAAAAAGAAAAAAAAAAGTCAAGAGGTAGCATCGAACCCGGGCCGTACGGGTGGCGTGCGAGCTTTCTGCGTCCACACCACGAAAGACACGTTGAGAGCTGCAAACAAATGGGTATTTGAAACGTATGCTAAAACTCGGCATCTAATTTCTGAAAATCTAAGGCCCATTTGAAGAAATCCTTTCACAAGAATAATTAGAGATAAGAACTCTAAAACATACTTTAAATTAATCAAAATAGGTGAGAATCATATTTGATTGTCCCCTGGTTAATGCAGATCCAAATAATAGGTGTATTTTTTTTTTTTTTTTTTTTTTTTTTTTTTTTTTTTTTTTTTTTACACAGTCTGCTCGTTAAAGATTTCACAGACAAGTACGAGAGATAATCTCTTAGTGATGTCACAGAGGTATTGTATTTTCATCTGAATTATCTTGACAATAGAGACGTAAAGGATTATGTCGTCTATTGATTTATTTGCATTCCATATTGATTTTTTTACATTCATTTAAGGAATTCGTTTTCGACACTCGCGCGCGAGCAACGGATTATAGGAAAAAAAAATAATAAATGGCGGCCGCAGCGTTTTGCTGTTTCCAACTTTTGTTCAGGAACGTTTCAGATAAGAAAACCAGAATTTCACAGGAAAGAGCTAAATTATTCTGAAAAGGCGAAACGTTCCTGGATTTTACATGGAAAGTTACCATTTTTTTTTACAGTGTAGCAAACCCCGCGGCTTTGCCCGCGTAATATTTGAAATATGCCAAGTGATATTTATATGTCTAGTTTTTATTAAAAGGTACTAACTAAATTTTTATTTTATTAAGAGGTACTGTTTTATTTTATTTAAAGAATTTTTTTTTATTAAAAGGTACTTATTGCTTTTAGGAATAATTCAAAAATTACTATTTAAAACACAGTTTGATTAAACATCATTATTACACTGCATTAGGCAGAAATGCGACTTAAATTAATAAAACGAAATAAAACTAAATAAATGATAATTTAGAAAATATTTTGAAACTTTTATGCTCAATTAATACGCTATTTTCAGTATTTATTTGAAGTTTTGAATTTTTTAGAAACCATCTTCTTACATCTTAAAATTAACTATCATGTCAAATTCCAAGTCCTACCACCTCTCTCAACAAAAAGAGCTATGTTTAAATAGGAACTGTCACCATTAATTTGCCAACATTAATTTTGAAATCGGTGTGTTATTTCCTAATATTCCACATAAACGTAATTTAGAAAGCTTTTAAAGTACTTTTTTAGAACGTTTGATGTTCCTGTAAACCCCAGGCGGTAGAATCATCGGCATAAAATATAGCCTGCGTAGGATCAGAGACTGTTACCATTGATTCGCAACTATTACTTCTATAATCGGTTTATATTCCCTGAAATTGCATAGAAATCGTAATTTAGGACTTTTTAGAATGCTTTTCGCACCTCCCCTTCTCTTCACCCCTTTTTAATTCGAATTTATTTTTGACAGTCCTTCGAGGGCATTTATATTTTATAAGTAACTACCATGCCATATTTAAAGTTTCTTGCCTTTTCAGTATCATAGAAATCTCAATTTAGAAAGTTTTTATCTCCTGCAATCCTCTGGTGGTAGTGGCACAGACATAAAATATAGCTTATGATTGAGCAGGTTCTATCCCCAACAATTTGTCATCATTATTTTTTTTAATCGGTTTGATATTTGATAAGATTGCATAAAAATTGTAATTTATAACGCTTTTCGCTCACTTCATCTTTTTAAATTTGGAATTTCCTTTCGACAGTTGCATCTTGTAAGTAAGTACCATGCCATACTTCAAAGTGTTAGACCCCTCAGTTGTCCAAAAAACGTAAATTAGAACATATTTTAATTTTGCAACCCTCAGATGGTAGTGACAGCAACATAAAATATAACCTATGTTATAGCAGGGGCTGTCACCATTGATTTGAAACCTTTACTTCTGAAATAGCTTTGGTATTTCCTGAGATTGAGTAGAAATCGCAATTTAGAACGTTTTTAGAACGCTTTTCGCGCATTTTCATCCCTTTTTAAATTTCTAATTTTTTTGAAACTGTTCTTAAAGATTATTTATATCTAATAAATATGTACCTTGCCTAATTTTAAGTTGCTAGACCCTACCGATCACAAAAATCGAAATTTAGAACACTTTTTTACTCCTGCAACGTCTAGGTGATAGTGATACCGACATAAAATAGCGTCTATGTTAGAGCAGAGGCTGTCAGCAGCAATTTCCTACCATTACTTTTGAGATCAGTTTGAGTCTTTGATCAGTTTGAAGATATTGCTGACAAACCGGCATTTAGAACATTTTTAGAACGCTTTTTGCGCATTTTGCCCCTGCATCTCCTCTGGGGTAGGGGAAACAGATATAAAATATAGCCTATCTTGGAGCAAGATCCGTCACCATCATCCGTCACCATCTTCCATTTTTAATTGAAAATATTTGTATTGCAGATTTTGTATTATGTTTATGACAATTGTGCATAAAATGATAAGATTCATGAAAAATACAAAACTTTAAAAAAAAGGTCTAAGATTTATTTCGATTTCATTTGAACAGAATCTAATTTTTTTAGGGTGTTTTAAGTATCATATTGTATGAGTTTTATTTTTATTTTTTAATCTTCAATTGGCTTAACTAATTTGTTACAAAAATTTAACATTAAATGTAGAACTAGTTGAATGAAATAACTTAATATCTCTCCCTTCTCGTGCTTAAACAATGTAGGAAATAAATTTCGTTTTTTTAATTCGTTCTTCAAATTATGTTTTTGTTTAATATGTCAAGTTTTTTTAATAACTACTGCACTCAGACGAACGCATTTCAAAATTAATAGAGAGTATCATCATCAGGCTTTGATGTATGCGGTATTGCATCACAATGTGGGATGCAGTTTACCAATGTGTAATTCAAAATGTTTCACTACTGTAGTAATGCAGGTTGTGGTGGTTTGGACAAAAACTTTCAATTTGAACGTAAAGAATCTATAATCAAAACATAAATTATTAAATTCACTTAAATTTAGATACCCTATGAAGTATACCCACTCAGGAACGCTATGAATGTAAATGAAAATTGTGTTGAATCCTTACTGCTAATATTTAACAATATTATAGCTGTGATACAGTAAAAAATAAAAAATAAAAGTTTTACTTAATTTTTTAAACCTTATTCTCTCCCAAGGGATGATGTCAACACATCAGAAAATTATTACCTAAGCTTAACTTGGGGTGTAAGTTGTTCTCAACTCGAAAAAAAAAATTTTAAATTTAAGTTATGTAATTCCCCACTAAGTTCGCTACCTGAGTAAAAATAGCTATCCATTAGAAACTTTTTACTTAAATATAAACTTGACCAAAGCAAAAACCTATTCTGAAGATATCCTTTTTATTTCCACTATGACGTCATATTCACCTTTTTTATTTTTGAAAAAAAAAAAAAAAAAAAAAAAAAAAAAAAAAAAAAAACTAGCTCAATTTTATATTTCACGTGAAAATCTTTCAACTAAAAAGAAATAAATTATTATTACGGCTTTTGAAATTTTTGCAACAATGAAGTAAAAATGTTACATTTCCTATGAAAAATGTCTGTTGATTTTCAATGAAAAAAAAACGAAAATTGGAATTATTAAGAAAAATATTTGAATAATGTAAAAAAAAAAAAAAATTGCCCATGTTTCTCTCTGGGTTACCCATGGAGCAAAGGCATTTTACCATTCGTTTTGAAGCTGACGTCAGGCAAACGTTTTTACACTCTAAATTTATAATATTATTAGAATTAGTAAAGAATAAAAGATGAGTGGCATCAGGGACAAAATGGTGGGAAGAAAAAATGTAAAAGTTATGATCTCCATAGGCTTTTCCATGTTAAATTAACATTGAGAAGTGACACTGGAAATAAATAAGTACTGCGCTACCGCGCAATACTTAAATAAAGGTATACTTGAATCAAAAGTTTTATGAAAATTCGTGCATTAGTTCTTGAGATAGAGCTATTGAGGAAATCGTGCAAAATGCAGCGCAAAGCTCCACTTATTAGGCCCTTACACCAACATCTAATCAGCATCAATTCATATCAAAGACTAACTGAATCTGAAGTTTGTTGAAAATATACGCATTAGTTCTTGAGATAGAGCTATTGCGGAAATCGTGTGAATCCTGCAAAAGGCAATGTAGCAGCGCCATCTGTTGGGCAATTGACACCAAAACGTAAAAAGCACCAATTCATATAAAGGACTAACTGAATTTGAAGTTCCATGAAAATCCGTGCATTAGTTTTTGGGTAGAGCTATAGCGGAAATCATGAAAAATGCAGCATAGTAGCGCCACCTGTTCGGCGATTTACACCAAAAACTTATGAGCACCAATTTATATCAGGGACTACCTGAATATAAATTTTTAACAAATTCCGTTCCTGAGATAGAACACCCACAAATTTTTTGTCACATACAGAGAGACAGACAGACAGACATTTTACAAAAACATGTCCTTGGAGATCTTTGACCCCTAAAATATGTAAATCCGTCGAAAAACGGAAGTCGAAAATTCTCTCGAATCCAATACTTTCTTCTTGTAAAGATAGAAGAAAGTATAAATTAAAAAAAAAAAATAAATTTTAATTGTAGAGCCCTCTGAGCGTCTTGAGGGCTTTCCTGCATTTCCATAAAAATACTTATAGATATAATCTTACTTAAAATTTTCTTTCCCTGTTTGTTTCTAAAAATACACTTCATGCCTCTTTATTTGATACATATCTTGAAATACAATTCTGTTATAAATAGCTTTGTCTACAGCAGATTAAAATTGTTTCTGGCAAAAGGAAAAATGCGTCCAAAAAATACGTCCATTTAAAAAAAGTTGGGCCGAGTCAAATGTTACTGATATTTTTACTGAGCAGAACAGAGATTCTGCCGATCTAAATGATTTTCATAAGAGCTGGGTTGGAAATTGGACTGAAAATTTCTGTCTGTGCAGACTTCAAGAAGAACGCAGTCCTGTCCCGAAAAGAAAAAAAAAAAAAAAATGAGTTCCGGTTCATCTCGGTCCGAACCTCTTGAAAAAAGTAATCCCGAAACCAAGCCCGGACCGAGTGTGGGGAAGGAAAATTGGGTGGGCCCGTAAAGACTCTTACATCGAATAACCAAAAGACTAGCTCACAAAATTTTGTAAATTTGAACGCTAAACTTCTATTATATTAAAAAATGAAATACAAAACGAGTTTTTAGTTAACTTTTCTCAATTCCATAGAAGTGTTTGAGTTGAGCGATCCATTTGAAAAATTTTGAATTTGAGCTTGAACTTAACTCATTTTTGAGAAATTGAATTTGAGTTTGAATTAGTAATTTTTTTTCTTTTGAGAGCGTTGGCATCAATAAAAGCACGCCAAATTGAAATAGCCTAGGATATACTAGATCGGCCTAGGATAAACTAGATCGGACCAATGAACAGCAGGCTAAACTAGTTTATCCTATGACAGTTAGGCCAAACTAGTTTGGCGTAGGAAAATCTAGTTTATCCTACGGGCTTTGGGATATAGTTTGGACTAGGAAAAACTAGTTTGGCCTAAAATCGGATTTGGCCGGTAACATATATATATATATATTTGTGTGTGTGTGTGTGTATGTATGTACTAAATTTTGTCCGCACGAAAAAAGTCGCAATGATGCACGGATCGTCTTCAAACTCGCCAACAACTTTGAGATGGCTAATATCTCGGCGGGGATTGAAAATGGGTAAAATCGGCCCAAGGGAATGGAAATGGGGAGGGTTAAAATTTTTGAATACCGTCTTAACAAGATTCTGATAAAACCAGCTATTATACAACAATGACAGGAAAAAAAAATATTTTTCGTTATAGCAGTTGCCAAAAATAAAAAAAAAAAAAAAACTATAAAATTCTCACCACCTCAATTGCTTTTCTATTGCAAAATTTTCACGTGAAAAAAAAATAAATAAATAGTTTGACGAATTGAAAACAAATTGAATATTACGGCATAAGATTTCTAGAGCAAGTTTTCAGCACGAAAACTCAAAATGAAATAAATCGTTTGACGAATTAAAAAAGTATATATATTGCGTCATATTGGAAATATAAGGGACCTCAGCAGGTGAATATGTAAGGTCATGTGAGTTTGAAGAAACGTATTAAAACATGATAAAAACCCGACTATGGAAATATTAACATATTTTAACTCTTTTAGGTTCTCTGAATTTGCTTTAGCCATTTTTAAACCTATTCCATATACATGCGTGTGTGTATTCGTGTATATTAGAATTTTCACAAAATGTTTAGCTCCCTAGAGCTCATTCTTTGTGAAGGAATTGGGTTTATCTCTAATCTTGATTTAAGTTTTGTTGGTGAATTTAGTACTTAACTTCGAAATCTACCTCCGTCTGTAGGCCCGAGCCGGCAGGGATTTTTTCTTTATTTTCTGCTTCACAGATTTTTCTCTTTCAAATCATATTTTTTTGTCGATGACACTACATTTTCAGCTTGCAATCTTTTTTTATTTTTATTAAATTACTAAATAGTCGTTCGAAAGCAGTCTAAATGCGTTCAATAAAATTAATATTAATCTTATTAATATAATCTCAAAATATCAAAATAATGTCTCGCGCAATTTTTAAATTTGAACTGTTTTTCAATATTACTTTTTGTTCACTTCTTTTAATATTACTTTTTGTTCTTTTATTCCTTTTTATGTAATAAGTGTAATGTGACGTAAATGTGACGTAATTTCTCCTATTTAAGACTTCTAAAGCATATTAATGAATTTATTATTTTACAATATCTTTTCTCTTTTAAAATTCACGTGTAAGTATAGTTTTTATGAAATATTTTCAATAAGTTCCTGCTTTTCATACGTAATTATTTAATCCTAATTTGAAAGTTTTTTTTTCTGTTAATAATAGTCACGTGTAAAATAAATTTTTAATTTGAAGCAAACATTATTATTTGCGCTGTTTGTACAGTTGGCATCAGTTTAAATTAATACCAATTTCTAAAATAAGTAAAAAATATCTCTTGAAATCCTAAAAATTTGGATTTAAAATAGAAATACAACCTCAAAAAATGAGTCAAATTAAAAAAGTGAATGCAGTCTGCACACCGGGAAATTCTAACGTATAAAATGATCTAAAAATGAATTAATTCCCATATATAGTTTTTGCTTGTATAAAACTTTTTTTCAATGGAACGATTTTGTCCAACTTTAGCATTAAATATCTCTTAGAATAATTATTCGATTTGAAAACTGTCTGCACCAGCGTGTTTATCAATTAATACCGCCCATTTTCATATTTTTGCATGCAGTATTTTTCTTAATATTAACGGAGAAAGACCACCGGTTACAAAAAATTATAAACCGGCGGCGGCGGCGGTGACAGCGTAAGTTACTTTTTTTTAGAATAGAGAGAAAATTAATAATATAATGTATAAATTTTCAAAAAAAAAAGTCAACAGTATATTTTTTTAATATTGGTATCTCAACTATCCTTTCAAAAACACAAATAATTAGAATATTGATTTAAAAATTTTCAATATTGATTTGAACAAGAAAGAATCCTTAAGGTGACTGTTACTGTTATTTCTAATAACTTAATTTAAAATTCATAAAAGCTACAGCTGTAGTTATCATAGCAATTAAATGCTCTTTTAAGCGACAAAAGAAATCTGATTGAAAGATTACAAAAAGCAAGTTACATAATCTAACCTTTAATATATACTGGCCATTATTACTCGTTTACATTTTCGTCAGAAAGAGTATCTGACGTCATTCGTTCCCACGCAAAAACATAAGATAAATATATAAAGCATTAAATAACACTTAAAGATTTACAAAATGATTATGATAACAATAAATCTCACTTATTGAATTCAGAAATTACTTTACTTCATTTCTGATCAATTTATTATATCTAAATGATATTGTTCGATAACAGTTACTGAGTGTTTCACCGTATATTATTACTTTCCGGTTTTTGACGTATTTACACGTTTTAGGGTTAAGAGATAACGAAAAACGTGTTTTTACAAAATGTTTATCTGTGAGTCTGTCCGTCGGTTCGTCTGTTTGTCTGTCTGTCTGTGTGTCTGTCTATCTGTGTGTCTGTGTACGACACAAATATTGTGGTGTCTCTATCTCAAGAACTAATAAACGCAATTCAGTAAAACTTTAGATTCAGTTAGTCCCTGATATAAATTGGTGCTGATTACTTTTTGGTGTAAATTGCCCATCAGATGGCGCTGCTATGCTGCCTTTTTCATGATTTCCACAATAAATATATTTCAAGAACTAAAGCATAGATTTTCAGAAAATTTCCGATCCTGTTAGTGCTTGATATAATTTAGTGCTGATAACTTTCTGGTGTAAATCGCCTTATAGGTGGTGCTGCCATACTGCATTATTCATGATTATCGCAATAGCTCTGTCTCAAGAACTAAAGTACGAATTTTCATCAAACTTCACATTCAGTTTGTCCATGATATGAATGAGTGCTGTATAGTTTCTGGTGTAATTCGCCCAACAGTTGGCGCTGCTGTGCTGCATTTTTCACGATTTCCGAAATAGCTGTATCTCAGAACTAATGCATGCATTTTCGTCAAACTTCAGATTCACTTAGTCCCTAGTATAAATTGGTCCTAATTAGTGTTTGGTGTAAATCGCTCAACAGGTGGCGCTGGTATGTGGAATCTTTTACGATTACCGCAATAGCTCTATCTCAAATTCTAATGCACAGATTTTCATCGAAATTCAAAATTAATTAGAAGTTGATATAAGTTGTTGCTGATTAGATTTTGGTGTAAATCACCTATAGGGTGACGCTGCTATGCTGCATTTTTCAGGAAGTAATAACATGGATGAGATAGAAGAAATTTTTGTGATTGCCATATCCGACTAGTTTTATAGTTACATTTAATCTCAAATCATAATGTCACCAACTCTTTCTTTCGCTACTGGAAATATGTTTTGTTTCAAGAATCTTTATTTAGGCATTTTCTGAAATTTATCTTTATGTATGGACCAAATATATTAAAACATTTTAATAAAACTACTTCAAATAAAACATGTAAAATCTGTTTTTTTTTCTTTTTTTTTTTTACACTACAGTGTTATTACAAATAAATCATCGGGTTTTGATACGTTACTACGTGCGAACTAGGAAATGTATATGTTTCCATGACAACTCAGACGAGAGGGCGTTAACTACAGTTTCGCTCTGCGTATGTGATGCGCGTGTGGTTGCCATGGTTGCTGTATGAAAGTCATATTCAAAATGGCGATTGGACAGCAAAAAATTTCCACACAGTTGGCTGTGGAATGGAAAGTTCATTGCTAGCGCGATTTGTTGATTTCTTTGAACTACGGATGAAACTCTCTCTAACTCGGTTTAGTGTTTCTTCAGTAAGGCTGCGCACTCACGCGTATTTTGCCTACTTCTCCAGTTTTCTTGAAAAAGGTTTTGTACTGGACCCATCTGCGGTTTATTCACAAAAGAATGAGGGTAATCAACAATGGGTCAGGAGATAAGGAGCTCGACTGTACTTGAAGGAAAAGTTCCTCATTTTCCGGACATCATTCCCTTTCCTGCTAAAGTCGTTAAAAATCAAAGACACCGCGTCGCCACAAAAAACGAAGCCAGCACTGCTATCAGTTAGAAGGATGGTGCGGTCGCAGCTTAACGCTTGGTCGGCCGGAACTTTTGCCTTCATTTTAACAACCGGTTTCTTTGAACTGTCGATGCCAGCGCAGAATGCTTTGTTGTGTTGGTTGTTTGCATTTGCAGGTCTTCCGAATTGCTCTCTGAATGGTTTTAAGCGATTCACACTTCGAAAATTCTAGTACACAAAACGCTTTCTTCAGTCCAGTCGCCAGTTTGATTCTAACGATTGCGCAGCAACTATGGCAACCACACGTGCATGACACATACGCAGCGCGAAACTGTAGTTAACACCCTCTCGTTTGAGTTGTCTTTGAAAAATATACGTTTCCTATTTCGCACGTTGTAATATATCAAATCTCGGTGATTCATTTGTAATAACATTGTATTTTTTACTCTTATTCCACATATATAATTTAATCTCACGCGTAATTTAAGGACAAGTAGTTCTTGAGTTTAAAAAACGTATTTTACTCAAACAAGGACTTTATTTCAAGCGTCACCAGTGGTCGGATTGTGAATTGTATGAAAAACTCCATGAATGGTGTTTAACTGTATGAGATATTGCTTGCCTGATAAAATTAAACTTTTCTGAAACTGTATGAATGCAATATGGCTAAACTCAATTTAAGTTAAGAACCATAGTAAAAAATTCGAATGTATTGTTTATTTCCAAAAACATTCACTAAATCAAAATATATAATATTCCACATTCCAAGTAAAATTATTTTAATAAAATAAGAAGACACCTGTCGAAGGCGTCCCTATTTATTTTTATACGAAATAATATAATACATATCACGTTAGTATGCATAAGAAGTGTTTTTTATTAAAGTCACAAAAGTATGTGATCCAAAAAAAGGAAATGAACTTGAAACAATATTTCATTCTTTAATCCACTTTCTGCATAAGAAAAGGAACCCTGTTGAGGACAGTTTGTGTTTACCGAAAATACAAATTGGAAATAGGAAAAAGCAATTTATCCTAGAAGCGCATATTTGGAATATAAAGTTCAGCTTCAACATTTCTCATTCATTTTAAATCTGAAATAAGACACACGTAGAATATGAAATATATGAAGGATACAGCTATTAATTTAGAAACAATGTGGGGCAGACATTAAATGATAAATATGAAAAATATAACAGGAATAGAGGAAATATTCACAGCATTATTTCTTTTCTTAGTTTACTATAGTAATTTTTTTGTTGACAGGTTACAATATGTTTACGTATATCTGTTTAATATCTAATGATAATTATTATTTTAAAAGGGCTTAAAATGTTTTTTAAAAGACTTTATTGGTGCATATTATGAAGTTTTTGTGTTTACAACTAATGATTTAGTAGATTATTTACCAACCAATCATTTTAAATACGTTCGTATTTTCGTAATTTCGTATAAGTTTTGCTGTTGAAAAGTATGCTAAAATGAATGATGTTAAAAGATTTGAATTTTAAACGAAAATACTGTAGTCATTTTTTATATTCTTGCCAGAGACTTAATTATGAATGATGATTTCAGTTTTATATCTGTTGATAAAATGTATAAAATGCTAAATACGATCATAAAGTATAGTTAGTCAAGTTTTGAAACTATATTTCAGGCAATATAGATAAATTAAGTATATTTTGCAACATAACCTATCTTACACGATTGAACTATACGCAAAAAAATAAATATTAGTTATTGATATTTTATATTTTAAACCAAATCATTATTTTTATACCGTGCAAAGACCATGTAGAAAATATCATGTAAAATGTAACCTGAAGATTATCATAGACATTGCGTAGTTAAATTATTATACGTATAAGCATAAAATTAACAAATAGCTTATGATGCCATTTGAAGTCGGTAGAGAGATTAACGAGATTTTTTTTTTTTTTTTTTTTTACCGAATTTTCTTCTGAAATCATTAGCAAGACCATTTATTTTCTGTGACTGCTTGTTAAAAAAAAAAAAAAAAAAAAAAAAAAAAAAAAAAAAAAAAACATATATAGAAAAATACAGTGAATTTCTTATTTAATTTAAGGTATCTTATTTCTTTCAGTGAAGGAACTACTTTTTAACAGCTAATTGAACAAATGACATCTTAAGTCAATTCAGAAAAACATTCATATATTATTTTGTGTGTTATATTTTCTATTTTTTTTTCTCATCTTTTCTTATTAAAAGGAAAACAAAAGGATTTTATGTGTTATAAATACTTAGTAATATCATTGGGGCTTAATAAAATGCACTTTCTCATGCTTTTCACATTAACAGTACGTTTCACATTTTATTAAATATCAAATATCAAATGTAAGCAAAAACGTCTAAATATTCAGATTTTAAGTCGAAATAATTTTTTTTTTAAATATTGATTTATTATTCAAAATTTAGGCAGAAACACATAATTGTCATAATTAACTCACCTTGTCTCATTCGATGTAATTTTATGACACAAAGTATATAAATGTCACAATACATATTATGCATGTCAGTTTATCTTATTTTCATAATTTATTTGCCATTAAATTTTTAATTATTTAATGCTGCATTATAAATAAATAAATTACTTAATAATCATTCTTTAAAAACTTTTAACTTTGACAATTATGAAATAATAAGTAAAAAGTGGATGACCACTAGAATAGGAATTTTACGACAAAAATGCTTATTTCTGTATGAACAACTATTTCTTAAACTAAATCTCTTAAACGTAGGAATGCTTGGAAGGTTATAATTGTTCCTAAAATTTAACGACTGTGGTGAAATTACGCTAATAAAGGTGAAAATACCTATTTTGGTAAAAAAATTTGAAAATTTTTACTGTTTTATTTGAAAGAGATTATGATTTCAAATATTTTTTTAATATGTTATTCCTATGATTCCCGGAAGAGGGGTTGCGACCAATTTAATAAACTGGAAGTAATGAGTCAAATAATGGCAGTGGGCGTAGGAAGGCCAGCTAAAAAATGTAAACAATGTTTACGCATGATTTTCTAGCATTTTCGTATAAAAAACTAATAAACATTAATTGAAAATTCTACATTAATTTTACAGATAAGGAACAACGTAGATAGTAAATCTGTAAATGCGTCTGAAAAATCAATTTTCTGCTATTTCCATGTTCTATATAAACTCCATTTCATGAAACGTTTAAACATATTTCAGCGAAATTTTGTCAAAATGCTTTCCATATTACTCATTATGTTCTGAAAAAGATGTTAAGCTCTGTGTGATAACGTAATTATTTTATAGGTACTCAAATATAAAAAAATGGTAATTTTTAATTTAAAAAATATGTATTTTTGAATATATTTTGAAATGTTAGAGTTATTTTTTGAGATATTGTAAAACTTTTTGCTCAATGCACAGTGTAATAACATTATGTAGTAAAAAGGAAATTGAAATATATTTATTTGAATAGAGTGTATGCTGACTGGAATAATCATGAAATTTTGCTTAAAAAGTGCAAACCACCAATTAAAAAAAAATGTTATAAAAATACTGTTAGGATTTTAAGCTTTTTCATCATACGGCATTACAGTTGAACTAAAAATATGCATATATATTTAATTTTAAACAATTAAAAAAGCTTTCCAGACGTAGACAGATAAATCTAATAAACATAATTCAAACATTCAAAATTATTTAATGAAATGTTTAATTTTTCTATACTTTTATTTATAAATTCTTTTATTTTTCATTTTGATAGATTTGAAAAAAAAAGAATGTAAGAAACTGGAAGATTAGCAGATATGTCTAATTTTTTTTAATTAATAAAGTGATTTATTACAATATTACAGTATTATATTAAAGTGATTTATTACAGAAAGTTCGGAGGGGAGATGGGAGGGCGAATGTAAACGTGTGGGTGGTTAAGTGTAATTGCGCAACTTAGTCCACGCAGCACCGCGGCGCATGTTCCGAAGCAGATCCCCCCTTCCACTTCATCCTAAGAGATAATGCCATATATCTAATTTGTTGCAAATTTTGTCTTCTTTCTGAATTTCTAGATACTTTTTCCCTTGATTTTTTTAATAAAAACCTTTTTGGGGGGTCATTTTACCAAAAATTGGGGGGTTGCCGGGAGAAATTTTGGTGGGAAGTTACAAATTTGGATTCAGCGACCCAAAAAACATAAAGTAAGCCAATTTCCAGAACTACCATTAATTTTGCCCGGTAAAATCCCCTATTGCCTGGACTAATGCTAATTGCAAAAATATCATGGAAAATTCACCCACTTAATTAACTATTACATAAATTCGAGAATTAACATTATCATTAGCCTCTTCTATTAGCATTTTATCACTGACACTTGAGGGAATATACCCTCCAAAAACATCTCTTTACTTGGCCATGTAATTTTGAGTGAGAAATATTATAATTCCCATCGATTGCCTTGATATTAGTCGGCCAACTTTAATATCCTCGAAAGCTCGTTTAATATCTGGGACAGTTAAGCATGTTAGCGAACATTACATAGATAAAGAAAAGTAAAAATGGTCATTGAATTGTATAAAATAATCAATGTTCATTCCTTAAAAAGTATCTTTAAAAATCTCGCTACTCTAAAAAAATAATAAAAATAATATTACAGCTGTTGCAGTAATTGATATTATCGTAACATTTTCTCTTTTTCAACTTATCCCGCAAATACTATTGCCTATAGAAACGCGAAAAATGGTCGTTTTAAAGAATACATTAGATCGGTAGTAGAATCAATTTTTATAGCCTTCAGAAAAAAAAATAAAAAATAAGAGAAGATTTATTATCAAAATAATTTTCCGATAGAAACAAAGTTGTAATTGCTGTATAACACGTTTTATGAAACAAATGAGTTCTCCAAAAACAAAGAAATGCAAGGAATCTCAAACAAAGAAATATTTAGAAAGTAAATGTGTTACCATTTGTAACAACTATAAAGAAGCTCTATGTAGAAACTCTACTGGGAAAATGCACTTGCTGCGTTTCAAAAAGATATTGAAACTAATATACACTGGTGGACTAAACTTAAGGACCAAGAAGAAATGTACATGTAAATGAAATCTACGTGAGATTGTGGATCAATAAGAAAACAATAATATTAACAGAATGTTACAGATGATTTAATATAAAAATTTGTTGAAAGGATGCATACAGGGCATTATCAGAGGTTCTTTTTAGGAAACGTGGATATTATCCGAAAAACATGACTGTACAAAAAAGCAAAATATTCACAATTATCAATTGTCAGTGTGCTGTAGACCATGATCTGTAGCGAAAAATATTTTAAACAACTATTGCATTTTTAAGATAATCACCTTTTTGGAAATCCAGGTTCATGAGTCCTTGAATAATTAAAGACAGGCACAACATAATAACTCTGCAAATTTCAAGACAGGATGAGTTTATTGGATATGGACATGAAATATGCAAATGCCAGAGAGGGACCCTTTCAGTTACCTGTTGACAGTACGATGTATAGAGAAAAAATGATTAATTTGTCAGAAATTGTTGCCAATGTGTCGAGCCAAAATCTTGGTACCCTGGATCATTATAACCCCAAAGATATATCACTTAATGGAACTTTGAATTAAAAAGTGGCCAAAAGGACCGTTGATTGGCGTTTAAACATTTCAACGTACAAATACGAATGCCAAAGCTAAATGATGGGAAATATGCATTTAGAAGCAGGATCGGAGATGCAGGGCGCCGATTTTAATATAAACAGAGTATAATATTTGCGGCCGAAAAGACAGTTGTATTGACTATCAAACTGAAAATTGACACTGAGTGTATAAATAACTGCTACAATTGGAACATATGGTCAAAGAATATCTTTATATATATATATATATTCGTTAACCGAAGGAAAATATGCTCGAACAGTTAATGATTTTAGGATGAGAAAAAGATTTGTTTTTGATTTATTTTATTAACGGCTTTGGGTGAACTTGGGAAAGTTGAGTAACTGAAAAGTAAAGCGCAAGAGAAGAAGAAATGGATAGATTCTTTTTAGAAAGGAAAGGAAGTTTTGATTCAATTTATAATATGAAAGGAGAAATTAAATTTTAAAATGGGGAATTTAATTTTAAAAAGGCAAAAACAATGATATGTGATGATATATTATTTTCAACATGACAGTCAGTGCCATAGCAATAAGGGATTTGCACTGTAAAAAAAAGTCCTTCCGGCCAGTGCCGGGAGGAAGAGGTAGCTTTCATATTCCTTATTTTTAAAAAGCCAACTTATATTATTCAAACACAGGTAGCTCAATTAAGTGAAAATTGAATGTAGGAGATTCAATACTAATTTTTATCAATACTAAATCATTATGAATGAGAATTTCGGGAAATTAGTCAGCTTTATACAAGCTGCTTTTATTTAAAGTGACTTATATTTGGCTGCCAAATTCGGCGATTTCTTAAAGTGCCTGCCATTTTAAGACAACAGGATAGATGAGGCTAACCAGTGAACTTGGTGGAGACCTTAGTAATTGCTGTGCACATGCTCACTCATATCGGAATCGGTTGATATATACGAGTGCTGTCGCATGCAAAAAAAATCAGATTTTTCAAAATGTCACCCACTTTAGAAATTGAAACTGCTATATCAGAGACATTTTTTAAGATAAAGACAAACAAAAAATGCTCCTGAATCCTTATATCAAGGTCAAATACTTAAGAAAGAAACCTTTTTCAATTTTTAATTTTTTTGCACCTCACTTGAAATATAATTTTTTTTAATTTAATGGCCGCCATTTTGAAACAAAAGGCTGATGAAGGTGACCAGCGAACTTGGTCGAGATATTGATGTATATTATCCACATGCCTTCTTCCATCGAAATAGGCGAATACGTGTGGTATCGCGTGACAAATACAAGATCGTTTCAAAGTGTTAGCCATGATAGAAATTCAAAGGGCTATAATTCAACCATTTTTTAAGATATAAACAAAAGAACAAATTTTCAGAAACAAAAACTGCTCCAGAATCTTTGTATCAAGGCCAAACACATTAAAAAAATATTTTTCATTTTCCAATTTTTTAATACCTCATTTTAAATTTTAAATTACATTTTTTTTTAAATGGCAACCCTTTTGAAACAAGATGGCGAATGAAGCTGGCCAACGAACTCGGTCGAGACATTGGTATGTACTATGTACAGACCAAGTTACATTCAAATCGGTTCATAAATACGCCTGTTATCGCGTGACAAAAATCAGGTCGTTTTAACATGTCAGCCACAATAGAAATTCAAAATGTTATAACTCAGCCATTTTTTTAGATGTAGACGAAACAAAACCTGTTCCGGAATCTTTGTATTAAGGTCAAACACATACAAAAAAAATCTTTTTCATTTTCCAATTTTTTGGTATCTCATTTTAAATTTATTTTTTTTTTAATTTCTTTAAATGGCCACCATTTTGAAACAAGATGGCGAATGAAGCTGGTCAACGATCTCGGTTGAGTTATTTGTGTGTACTATGTACACACCAAAGTACATCCAAATCGGTTCATAAATACTTCTGTTATCACGTGGCAAAAATCAGGACGTTTCAAAATGTCAGCTTCGCTAGAAATTCAAAATGCTATAACTCAGCCATTTTTTAAGATATAGACGAAACAAAAACTGCTCCCGAATCTTTTTATGAAGGTCAAATACATAAGAAAAAATATTTTTCCATTTTCAATTTTTTGGTACCACATTTCAAATTTTAAATTTTTAAAAAATTTTTAAATGGCCGCCATTTTGAAACAAAATGGCGGATGAAGCTGGCCAACGAACTCGGTCGAGAGATTATTATGCACTATGTACACACTGAATTACATCCAAATCGGTTCATAAATACGCCTTTTATCGCGTGACAAAATTCAGGACGTTTCAAAATGTCAGCTTCGCTAGAAATTCAAAATGCTATAACTCAGCCAATTTTAAGATATAGACGAAACAAAAAATTCTACGGAGTCTTTGTATAAATGTCAAATACATAAGAAAAAAATATTTTTCCATTTTCAATTTCTTGGTACCACATTTCAAATTTCAAATTTTTTAAAAAAATTTAAATGGCCGCCATTTTGAAACAAAATGGCGGATGAAGCTGGCCAACGAACTCGGTCGAGACATTGGTCTGTACTATGTACACACCGAATTACATCCAAATAGGTTCATAA
Organism: Maratus speciosus; assembly: GCA_963932465.1. Taxonomy (NCBI): domain Eukaryota; kingdom Metazoa; phylum Arthropoda; class Arachnida; order Araneae; family Salticidae; genus Maratus; species Maratus speciosus. The sequence goes on along the minus strand of CAWVRF010001247.1, from coordinate 82,619 downwards.
ATACGAGAGTTACAGTGTGACATAGGTCAGATATATATATATATATATATATATATTGATATATATATATATATACATATATATATATATATATATATATATATATATATATATATATATATATATATATATATATATATATATATATATATATATATATATATATATCAATTTTGAACGGAGGGTGGTTTCGGGGTCTGGGGGTCATGATCGATGAAAATATACCAAAATTTTTTGAAATCGCTTTCCTCCGAACGGCTGCAATAGGTAGCTTTTTGTAAAGAAAGCTACCTAAAATACGACCAGTTTTCCTGTAGGAATCGGAAAAATAGTTACCCTTATCGCACCGGAAAAATGTCCGACCCATCTCGGAGTAAAAGCGGTAAAATACCGTTTCATTGACTATTTCCTTTTTATTCCGAGCTGGGTCGGAAAAATTTCCTGTACGATAAGGGCAACTATTTTTCCGATTCCTACAGTAAAACTGGTCGGATTTTTTTACAGTGTGGCTACCGTGTAATGCGAGACAACTTTCAACACGGCGTGGCATACTCAGAACAACATGATTCAGTACATGTTGAAATAAGTTGCCCATTCCTCTTTCAGTGCATGGATGAATGTTTCCTTGTTTGTGGGAGGAAATTGTTGAGCAGCAATACGTCTCATCAAGGCATCCCATACATTTTCAATAGCATTCAGGTCAGGCGAACCTGCCGGCCAGTCTATGCAATGGATATCTTCGGCCTCAACATAATCTTGTAAAGACTGTGTGCGATAACAAGGTGCGTTATCGTCCATAAAACGAAACTTTTTGTAAACAGCACCTTATAAAAGTCGAACATGTGGATGTCTTCAATGTACCATTTACCGGTTATGGACTCTTGGTCAGGTACATAGAGATCCGATAGGCCATTGAACATGATGCCTGCCCACACCATGATAATTGAAGTCTCATATCGATCTCGTTCTAGAATATTTTCGCCGACAGCACCTCTAAAAATTCCACCATGTGGAAGCAGGATGTCTTCAATGTACCATTTACCAGTCACGGGCCCTTGGTCAAGCACATAGAGATCCGATCGTCTATAACATGATGCCAACCCTACCCACACCATGATACTTGAAGTCCCATATCGATGTCTTTCTTGAATACTTTCGCGACAGTAAGCACTACCAGCCGCGCGCCATATCAATTTACGTCTACAATCAGACGATAGACTGAATCTACTCTCATCCGAGAAGAGCATGGTAGAAAAGCCGTCATCAGTCCAATTGCGATGCATACTGCACGGCTGTAAACGGGCGTTACGTTGGCATCTTGAGTGTGGGACACACACAACAGGCCTTCGGGCGCAAAGCCTACACTTTTTCGAACGTCTTGCAACAGTTTTCCGCGAATTTTAGTTCCTGTGGCAGCACAAAGTTGATTTGTTAATTGACCAGTTTTGCTGCGTCAGTTCCTTTTTGCCAAAATAACAATATAGCGATCTTCTTGGGACGTCGTACTGCTAGGACGACCTCTTTCCGTGCGCTTAGTACATATTCCACTCTTTTGTAATGTCGCCCATAGCCTAGAAACAATATTGTTCTCGATGTTAAATTCACGGGCAACATCTCTCATTTTGCGTCCTTCTTCCAAGTTTCCGATTACTCTACAACGAGTAATATCATTTAAATGATGATTCAAAGACGTGTTCAAAATTTCAATGTCCAAGCTTCACTCCATCTCCTTCAAATTTTACATCTAATGACATCTCACAGCGTCCGCCGATTGCCTAAAATATGTTATCTCTGCTGTCACGTGATAGACAAAAGCGGAAGTACGAAATTTGCATAAGTTTCACAAAACAGAGTACATCCCGCATTCATGCAAATTTATACGTGCTGCTGCGGATGAATTTCTAAGTGTAATCGTTGAAAAGAACAGTGGACTTTAAGTTTTATCCACAGTGTATATACATACATATATTTGTAACTATACTAAATTCAAAAAGTCAAATTTTTACTAAAATATTTGTTTGTTTCATTAAAAATCATTTTATGGTAATAAAACTTTTCATAAGGACAAGAGAAAAGCCGCCAAATGTAGGAGCCGCTTGACTAAAAAATTATGCAAACATTGGTATGATAAAAATTCTTAAAACAAAACATTTCCAAACAATCATTGTGTTCGAAATTTGGAAAATCATTAAAAGGAAAGAATTTAAAAGATTTTAATAGCTTGCTACATGGAAAAATTATACGGATACGCTTTTTTTGAAATCGCAATTATATTAAGATTGTTTAAAGTAGCCTAAAACTGCTGGACTGAAAGTTTGTTCAGTTTCTATCGTTCTTCATCATGCTAAACAACACAGAATTATATGAATTTGACAAGGGAAAATTATTGCTTACAAAAAATGTGGAATGAGTGGGCGTAAAATTACAAGGAAGATAAACACATCTAAAACAGTAATTTATAATTTTTTGAAGAATCCAAAAGATTCTAAACCAAGACATCAGAAGAAGAAACATGGAGGCAGACCGGATTCTGTCACCATGCGCCAGACACGTTAGATTGCTTATTGAGCTTTTTTATTGCTACTCAATTTAAAACAAAAATGAATCTACCATATTCTATCCGAATGGTGCGCAATGTTCTGCAAAACTATCCCAATCTAGATATGCTGAACTAGGGTCACGTCTACCACTTGCAAAACTACATAAGAAGCTTAGATTGGAATTTGCTAAGAAAACACGTTACTTTTGGATCTCACTGGAAAGATGCGATATTTTCGGACAAAAAAAATAATTTGAATGGACCAGATGGCTTTCGCCATTATTGGTAAGACTCGCAAAAATATGTCTGTTTTTGTTTGGCAAAGCCAATTAGGAGCAAGTTCTGTGATGGTGTCGGCAGGTTTTCCAGCCAAAGGATCAGCACCAATCGTGTCCATTCGAGGTCCCATGAATTTAAAATCATATTTCGATATGCTAGCTGAAAAAAAGTATTGCCTGAAGCACCTCTTGCCACAGGTGGTGATTATTAGTTTCAACAAGTCAATATAAGTTCCCATGTGAATTAGCCATCGAATTACCGTGGAACAATTTTTCTATACAAACTTTAACAGGACTTTCTGAGTTAAGGACTGCACGATTAATAAAGGTAAATGGTCGGAAAGGTAATGGTAAAAGGTCCAAAAAAAGAAATGTTATATTCTAGAATATTAATTTTTTCCAGACATATTTCATTATGCCCTTATAAATTTTTCCATGTTTCACGTCATACATGTCTCTTAATATGTGATTTACAAATTATATAGTAATTTAATTTCGTATTAATAAGTTCCTAATGTTTCCTAAATGTTCCTAACGTAAGTAGTACTAAATTGTGGTTGATTTTGTTTTCAGTTGATGATTACCTTAATACATATTACTCATTTTTCAACATGTCCTTATAATTTTTTCCATGGCTGTAGTATTATGATGTCCACACCAGCATACAAAGACGTTTCTAAGTAACAAAAAAAAATTCGTGTTTTATGTACAAAGTAGCACGTTAATAAATCCGTGACATCTAATGAAAGTATCTGTTGTATGTAAAATTATATATTGCTTAGTTTTTAAATGTTATATTTTTAAACAATAATGATTAAGCGACTTTTCGAAAATAGATTCTAATAAGTTACTAACTTCTTTCAATGTTTTAGTATTTAATTTTTAGTTGAGGTTATTCTAAGTTAACATTGGAATAACGCAAAAAGCATAGATAAATCCGAAACACTTCCCACAGTCGCGGTCAGAGGTAAACTGTGTAGATATATCAATCTGTGCAAGTTATAGCTTCTGTATTCTAACGGGTATTTGTTTGAAAGGTTACAGATTTATATACAATTTTTTTCACAAGGCATACAAACGTCTTGTGAAAAAACGTATTTGTACAAGTATAAAAACGTAACTTGTTTTTCAAACGTATAAATAACGTAGAAACATATGGCATTAGTGCAGTAAAACCCTCATAGCATGCATGGTCACGGTGACGTCGTTGTGACGTCACTGTGAGTCACCGTGGGTCACGTCACATCTGTGACCAAAATGCCACCACTCAGTGATGTCACATTGTGACTGAGATGTGAACTTCTTAGAAAACTTAAAAAAATACAAAAAATATTCAAAACCTGTTATTTATGTAAAATTATATTTTCTGGCAATTAAAAAAAAATTGTGACGTCACTGTTATGACACTGCAAGTAACGTACGTCACGTCACATATGTTACGAAAGAAATCACCATATTGTAAGTCACAGTGTGACAAAAATATGAACATCAAAAATCTTTGAAAATGAACAGAAATATTACATGCCCGAGTTACAGCGACATAAGGAATGAAAATATATTAGTGGATAGGAGATAGTAAATTCTTACACGAAAAGAGGGGGGGGGGGCAGAAAAAGGAAAATGCACGGTAGAAGTATCAACAAACTAGCAAACTAGATTTTCATGCTATATTTTATCAATTTGTTATTTAAGACAGTGAAAGTATACTTTTTTATGATTTCAATTTTATCTACCATTGCAATTTAATCCTTCACTGATTGCTATTATTATAAAAGTGTTTTTCGGAAAAATGGTACATATTGGAGCAATTTGGATAACATATTTAGAATTAGGAATATTAAATCTGTACACTTTATATATTTAGTTTGCAGGGAGGAAGTTGTTTTATTTTATTTATTTATTTATTTATGTTTTGTCAACCAGTGGTATTCGAAACCCTTCTGTGGTTTCAAACTAAAATTTTGTATTACAGTTAAGTCTGTATCTTTTAATGAGCACGTAGAAAGAATACTCAGTGTTTAGTCATATATGCATTTCTTGCTTTAGAATTTGCATTCAAGTCATATTTTTTCCTATTAGTGTTTAACTATTTTAAATAACTACTTTTTTAAAAATTCTACTTCTTTCAGACTTTTTAAATAAAATTAGTATTTTCCGAAAAAATATGTATACAAATTTTATACAAAACCCATGATATAATTATTCGTATTTCAAATACGATATTTATAATTATTCGTATTAATCGTATTTCAAATTCGTGTTTTAGAGATATGACTTTAAAAAAAGTTATTTTACAAATTGATTTATTCTGCAGAAAGTGAATATGAAAAAAATGACAGATTGACAAAGAAAATTTTTTTATCCTGTATACTCTTTTTTCATTTATTAAGAAGATACGTACTTATTTATTAAGTGTAAAACAAACTTTACTTAAAAAAAAAGATAGAAAAAGGGCAGGTGTTTTATTCAAATAGAAAATTTTCATTACAGATACTCTTAAATAAGATAAAATTATTGCGCATTTAAACTCTCTGTTGTGTACAACAAAAAAAAAAAAAAAAAAAAAAAAAAAAAAAAAAAAAAAAAAAATACAGTAGGAGCACCTGCTTGCAATATCGTCTGCGCTCGATTAAACCGCAGAATAAAATAAGGATCAGAGAACTACTGACGCGGGAAGTTAATTTTTTAAGCTAACAGAAATATGCCTGACAATTTAGGATAAAATACGGTTATTATTAAAATATTTATGGAACTTAAAAGGCATGTCTTATTTAATTTAAATTTTTTGTTCCTGTTTGATAGATTATTATCATGAGTTAAATAGTTGTATGTTATATACAATGAGACTGAGCTGGGATTCTTTTCAGAAGCAATATGGCGATGGAAAGATTTTTGAGAAATTGTTAAATGCATTTAATTCATCTATTATAGTTTGTTGTTGTTTAATAGTACAATTATAAATACTAATTATTTAGTGTTTTTCAAATTGTTATAATTATTTTTTTAATTGTATTTAAGCATTTTTTTTTTTTTTTTTTTTTTTTTTTTTTTTGCTGTTTGTCATTTTAATCAAACATTTAATTGTAGACATTCAGAATCAGTTATTCAATTTTCTTTGATTGTAAACTCATTTTCTACGTTTTCGATACATTTATTTTATTGGCAATAAAAAATAAAATATAATATTTAAGCATTGAAATAAAGTGTTTTTAATGCCCGATAAAGTTGAAAAGTGTTTATGACTTCGGTTTGTCTGGCCGTCTGTCCACGCTCTAACTCGCGTAAATATACTCGGAATGACCTGAAAATTTTGGATGTTATTGACGTTTACCATAGCAAGGTCCCTATTTGTAATGAAGTTTGTAGCATGTTTAGTTCATTTACAGGGACAGTCAATTGTATTCCATTACATTACGGCCTGTGGGAAAAAATCGTTTCAAATGATTTTTAATGATTTTACACGCTTTTAAACAGAATAAAATTGATATGCATTTATGAAGCGCACTAAAATGTGCATTCCGTAGAATATGCGATGCAAAAGAATAGTTATTTTTCATTTAGAGTGTTAAAAAAGGAATTCCAATACATAATGATATAGGGGTGGAGGAAATTGTTTGCGGCGTACTTTATTTATGTTAATCTATTTGATATGTAATGAAATAGATATACGTCGTTGAAGTTTACATACTATGAATTACTTCATGTCTAATACGAAGTGTATATAGCATTTACAGGAACACACAAAATATTTCAGATACTATATTGTATCCGAAGTACTGTTCATTAGCGAGGATTGCTGAAAATGCATTTTTAATTATGATTCACTACATTTATGCATAGCATATGGTGTATATAGATATGCTATAATTCATATACAGGACTACACAAAAGTATTCGTAAGGGTTACTGGGTATTGCTTAAAGGTGGTTTTTAAATAAGTTATGCATTTTTACGCTGCCCTGTATTTAATTTACTAAGAAATGTTTGTAGTATATAGATAAAATGATATACAGGGTCACGCAAAGAATTGAATACGTTGCCGTCTATAAATTATAATTTCTGGAAATGTGATTTCAGCAGATTTAAGAGTGTTTTCGTTTGAATTAAATTTTAACTAAATAGTGGCGTGTAATAAGGGTTCTAGGTAAACTACGGGGTTGTACAAAATTATTTAAGTATGTTTCCATATATTAGTATAAATTGCTGAAAGAGAATTTCAACCTGTTATGCGTTTCCTTGATAAACTAAATTTTCCCATTATATAGTATATATATATATCAATCTACAGATCAAATACAGGACTGTTTAAAAGAATTAGAAAACATATTTGGCTGTGGATGGAAACTGCGTAAATCAGTTTTTCAAATGTTTTATGCGTTTTCATGTTTACTTAGTTATCTTATTTACGTTATTTCCCCCGATGTCTTGTTAAAACATTTAGGAAGTGCTGGAAAGTGTTTTATAATCTATTCTTAACGCATGATATATCTTACTTGTTGTTTCTATTTCCCAGATCAGTCTTTTCCTATAAAACATACCAAATCTCATTAGCTCATATTCCCAAAATACAATATGTACGGGAATAAAAAATTTAAATAAATAGGGCTTATCCTGTCGTTCTATAAATAACAGTTCTATTAATGTCCGTAAGACTCCATGTTCGTATTTAATAAAGCAATGACAAATCACATCACATTAAAAAGCTTACACATTCTTAATATTAAGCTTGAATTCAAGATCAAGCTTAGAACTTATTAAAAAAAGATGTCAGTTGATAAGCATTGTTTTTTAAATGGAAAATTAAAAATATTTTAGAAGAATAGGACTCCAAAATAGCGATATCATGCTAAAAAGTACGGTAAAAAGATAAGATTTTATATTTCAAACAAAACTTTACTTTAAAATTATCGTAGTGTTTATGACAAGAATCATCACAGTATTAATACTTGGAAATTTTTCCAGAGAGAAAGATTCGCCTTGCATACAATATTTCAAATGAAAATCAAATTTCAAATAAATTGCTTAAAAGGCACAAAGGCCAACATAGTAAAAAATATCCAAGCCGGGACTCGATCCCGGATCATCAGTATAGCGCACTGACATTCTATCGACTAAACAACATAAAACGATACCCAGCCTGGAAAATTTCTCCCTATTACATGTTGGCAAGGCTACAAACGCAACACAAGATGGAATATTTATCGTGAGCCACCGACATGGGGTAAACACGAAACTTAATTAAATCCAGCATAGATTGAAACTATTTTAATAATTGGAAATTTTTCCAGAGAGAAACATTCGCCTTGCATACAGTATTTCAAATGAAAATCAAATTTCAAATTAATAGCTTAAAAGGCAATTTTAATTTGAAATTTGATTTTAATTTGAATTACTGTATGCAAGGCGAATGTTTCTCTCTGGAAAAATTTCCAATTATTAAAATAGTTTCATCTATTCTGGATTTAATTAAGTTTCGTGTTTACCCCATGTCGGTGGCTCACGATAATTATTCCATCTTGTGCTGCGTTTGTAGCCTTTCCAACATGTAATAGTGAGAAATTTTCCAGGCTGGGTATCGTTCCATGTGGTTTAGTCGGTAGAATGTCAGTGCGCTATACTGATGGCCCGGGTTCCAGTTCCAGCATGGAATCTTTTTCACTAACTCGCCTTTGCGCCTTTTAAGCAATTAATTTGAAATTTGATTTTCATTTGAAATCATCACAGAGTTTACGACAAGTTCGTCACAAATGACACATATTTCACAAATTGGTTACAGTGTGACTTCAAAGCATTGTCACTTTCGTCACAGGTTCGTCACAAAGTTAATGCCAAAATAGTCACAAATGACACACTTTTCACAAATTTGTCACACCGTGACTTCACAGAGTGGTCACAATGTGACGTCACAAACGACCTCTAAAACGGCCATAACGACCTCGCATTTTAGTCACTATGACGTCACATCCACGTCACGCGACGTCACATCGACGGTCACAAAATCACAGTGTGACTTCACAACGACGTCAGCATGCCTTACGGGAATTAAAGTTCAATGTCTGGAATGGATTGAAACATGATTTAAAGTATATATTAGAAATAAAAATTATGTTGGAAATGAGTGTGAAAATTATGTTGGATATTTTCTATTATTTTCATTCATTATTATTTCTTTTTAATGTATAAGGGAATTATTGTGATAATATCTAACCCGATGGCTCCTTTAAATGGAATAAAGGGTTTAAATGACAATTTAATATAAAGTGCTAAGGAGTTGACGTATGCCCACACACAACGTGGAGGTATAGTTATATTACGCAAATGAATATAGATTCCTGTGACAAAGTGGCGGTCTTCAGGAATGTTTGGTTATAAATTCTAAGTATATCTCCTTGTTTCACAAACTATTCCTTTATTGTTCCCATTTCTCTAGCATTTTTTTCTTTCAGCTTTTAGTTTAAAAATGTAGGTGGTAGTTGAAAGGATTATGTAGATATATGTAAATAATGAGCGAAAACACAGGCAAATGTACTATATATGTACTATAACAGTGTAAAATCAGAAAAAAAACATAAACATGTTATTTACATTAAAGAAAGAGAAACAACGCATAAAGACACAGATATCTATTTATATAAAATCCAAGTCTCTGTGTGTCCCTCACGATTCCGGTAGGACCGCCTCATTGAAATGAGTAATTGTTGAAAAATACTAATGTAGGGTTACCACAGTAGCAAATGTTGGCGACAAAAATAAGTTGTAATACATGAAGCTAACTTGGCGATAGCTGACTAATTTGGCGAAATTCCCATTTAAAATGATTAATCTTTCATAAAGGAGGTCATCGCAATTTAATTTAAACGTCGCTCTTTTAAGGGTTTTTTTTTTTTTTTTTAATCCACGGGTAGGATTAAAGTTTAATATACGAAAATATACATCTTTATATTTTCCTCCCGATGCTACTAATAAAATAATCGCCAATAGACGACGCTGAGCTCCTAACTACGCGATTTTTATGTGCTTTATATGCTTTTCCAGTATAGGTGCATTGGCGAAGAAGGAAATTTGGCAACGTATTTTCCGGGAAACTATCCACTAACACGTATTTTTTTTTCCGATAATTTATACGATTTATTTAACATATTAAAGTCATTTATCTAATTTTATACAGAAACAGAAGTAATTTGGACATAAAAAACATCAAGAATATACATATAAAATACATGGTACTACTTAGTTATCCCGTTGATCAAAAATCTATCACCAAACTATAAGATTAAATGCCAATAATGGTTGATCGTAAATGACACATTCATTTGACTTTAAGCAAGTTACACGCGTTTACATCATAAAGTGATTTTTATTTCGACGTTTATTTGTATTTTTATTAATGTTATACTAATTCCTTTATTCTTTCGTTATTTAAAATAAAAATAACGTCAATTTGTATAATTTGGCGAGTGGTTTGGCAATTTGGTACTTCTTAGTAATCCCGTCGACTAATTTCGGTAAATTATATAAATCGCCAAATTATACACATTGACATAATTTTTATTTTAAATAACGAAAGAAGAGATAAATTAGTAAAACATTAATAAAAATACAAATAAAAGGTCGAATTAATGGTTTTAAAGGCCATTATTGGCATTTAATCTTACAATTAGTTAATTAATGCCAACCATTATTGGCATTTAATCTTACAATTTGGCGACAGTAATTTGGTCGACGGGATAGCGAAGAAGTACCGGCAATTTATATAATTTGGCGAAATTGTCGACGGGATAACTAAGTAGTGCCAAATGAATTTATAAGCAAACATAAAAGCTCATCAAGTTTGTTTTCATAGCTGTTTATAGGATTTGACAACAAATCTCTCTTTTTGATGCCCGAATTACACCAAGCTTAAAAAAAAAAAAAAAAAAAAAAAAAAAAAAAAAAAAAAAAAAAAGGCCAAACCCCCAATAGTGGAAAACTATCAATCTGCTTATTATTTTGCGCTATCTGCGCTATAGTTTTTACTATATGAAAGGGAAGGGGGGCAAAAAGTTGAAACAATTACATATTGAAGTTTCTGTAAAGAAGTATAAGACTAAAAAAATAAGAATAAAATAAATGCAAAAGAAGACTAAACAGGAAAGAAAAATCATGCGTTAAGCATAGAATATGAAACACTTTCCAACACTTCCTGAATGCTTTAATAAAACTTCGTTATTTAGGGAAATTAGATAAATATGATAAGTAAGTAAATATTTTAGAAAACGCATAAAATATTTTAAAAACTGATCTCAGCAGTTACCGTCCATAGCCAATAATACTGTTATTACTCTCCACTATTTAGCTAAAATTTAATTTAAACTAAAACACTCTTAAAACTACTGAAATCACATTTCCAGATATTATCATCCGTAGGTGGTTATGTATCCAATTCTTTGCGTGGCCCTGTATATCATGTTATCTATATTCTACAAACATTTCTTAGTAAACTAAATGCAGTTCAGCATAAAGATGCATAACACTCCTTTAAAAACCACCTTTAAGTGAATTCTTTTGTGTAGCCCTGTATATGAACTATAGCATTTATACACACCGTATAGTATGCATAAATATAGTGAAACATAAAATCGCATATCATAATTAAAAATGCATTTCCAGCAATCATCGCATATTTACAGTACTTCGGAGAAATGTTTCTTGGCGAGAAAGAAGTTTGGCAACGTATTTTCTCCTATTTATTATTTTATGCTCACAAGCAATTTTATCCATGTGTATACAATTTATTTGTTACAACTTAGCTATCCCGTCGACCAAAAATCTATCGCCAAACTATAAGATTAAATGTCAATAATGGTTGATCGGAAATGTCACATTCACTTGAATTTAAGCAAGTTACAAGTGTTTACGTCGTCAAGGGATTTTTATTTCGACGTTTTATTTGTATCTTTATTAATGTTATACTATTTTATTTGTTCTTTTGTCATTTAAAATAAAAATTAGGTCAATTTGTATAATTTGGCGAGTGGTTTGGCGATTTATATAATTTGGCGAAATTGGTGGACGGGATAACTAATTACCATTTATTTAATATAAAAAAAGCTATTTATCCATTTTTATAAAGAAACATAAGTAATTTTTGCAGAGATGTCATATAGGCATCGGGTTTGGCGTGATTTTTTTTCTGACGCCAATTTGGCAAAAATCTCGCTTTCGAATACCAGTTACATATATATTTTAAAATTATTTGCTATTATTTTGAAAAGCAAATAACAAGAAATAAATAAAAGTTTAGGCACAGATATCGTATACGCCCCATATTGACGCGATTTTTTTCTGACGCCAATTTTCTTATGCGCAGCGGATAATTAACTGGTGCCAAAGTGTCGTTATTTTGCTTGATATGATAACCCGGATGTTGTTGGTTATGCTGTTGATGTTTTTGCCAAATCGGCGTCGGAAAAATATCGCGCCATTATTAAGCGTATATGACATCTGTACCAAAGTTTTATTAATAACTATAGCCTTTTCTTTTTAATTATATAAACTGTTTTGTACTATGATGTGCCGTCTGGACATCATAGGCGGCCCCTTAAACCAACATTTTGACGTTTCTTACGCATAATCCGAAATCTACGTGGAAGAAAAATTTGAAATTGATGATTTGCATAAAGCAGGACATAATAAATATAAATCTATCAAAAAAATAGTACGATGCAATTCATATTTTTTTCGAATATTAATTTCGGCACATATGTCATATACGCCGCATATTGGCCCGATTTTTTTTTACGCCAATGCCATATACGCACCGGGTACTTAATTCTCACCAAAGTGTCGTTATTTTGCTTGATAGGGTATCCCGGGTATAGATGATATGGTAACGAGGTTTTCGCCAAATTAGCGTCGGAAAAAATTCGCGTCAATATGGGTCAATATTTATATGACATCTCTGCCAAAAAAAAAAAAAAAAAAAGAAAAAAAAAAAAGAAAAAAGTAAATAAACAATTTATTAATAAATAGAAAACAATAGTCGGGTTCATATCAGGCAATATAATACCATTTTGGCGCCAGTTAGGTACCCTGGTGCATATGGTACAGATGTCATATTCGCCCCATATTGGCGCGTTTTTTTTCCGACGCTGATTTGGCGAAAACATCAACAGCACAAACAACAACATCCGGCTTACCGTAGCAAAATAACGACACTTTGGCGCCGGTTAAGTATACATTGTGTACATGATATTGGCGTCAGAAAAAAATCGCGCCAATATGGGGCGAGTATGACATCTGTGCCGTGCATATATGACATCTATGCCGTAATTTGCATATATATAAAAAAATATTATATATATTTCGAAATTATTTTTTATGTATATAAATACACATATAAACAAAAATAAAAGATAATTAGATTTGTTTTCATAGCTGTTTACATATTTTGGCAACATATCTCACTTTCAGATGCCCGAACTGCGCCAAGCTTTTTTTTTAAATGCAAGGTGCCCTATAGTGGAAAAGTACCTACATAAATAATTAATAATAATAAATACATGGCCCAGATGTCATATTCGCGCCATATTGGCGCGATGTTTTTCTGACGCCAATGTCATATACGCAGCGGGTGCTTAACTGGCGCCAAAGTGTCGTTATTTTGCTTGATGTGGTAACCCGGATTATGTTGTTTATGCTGTTGATGTTTCCGCCAAATTGGCAACCGAAAACAAATCGCGCCAATATGGGGCGAATATGACATCTGTGCCAAATACATGTATAAACAAAAATAAAAATTCATCAAGTTTGTTTTCATAGCTGTTTATATATTTCGGTAACATATCTCACTTTCTGAAGCCCGAATTGCGTCAAGCTTTTTTTAAAAAAATGAGCTATAATGGAAAAGTACCTAAATAAATAATTAATAGAAATAACAAATCATATAAACTAAAACATTTTATTTCGAGATCAAAGCATTGTTTTAATTTCGATTAAAAAGTACGTATCCTAGGATAATTTCAGTTGAAATTAGGTTTACAGCTTAATATCTCATTCCATAAACCTAAACAAACACAAGTGATTCATTCTTCGTGAACCGTGAAAAATATTAAACCATTGAGGTAATCATTCATAAAGTAAATTCTCCAACAATCAATGGACAATATTCTTATGACGTCATAGTGGGTAAAATGGTGGCGGTATTGTTTGTTTATGGTTTGAATTGAGAAAGATTTTATTTTGCAGTGTCTCTTAGTTACGTTACTTTATTGTCATATTTATGAACTCGAACAAAAGCATACTTTTTTCATTATTTAGTTATTAAATAATAAAAAAAAATATAAATGTATGATTTGAAAAATTCAAATAATTTTCTTTGTTAATACTAAAAGTAACATTGGCATAACAGCGCGTTTAAGTTAAATAAGTGTAACCGTTTAATTCTGATGTAATATTCAAAATAACTGAATTTATTAGATTGCAGTAAGCAACATCAGGGCCCGATTAAACTTTGAAGTTAGAGGAATTACAATGTCATTACAGGACCTTTCTTTTGGAGAAGCTTTTCTAAATTCCACATATACATGGAATCTCTTCAGTGTTAAAATATTATTCCTAGGACTGACATAACATCAGAACGGCCGGCAATTTTACACAAGTTTTTGAAAACTACTTTATATCAGAAATGTTATTAAAAACTGGTCACGTATTTGTTATAGCGGCCCTGACAATTATGATTATGACAAGTTGTAGCCAATTTCGCCAACGTCGTAACCAAGATCGTGAAGCACACGCGTATAATATCATTTCATTCTATCGTATACGATAGTTTAATAGTTTTTACCTTACTTCAAGTGTGTAATTTATTTATTTTTAAGAATTAACAGTCTAAATTTTCCAATATATGAATTTTAAAAAATGTAAACAAAGATTGAATAGACATGACCGCAAAAAGCCTCAAATCCGGACAACACTTGAAACTAAACTCTGCAGATTAGTGGTCTTCTACTGTACACAGATTTTCATAAATGTGTATCGTTCTTAAAATGTGTTATTTTCATCTATCACTACGGAACAAGCGAGAAAAACTCATATTCTTGCACATGAGTTGTATATATCTTTACATCTAATTTTCCGTCATTTTTGACGGGCTACCTTTCTAGTAAATATATATAAAAAGCAAAGAACTGTTTCGAAACCTCTAAGGATTCAACACAGTACTTAAGAATGAATGGTAAAATTAAAACTGTGGGTAAAAAGGGTTGGGGGGGTGATCCAGAGAGCCAGAAAGGCGTACCTTACAGTTCTACTGCCAACGGAGAAATGCGTTATTTACAACCTTAAAAGTATGTTGAAACTACCCAACAGTTTCGTCCAAACCATTTGGCCATTATCAAAGGATTTCAAGAAGAAACAGACTCATTTGGTAATATAATGTTAGTACATATCGCTCTATCTCCAATATTAAATAAATATTCCATTCATGCTGTCATTTTTCTAGCATTTTTTGTTTAAGCTTTTTCTTTAGGTGGGAGTAGATAAATATAGATAGTTTCAAGAACAAACATTATGTTGAGATATATCAGTTATTAGCCCGTAATATGCTATTTCTGTTCATCAACAATGAATGTGTCCCCCTCAAAAATAAAGTCCCGTTACAAAAGCCAGCCCTAAAACATGGCAGAAGTATCATTGTATGGTTAAATACCGTTAATCTCTATTGAAAATTTTTAAAGTTCTAATCATCGCACATTTACAGTTTTTATGCCTTCGTATACGGAAATAAGTACTTTTAAATGCAATTGATTTGAAAACTGCATCTCAATTTATTTTTGAGATATTAAGGTGGCCCGGGACACATTTTAAAATAATTCTTATTTATAATAATAATAAAGGACTTTACGTTGTAATATCGATACAAAACAAATAGGTGTTGCTATCCAACGTACAATTTATACACAAGTTTAACATAAAACTCTACGTTTCGGTTTATTCTTTAAAACCTTCATCAGGAGAAAAATTTTCCAAAATATAAATCGACAACAAACTCTTTACATGCTACATTTTGAAATCAATTCAAAATTCAAAACACTCTAACGGAAACCTCTTACTCCCAAATAAAGAGTTCAGTGGCGCCATCTTTTCATCTTTCGTTTACATCTTTGATTAAAAGATGGCGCCACTGAACTCTTTATTTGGGAGTAAGAGGTTTCCGTTAGAATGTTTTGAATTTTGAATTGATTTCAAAATGTAGCATGTAAAGAGTTTGTTGTCGATTTATATTTTGGAAAATTTTTCTCCTGATGAAGGTTTTAAAGAATAAACCGAAACGTAGAGTTTTATGTTAAACTTGTGTATAAATTGTACGTTGGATAGCAACACCTATTTGTTTTGTAATTCTTATTTATTCAGTTAAAATTTTGAAATTTTTTTGTGATGGTTAACCATATCATTTGTAAACATAATCACATGGTAACACTTCACATAATTAAAAAAAAAAAAAAATAAAATAAAATTTATTAAAAAAATGGGTAATTTAAAATCGTTATAACTCGAAATATTATTTGTAGAATTTCAATTTGTTTTTATTTAAGCTAACAGTTGTTTTCATTTAATTTAAATAAAAATTAAAAATATTTAAAGTAAAAAATATAAAAGGATGTAACTTAAAAAAAAACATACTTTCAAAAGTATTTTTTTTTGAAAAAATAAAAGACTTATACTTCAAAAGTAAAAAGACATGTCCCAAGTTTGAATCGTTTAACTTTAACAGTTCTGGATTTGGCAATTCAAATTAGAGAAATGGTGAAAAACCCATCATGAAGAAAAACGCATTTTCACAAGAAGTCGTTCTCACGACAACCATTGCTTGAAAACTAGATGTTGAAAACAAACCAAAACAAAAAAATTAATATTTCCTATTCTAATTAAGATATAAACAGGATTTATACGTCAATTTAAGTCGGAAAAACAAACAAACAGAGAAATGCTTAATGCAATAAAAGTTAAAAAAAAAAAAAATTAAGATTTTTTGTGTCCTGGACCCCATTGTTACGTATGAAGGCAAATTAATCATTGGATAGACGATCTTTTTTGTCTAGTTTACGACATCGCTTTTTGCTATGTTCGTGTATTATTCCGCGATATTGATTTCATATGCATACTTTTCTATAGATAATGTTTAAAACTGGAAAGTAAATGTGGAATTATTGAGCAGATGCAAACGACATCATTTTAATAAAATAAAATGTCTGAAAACAGAAACAAGTTTAGTAAAAGTGCATCAAGAATTCAACGGCAGAATTACGCACAAAATTTGATGACACTACTTACGGGTCAAAGATATGGTTTTAGAGAAAATATGAACACACTAATTTTCTCTGGATTAAATTTGATGACATCAAAGAAAATGTTGTCTTTAATTTAGTAATTGTACAATCCGCTTTACATCTGATGAGTTTTATCAAAGTTTTTCTTTTTTTAAATTTGTTTACATGCTGATTAATAAGTTTTATCAAAGTTATTTCTATTTTAAATTTGCTTAATTTCTGAAATCTTAAATTTAATATCATTCATTAGTAAAAAGTACGTAAGCATTTTGTGTTTAAGTTAAATATACCAATTAATATATTAATTGAAATGCCAAACTTGAAATATTATTTGAATGACAAATTTGAATTCAACTTTTGCATATGCAACGAATATAGCGTGTTTAACAGCCAAATAATTTTATATAAAATGACTTAAAAAAATATTTCAATACAAATCTAGAAGAATTGTGTGATTATTGAATGAATGAAATTTTATTTCCATTCATGTGTAGCATTTAAATAAAAAATATATAGAGTATTATGGTTAAAAAAATATTTTAAATAATAATTGTTTTAGCAGTTAAAATATTACATTGAATTGGTATTATTTTTTTATTTGACATTATTAAAATTGTTCATATAGTCGAATTTCAATCGACAAATGGGATCAATTTTATAACACATCGATAGCATATAAGTTTACAAATTAATAAAATAAGTAGCAAAAAAGGTTGAAATTATTTATTATTTTCATTGGATTTTGAATTTTTTATTGAATTTTGTTATTGAGTAATAAAAAGAAAAGCTCTTCTTCTTTTGAGTGGATTTTCGGTTTTGGTTTGCTCAATTTAAGGAAAATGAAAAAACTTTTATAGCTAAACATAAATTATGTTTTATTTGAAATATTTTATTTTGAAGATTATTTAAATTTTTCACCCATGACCATAACGTTAAACAGAAAACAGCGGTTTTTATAATCTGTAATTCAAAATGCAATGCATGAATTTCCATGTTGCCAAAATGTCTGTTTTCTTTTTTCATTTTCGTATTCTTTACTTTGTAAGTGCTTGGGAAATTTATTTATTCCTTTTTTACGTGACACTCTCTTTATAAATCCGCTTCGTAAATTTTCTGAATATTTAACTAACCATATATTATTTTAAAGATTTTTCTTGCTCACACATTATAAATTTAACTATTTAAAAAAATTTTTGCTTTATCTGAAACATTAAAAAATTGTGATGAAACTAAAATAAAAGGATAAAATGTCTTTAAGTCCTTTCATATGTAAGTATGTAGCAAAATAAATCTTGATTTTCATTCTTTTGCTCGTGATTTTTTAGAAACATATTCTTGCATACATGCACGGAGATGCATTTGCACTGTGAGATAACATCATTCGATATCACAAAATTTATTTATTTATTGCACTTTAATACATCCCTCACTGTAATTTAGTATGACAAAAATTGTTTAAAAATAGATCTACAAAAATATGGAATATTACAAAGCATATCATATTTTTAACACTTTCCAACAATTCGAAAAGTGTTTAGGAATTTAGTTTGCCTGTGTGTCTGACCTTCCATGCTCTACCTCGCGTAAATATAGTGGATTGCCATGATATTGTTAGATGTTATTGGGCATAACTATGGCATGTTTGGTGTTAAAGTCGAAGTGTATAGCGTTTACTAATCATTTATATAGATACTCAGGAGAGTTCCTTTACATTACGCTCTATGGGGGAATATATTTTGCGGTGTATTTTAATGATATTACAGTTTTTTAAACATGCTGAAATTTATCTATGTCACTGAGGTGAACTACGAGGCACATACTATAGAGTATAGTGTGCATTGAATATATGATTCATTTACAGGGACACACAAAAAAATTTGATTACTTATGAAATTGAACGATTGAAGTATATTGACAATGATTGCTGGAAGTACGTTTTCAGTTGTGGTGCGCGTTTTTAAATAGAACTATTTTTAAAAAATTACTTGGTGTGGATAAATTCTATAGATCATACACAGGACAGCACAAAATTTCTCAAGTACACTTCTGTTTATTCAGGGAAATTGCTGAATGAAAATTTTTAACTTGGCTATTCGTTTCAATGAACTAAATTTTAGCATACTATATTGTATACATACAAAGCCATACAACAGTCTTTATTTCCTCCCCGCCCCGAGTAAAAACCGAATAATTTTCCGCTTGTTGATTGAAATAGCAGAAAATGGGTTTTCAAATGCGATATGAGTTTTTCAATTGAGTTTAAGTTTATGAGTTTTTATTTACTAGGGCGCTCTGCCCCCTACGCTCTACGTTCGTCAACCCCCGTACGCTAATTTGATCTGCTTTAAAAAGATTCCGGAAGACTGAATTAGAATTAAAAAAAAAAAAAAAAAAAAAAAAAAAAAACAGTGGCGATCTCCTATAGACGGATTGCTATTCATTTCTCTTTGATTGGGGAATTTTAAGGTTAAATCCGCTGCGGTGCTACTTGATTATCCCGTCGACCAATTTCGCCAAATTATATAAATCGCCAAATTATACAAATTGACGTAATTTTTATTTTAAATAACGAAAAAACAAATAAATTAGTGCAACATTAATAAAAATACAAATAAAACGTCGAAATAAAAATAACTTGATGACGTAGACACGTGTAACTTGCTAAATGTCAAGTTAATGTGACATTTAAGATCAACCATTATTGGCATTTAATCTTATAGTTTGGTGAAGGATAGATTTTTGGTCGACGGGATAACTAAGTTGTAACAAAGATAAAATCACTGTTTTCGTCTTTCATTAAGTAAAATAAGTTCAAAATTTCAAAATAAGCTAGTATAAAAGGAATTAAGTAAACCTAGTCTTTGTCTCCCGGTATTTTTTAACAAAGCGAAAAGAAAGTTCTTTTAAATAAGACATTTTAAATTAATCGTTTTTAATCTGACGTAATTTTTACCAAACTATTCTTTCTCTTTTTAATATTCACGTGAAAATACTTTAGTTAGAAATGAAATATTATTTGCGCTTTCCGAAGGAAAATAGTTGAAAAGTATCCTCTCAAAATATCAAATAAATGTCTAGCGCAATTTCTAAATTTAAACTGTTTTGCAATATTATTTTGTGTTCATTTTATGTAATAACTGTAATGTGACGCGAATATGACGTAATTTCTCCTATTTAAGACTTCTAATGCATGTTAATGAATTTATTATTTTAAAATTTCCTCTCTATCTTAAAATTATAGTTTTTACGTGCAGATATAGTTTTTATGACGTAATTTTTAATAAGTTCCTGCTTTTTCTACATAATTATTTAATTCTAATTCCAAATGTTTTTTTCCGTTTATAATAGTCACATGTAAGTAAATTTTTAATTTATTTACACGTATAAATATATATATTTTTTAATTTGAAGCAAACATTATTGTTTGCGCTGTTTATACAGTTAGCAACAGTTTAAATTAATATCACTTTCTAAAATAACTAAAAAATATCTATATAAATGCTAAAAATTTGAATTTAAAATAGAAATAAAACATGAAAAATTAGTCAAATTAAAAAAAGAAATACAGTCTGCACACCGGGAACTTCAAACGTATAAAATGATCTAAAAATGATTAAATTCCCATGAGTAGTTTTTTCTCCTATAAAACTTTTTTAGAGGAACGATTTTGTCCAAATTTAGCATCAAATATCTCTTAAAATAATTCTTCGATTTGAAAACTGTCTGCATCAGCGTGTTTATCAAACATTTCTGTATAATACTACCGATTTTCATATTTTTGTATGCATTATTTTTCTTAATATTAACGAAGAAAGACCTCCGGTCACAAAATATTCAAAACTGGCGATGGCGGCGGTGACAGCGGTAGTTACTTTTTTTTTAGAATAGAGAGATACATCAAGTTTCACCTTAATAAACTGTGTAGTTTTGATACATTACACTGAATGTATTGGAAAATGTTACATAATCTATGTGGTACGCAAAACTTTTCATTCTTGTTTTCCTTTACATATCCTTATAAATCTGAAAGTTCGCCCTTTGAAGGAAATGAAAGCTGAAAATGTCAAAAATCCATAATATTTGCCTCCAAAATTTATTTTATTATGATAAATGTGTTGGAAAATGTTACATAATCTATATGGTACGCAAAACTTTTCATTCTTGTTTTCCTTTTACATATCCTTATAAATCTAAAAGTTGTGCCCTTTGAAGGAAATGAAAGCTGAAAATGTCAAAAATCCATAATATTTGCCTCCAAAATTTATTTTATTATGATAAATGTGTTCTAATACTAGTATTTTGTTGAAAATTATGGAAAATTTGTTAAATAGAGAGTCACCTTTTAAAATACTTTAAACTACATAAAACATATTTTAAGTCCATAAAAACTAAATATCTAAAAAAGTAATTGATCACACTTTTTTATCTATATATATAAAAGAAAGTCTTGATTTTGTATTAATCAACGCGCAGCTAAAACTACTGAACCTAAAATCTTGAAAATCGGGGTAAAAATACTTCTTATGATATAGAGTGCCGCTAAGAAAGGATTTTCCAAAATTCCACCCCTAAGGGGGGTAAAAAAGAGAACGAACTTTAAAAAAATTCCTTAAAAATCCGATTTTATAGCTATTTTTCATCTGATAACATATTTTTGTGTATTTTTGTATGCTGAATCGAATGGTACTAACTTAATTCTTTTAAGCCCAATAGTTCGAGAGATATTTCTTATTATTTCTAATTTGGCACTATCTTTGGCGCCAAAACTTGAATTTTTCAAGTGATAACTTCTAAAAACTCATTCTTTTCATACTGCTACTATAGCAAGGGAAAAAATTCAAATTGAATAACTTTTTAACCAATCCTTTTGGTTAAATAAAAACAACTTTTTCAATTAGAAAAAAATATTCAAACGCCTCAAAAACTAAAACTAAATAAAAGAAAAACTCTGGTACTTTTTCGTTCTAATTTTCGTCGCGATACCACGCCAAAATGTATAGTATCACGCCATTTATTTGAACCCTAATCGTGCAAACGATTTTTATTGCAAACCGTGCCACACATTAACATTTGCTAATTATTGAAAGTGAATATTTTTATGCAGGAATTTTTAATGATGGAATTTATTTTATTCCATCATAATCTCGCAAAACTTTTTAATATGTTATTTTTGAATAGAAAATATTTATTATACTCATACTGATATAGATTTTACCATTTCGCAGCTATCTGATAATGAGGAAGCTCCAATAATATTATTTCAGAAGTTAGGAATTATACATATAAAAATGTTTTGTTCAAAAAACCATGGATGTCTTCATTGAAAGAATGAAATGTTTACTGCAATGTGAGACATACGTATTACGTACGCCATGCTTCAGTAGTAAAAGACTTTTACAATTTCAAGACTGCAGTTTAAATTGACTATATTTTATTACTTGCAAAATATTTATTTATTCTTATATTTTAAATATTTATTTTGGTACCCGTCGACCAATTTCGCCAAATTATATAAATCGCCAAACCACTCGCCAAATTATACAAATTGACATATTTTTTATTTTAAATAACGAAAGAACAAATAAATTAGTATAACATTAATAAAAATACATTTAAAGCATCGAAATAAAAATCACCTGATGATGTAAATACATATAACTTGCTTAAAGTCAAGTGAATGTGTCATTTACGATCAACCATTATTGGCATTTAATCTTACAGTTTGGCAATAGATTTTTGGTCGACGAGAAAACCAAGTAGCACCATTATTTTTATTGATTTTAAAAAATGGTAGGCCAAAGTCTGTAATTTTCAAAAGTTATATTTTTTAAATGCTCATGTTTTTTATCAACAAAATTATTTTTTTTTTCAAATGTGTCATTTCATTTTTGTGCCAACGATTATGCTTGGTGACAATGGTGTTGGCATAACAGGGAAATACCAAAACAGTTACTGATTTTATTTCAAATGGAAAAAAAAAGGTTTAATGAGCAATAAATATTGTAAATATGACTATAACTCAGATTCTACTGAACAAAATTTTGTAGAACTTGCACTGTTAAATAGTAAATTTGGTTTGTAAATGGTTTAATGTAAAAACCATCATTCTAAGTTGCTACGGGAGTTCTAAAATTAGGTGAACTCGGTTATGAAAGATTTCAAGTCAACTAATTAAATGCACAGTAAGATTTATTCAATATTTATCATATCATTCTGTGTTGTTTAGTTACGGAGCTATGCGGAAAAAGTTCTCAGTGGTACAGTAAAGAAAATTGGAAGATATACGCTACAGAGATAGGGTATACTACAGAGTATATATGCTATAGTTATAGAAGTTGAGCTGAGTTCCTTACAAAATTCAGAAGTGATGCAGTATATACCTACCCCTACCTCCCAGAGAGTTCTATAATCAGGTTAAAGCGATTATGAAAGTCATATTTAACTATCTCAATATATATATAATGCAAAGAGAAATTTCATTCCGGCCGCTTATATCTTGATTTCTGCTGAATAGATTTTGACGGGACTTACATTGTTAGTCAGATAATCTTTCAGAAAAGATGTCAGTATAAAACATAACGTTCTAAGATGCTTAGTTAAATAATTATGGGGAAGTTCTCAATCAGATGAACCCAATTTTGAAAGATTTGCTTTTTTTAAAGGTTCCACTGAAATAATTTTTATGGGATTTAAACTGTTAATTAGATCTTTTTTAGGGAAGGTTTCGGTATATTTTCCAGTTTAAAAGATTCTAAGTGGATTTTGATGCAACTTGATCGGTTAGTTAATTTTTTAGTGAATGTTTTAGTATAAAGCACATATCATTTGCTGTTGCTTGGTTGTTAGGTTGATTGATTGTAGAATTATAGATGAAAGTTCTAGAATCAGGCGAATCCAATTATTATGAACCATCAGCCTTTTACACAAGTCCAATTGACAGATTCTGATGAGACTTTCATTGATAATTTTTCATGAACGCTTTTAGTATATTACACATTGTTCTATTGTTCTTTACCGAATCCTACACTAACAGACCAACTAATGAAATTGGTCCTTAACAGTCTAAATTTTGTATGACTCAATAAAAGATATAATACCGCAATGACATTTCATATTGCTTTCAGCAATTCGGTTGGATACACCAGGTAATTGTCCATATTGCTTTAAAAAGCATGATCAAATTCACAGACATATTTTGTTTTATTCAAGATTTCTTTAGAAAAACCGACCAGCGTAGCGGGCGAAGGCGGCTAGTAATATATATTTGTTTTATTTATTTTACCCATCAAAAAGAAATCTGGAAGGGAAATAAGAATGAAACAAAACATTGCCTTGAAATAAATTGTATTTTCATTTTAAAAAAAAAATTACATTAAAATCAAAGTTTTTTAATATGGTTGATAAGCTGTTTGGAGGAACACCAAATTTTAAAGCAATATGCTTTTTCTTCATGCCTTTCTCCACCTCATCAAGAATTTTTTTTCTTTGATGCTCAGGCACTTTCGTTCTGACTTCTGACATTTTGAGCTACAAGAACCGAAATTACCAGCACGACTGATCAACAATCTAGAAAACGGGAGACTCAAGTTTAGGGACACGGTGCCATTGAGGATTAAAAGGGGATATTGAAAGTTTGCACTTCTTGGATGTAAATCAAAGAATCACAGCGACTTTACTGTTCTCGGTTAGTTAGGTGTCTGGTAAGATCTGTCCCTGATCATTGATAATTTAAAAGAAAAAATAAGTTTAAAATGCCCAGTAAAATTTTAAGAAAGAGGGAGAAAAAAAAATTTAGATCCCACGAAAAAGTTCGTTAAATAGAGAATGCACTTCTCTATTTGGAGGTTATTTTACGAAGAAATTCGCAAAATGTTCTTGGTTCCAAGGAAAAGTTCGCAAAATAGAGTAATTCGTAAAATAGAGGTTCGTTAAATAGAGGTCCGACTGTATTTTAATTTATAACACAGAAAAAACCTTTGAAAATCAAAAGTCATGTAAAAAGTTCTCTCAACGAAACTTAACCAAAATCTCTATTGATAAGATGTCAGATGTTTGATTTATATATAGAATACCTAATATGAAGTAAACTAATATATTCAAAGAAGAAAGTGATTAAATTCCAAATTTAGATATGTCAATTAATAATCCACAGAACATTACGAAACAACAGTTTAAATAATTCCACTATTAAATTGTATTATAATATGAATAACAAAATGAATGTAGGTATAAGATGATGAAAGTATTTAAGAAAAAAAAGCGACAAGTGGATGTCTAATCGTCAGTCGGCCGTACTCCACATGTCGCTAATTAATGCATTATATCCTATATAGACTGGTAAATTTGCTATGAATAGTCTACACAGCCGACGTAATGCATTTGAATAATAAAAAAGATATAAAAACAAGTGGATAAGTGTGATCACAGATCGCACAGAGGGTTTCGTTTAATATTCCGTTCAAAACACTTTATCCTTTTGAAAAATCTATTAGTTCCACATTTCGCAACCAGCGGTGCATTTTATTCTGCACACACCTCTATCCGAACGAAACTCCGTTTTACAACCTGTCTGTAGATATATCAGTCGAGGGGATCGGGTCCATAGCGCACGAGATTGGTAAATCCCCCTGGCAGTAAAAAGTTGAACTAAAATATGTAAGGCCATGTGCATAATATGAAAGAGTGGTCAAAGGGTTATCGGCAAAATTTATAAAAGTAACCACAGGATGCAATGGGGGGAGGTTAGAAAAATTGCTTAAAATACACAAGTTAGAGCCAGGAGGGGTAAACAATATCAGACTTTTTGAAAAATTTATGATTTTTCGTGTGATCGCAAGTGTTCTGCTATAAGTATGAAAAATTTCGAGTCTTCAACTTACTTAAGGGCTGAGTTACAAAAATTGCTTAAAATACACAAGTTAGAGCCCGCATGGTTAAATAATATAAGACTTTTTGAAAATTTTATGATTTCTCGTTTGATGTGAGGTGTTCAGCTATAAGCCTGCAAAATTTCGTCTTCAACTTAATTAGGGGCTCAGTTAGAAATAAAAGCTTAAAATACACAAGTTACAGCCTAAAGGGGTCTTTATAAGACTTTTCTAAAATTTTGTGATTTGCCGTTTTCGTTTGATCTGAGGTGTTCAGCTATATATATGCAAAATTTCTAGTCTACAATATATATAGTTTCTGAGAACGGGCTCTGTGACGGACAGACAGAGGAGTGAGACGAATAGGGTTTCGTCAGATGAACGAATCCCTAAAAAGGAAACCAGAGAAATTTAGAAAAATTATACTCTCTTACCAATAAACCATTTGGAGGCACACTAAATGTGCTAGATTTTCATCTTCTCGATTCAAAAGGAAGTTCACTAATATTTTTATTTTGTCTTCGACTTGGACATCGGAGGTGCTTTGGCCGAGACTAGTCTGAACGTCTCATAAATATTGAAATTGGATCTCTCCGTAAATAATAGCAGTTAACGGATTGGAATTAAGATCAGTTTAATATAAACAGATGGTGCTGAAAGTAAACATATTCTCTATATGATAGAGATCATGAAACAATTAATGTCAATATTTCAAATGAAAAACAAATTTCAAAGTAATTGCTTAAAAGGTGCAAAGGCTATCATAGTGAAAAAGATTCCATGCCGGGACTCGAACCCGGGCCATCAGTATAGCGCACTGACGTTCGACCAACTAAACCACATGGAAGGATACCCAGCCTGGAAACTATCTCAATATTATATATTGGAAAGGCTACAAACGCATCAAAAGATGGAATATTTATCGTGAGCCACCGACCTGGGGCAAACATGAAACTTAATTAAATCCAGCATCGATAAAAACCATTATAATACATGGAAATACAAGCATTACATATATAGAAGGTGCAGAATAAATAAAATTAATGTTAAATCTGTTTACTAGATATAGTTTTAAAAGCTTAAATCTACATAGGAAATAATCATATAATTAAAAATCTACTAAATCTCTTTCATATATTTATATTAATTCCATATGTAAACCAACTTATTTTTATTATAATTAAATTAAACTATAATTCTTGTACAGTATCGAATTATCATACATGTGCCTAATATAAATAAAATTGATATTATTTTAGTTTTTATAAAATAATTCTGATTTTAATATTATTGAATACTCATATAAGAACAATATATTCAAAAATA
Source organism: Maratus speciosus (assembly GCA_963932465.1). Taxonomy (NCBI): domain Eukaryota; kingdom Metazoa; phylum Arthropoda; class Arachnida; order Araneae; family Salticidae; genus Maratus; species Maratus speciosus. The sequence goes on along the minus strand of CAWVRF010001247.1, from coordinate 55,300 downwards.
TAAATGTATAAAATTTTATTAATAATTGAAACATCTTTAAAATAATAACAGAGCGATGCCCATAGTTTTTTTAAATTAATTAATATACATATAAATATATACAGGGTGTTTCACTACCCGACCGACAGACTTGCAGGATGTGTAGGGGGTACGGAGACGACTCGTAATCACATAACAATGCAGAGTCGAAAATGCCGTAGTTGCCAGCTATGGTTTAAAGAAGCAGAGAAAAGAAGCAGAAACAGCAACACATTAATGGGACAGAAAACATTTTATTGAAATGTTGTACTACAGAAGGTGTTCGAAATTACGACCAGAAGTCGTCAGGCAGGCTTGACAGCGGCGCCGCATGGAATTCCTTACGTTCTGGAAGAATCTTGTCGTGTCGGGAATCATTCTGGCAGCTACAGATATTTGAGCGGCGAAGTCTTCATTTGAAGGAATGGGGGTCTTGCATACCAAACTCGTCATTTGACTCCAGAAGAAGTCCATCCGTGAAAGGTTCGGAGATCCAGCAGGACAATGAACCGGTACACCGCGACTTATCCTCCGGTGTCCAAAGGTTACGTCGAGATGTCGGAAGACGTCATTTGTATAATGTGCAGGATCCCTGTCATGCTGGTACCACATGGATTGGCGCAATTGCAGAGGAACATGTGTTTCGTCAAGAAGTTATGGTAGGAACCCTACTATCCAAGCGACTAGGCAAATGTACGGTCCAATGACGTAGTCTCCAAAAATGCAGACCCAAACATTGGGCGAGAAACGCAGATGAGCTGCACGTGGTCACGTACCATCGGGGATCTCCAAAGTATGTTCATTGAAGGCTCCCTCACGCGTGAAGTGCCCTCTAACCGTGAACAATACGGACTTAGGAAATGCGCTGTCTGCAGCACTGTGTTGCAAGAACTATAGAGCAAACGCCTGCTGTAGTGGATAATCCTCAGGCTCTAATGATTGGACGCGTTGAAGATGGTATGCGCACATTTGGTTTGCCGCGAGAATCCTCTAAACAGTGTAGTGAGAAAAACCCAGTTATTGGCCTATCGTTCGAGTACTCGTACTTGGATTGTCTTCTGATAGACGTAAGACCGTCTCCTCATTGCCAGGTGTCCTCGTCGTTTGCTCTCGATTTATTGTAGTTCTCGTTAAACAAACAGTCTCATGCAATCATCTCTTCGCACGCAAATGTCGCGTGGTATGGAGCACACCTGTGCGGATAGCGTTCCTGGTACAACCGTCGAGAGGCATGTCCGTTTGTGTCTACTGCTATATACACGATCAGCATGTCGACCAGTTCACCGTTTAAATACGCGTTCATCCTACTATCTCGAGAACCGGGTCGGAAATGACGACTTCCAGCAGAATCGCTATTCACGCGACTTTCCGTTCAGTGCGAGCAGTTCAGTGTGTGTGTAAAAACTGTAAATTGAATTTAAAAAATGTTAAAACAAAAAAATATGTAAACAAAAATGAAATAAAAAGAAAAGTGCCCAGTTAAACTGATGGCATTGAGCTCAAAGGCTATTCACACTAATTGTATATCATACTCTTATTTCGAAGAATAATGCCCCTCAAAAAATAAATAAAGGGAGATTAGTCCATGTTTCATCCTTTATACTTAAGCAATGAGACTCCAAATCTAATCAGGGAAGCTCCTTAACATAATAAAGCGGTATACGAATTTGAAGAAATCAGATAATTTGCATGAAAAAAACATATCGCTAAATTAAGGTGAGTAATCTCACCTTCCCCATTTTATTCTTAACTAAAGAACCTCCAAATCTAATCAGGAAAGCTCCTTATGAGAATGAACATATAAAAAAAAGTAAATTGGAAAATTCTGCATTATATCCATTTATCTAAATTAAGAGGACGGGACTTGCTCCCATTTCCCCCTTTTATACTTAACCAATGAACAACCAAATCTGATGAAGGAAGCACCATATTGGAATAAACCGGTATATCAAAAATGAAGCAAATCAAATAATTCTGCATGAAACACCCACTTATCTAAATTAAGGATCTATCCATCCCTCTTTCCCCCTTTATACTTAACTAATGAACCTCCAAATCTATTGAAGGAAGCTCAAAATCGGAATAAACCGGTATATCAAATATCAAGCAAATCGAAGAACTCTGCATGAAAAAAGCATTTATCTAAATTAAGGGGGGTTCTGCACCTCCCCCCTTTCCCTCTTTCTACTTAACTAATGAAACTCCAAATCTAATCAAAGCAGTTTCTTAACATAATAAACAGGTTTACCAAATTTGGATGAAATCGAATAATTCTGCATAAACAACCCATTTCTCTAAATTAAGGGGAGATAGCCCCCCTTTACCAACTTTATACTTAGCTAATAAACCTCCAAATTTAATCAGGGAAGCTCCTTAATCTAGTAAACCGGTATACGAAATTGAATAATACTGCATGAAAAACCAATCTGTCTAAATTAAGGAGTAGGGACTATCTTCCCTTTCCCTCCTTTATACTTAACCAATGACTTCCAAAAATAATCAGGGACGCTTCTTAACATAATAAACTGGCATTCCAAATTTGGGTCAAGTCGAATAATTCTGCATAAAAAACCCATTTATCTAAATTAAGGGGGGGGGGATAGCCACCTTTTTCCCCTTTATACTTAACTAATGAACCGCCAAATTTAATCAGGGAAGCTCTTTAACATAATAAACCGGTATACCAAATTTGGAGCAAATCAAATAATTCTGCATGAAAAATCCATTTATCTAAATGAAGGGGGGATAGCCCCCTTTTCCCCTTTATACTTAACCAATGAACCTCCAAAACTAATGAGGGAAGCTCCTTAACATAATAAACCGGTATGCCGAATTTGGAGCAAATCGAATAATTATGCATGGAAAACCCATTTATCTAAATTAATGTTGGATATCCCCCTTTCCCCCCTTTATACTTAACCAATGAAGCCCCAAAACTAATCATGGAAGCGTCTTATCAGAATGAACCTAGAAAAAAAAATTGAAGCAAATCGGATGTTTCTATCAAGAGTTATCGCGTTACGTACATACATACATTACGGTCTGGCAGCTAAAAATGGCCTGTGAGCTAAAAATGGTTTTAAAATCCATAAAAAAATGTGTTTGTTGATGTTTGTTCAGTTTGGGAGCCTTCCTGAGTCAATGGAAGGCAAGTCCAGCCGGTGTCGACTGCAGATAGTGTGGGAGCATAAGAGCCTACGCTAGTTACTCAAAAAGACCCGGATGATAAATGTTAATCCTATGGAGAAGTTATTTTTGAATATCTCGCTGGAATTTTGATATTTTCGATTTTTTTTTTTTTTTTTTTTTTTTTTTTTTTGCATAGGATATCTGAGAAAGATCTACAACAAGGATAGTTTTTACTTATGATTATAGTTTTTTTTATATTAGGATAGATTCAATTTCAGAACCGGTTCCGAAAGTAAAAGTAGTAAAAACTGAAACCAAAATAAAAAAAGTAAAAACTATCCCGGTTGTAAATCGTTCTCAGCTATACTATGAGAAAAAAATCATTCGAAAATATCAAAATTGAAGCGTGATATTTGAAAATAACTTCCCCATAAGATTAACATTATCATCCGGGTCTTTTTGAGTGACTAGTGTAGGCTTAATTCGTAGTACCATTGACTCGTGGAAGGTGTGTGTTGGATGGTGCCAACCACGCTCTAGTGTAGGACGCCTTACCTGGAGTTGGGCTCGGTGAGGTGTGGAGAGGTACGGAAAACCGATGTCGACTGCGGCTGACGTGGGAAGAATAGCCATAAAGCCTGGCCAACTAGAACAAGGTATGTGTCGAACGGATAACCAGTTCCCCTCTTGAACTTTTCCCCAAATTTACGTGATGTTTTGATGTTTGATGTTTGTGTGGTGTTGCTTGGGAGATGGGATGCTGGTTCCTCTCCCTCGAGGTAAGAACTTGACCGGCCTGACTAAGGATAGGTGGGATTTACTGCACGTCGCATCATTCTTAATTTCTTGTTTTGGTGACACATTGGCACGGTGGCGCGTGCCAGGCTGTGTGTTTTAAGCAACTGGTGTTGCAGGCTTAGGGTCGTGGTGCGGTTCGTGATTGGGCAGGTTTTCTCGATAAGCGATATTCCGCCCGTTCCGTTCCTGCATGCCCCTAGGCAGGTTGTCGTTTAAGTTCGATTCCTGAGGGGGCACAAGGTGACCCTCTTGGGGCGTAAAGATTTTAACTTGATTTGAGCTAGTACTGGTGGGAGACGAGCTCTGAAAAGTAACTTGTTTATTGGGAAACAAGTCTTGATATGCACACAGTGTGCCTGTTTGGAGGCTGTGCCGCGGCTCCAAGCCTTGCATTTTAGGATACTGAGAAGCGAACCGCGTGTTGTTTTGGCATTTAAGGGGACACTTTGTGACCTCTTGAGGCGTAATGCCCTCAGAAGGCGTTTTGCCTTCGACGTTGATGGTGGACAAACGTACGGATATCGATGGCAGTAGACTGAAACAACGATGTCTAATTTAAGTTCCTCTAAGCAAGGTAACTAGAACTAACCCTCTCGGTTGCCTGAGAGGGCTGTCGAATCCCCTCAAGGCTTGGTTAGCGGCAAGTAGTAGGATCCCCTATGAAGCAGGGGCTGTCCAACGTAGTTAGGCCTGAACGAGTTCATCGTGGTGATGCGTTGTCGACTTGTCATTGTCATTGCCAGTGGTAGGCAAATTTTCGCTGGTTTCGCCTTCATTGGCCACACGGTGGTCAGTTTTATTTTCTGTAACAAACGTGCGGCGTCGTCCCGGGTGCAGACGTTTTCTTTAGAATCGAATTCGCCACAGCAGCCCGTGGGGCAAACAAAATCAGGCTGAAGCACAGACTTTGCGAAGATCTAGGTTGTACTTTGGCTTTGCGTGTCCCATGCGCAGCTGTTCCGACTGTCGGGTTTGTTGTCGTAACGACTGGGTGTCACTTGGAGTCTTGGAGAACTAGTGGTTGCTATACGACCTCCTTCGAAGGACCGCATGGATCCATTCGGATACGGATCGGGAAAGTATTTAGTTTTTCCGTTCAGGGTCATCAACCGCAAGACTGGAAATTCCACTGTCAAGCATGCCTGACGACTTCTGGTCGTAATTTCAAACACTTTCTGTAGTAGAATCTTTCAATTAAAATGTTTTCCGTCCCATTAGTGTGTTGTGTTTTTGTATTTTTTTTCTCTGCTTCTTTGAACCATAGCTCGCAACTGCGGCATTTTCGATTGCGAAAGATTCCTATGTGATTCCGAGTCGTCTCTGTGCCCCCTACACCTCCTGCAAGTTTGTCGGTCCGTTTGTAAAACTCCCTGTATCTATAAGCCAATATCCACGATCCCATCCTCCACTAATCTTTTTTTCTATATAAACACCAAAATATTATTTAAATGTATTAATTATTGAGTTTATCATGTGGTTGAGATATCCATTTAATTTTGCTTGATAGCAGATAAATTTTATTTATTTATTTTTTTTTTTTTACTTATCTGAGCAAGAGCATACATATTATATTCTGTGTAGATAATTAGGTACAATATTTTTTAAAAACAGATTTATGTAAGCATAAATTATAATTCGCAAAAATATTTACATTTAAAGGAAAATCAGATCGTTAAAAATTGTTAGTAAAATAGAGATTTTCAATAATACTCGTATTCAACAGTTTTCTTTTAAACTAGGAACTTAAAATATATATATATTTCTGAATAGTATTATGTGTTTTACAGATATTTGTAATTTAAAATTCTAGAAATCCATTTCCACATACACTTCTTTTACGATTTCTAATATGCATAGTTTCAAAAGTATGTGAAAAGTTTTGAATTTTAAATTTTGTACTTGAATTTTTCGACTTTGAATGTTCTTATACATTCAAAAACTGAAAGTGAATGTTTTTAGATAAAAAGTGAAACACTTTCAAAACTTGATTTTTGGTATATTCCTTGAAACGTAAGACTAGCACAACATTCTAGTGTATATGAATTCCGAATTCTTTACTTAAGAACAATTGCTTGAATATCAGATGAAAAGTAAGCATATTGGATATATGGTTAAAAATAATAAATATCTTTCTTTTGAAATTTTTAAACTTAAACGGATTAGAAATTGTCTTTCGTGTGCTGTACTGCAATCCTTAAAATAACGTAATTTTTTTTCATGATATAAAATGAAACTTAAATTTTTATCTAATCTCAATATTTATTTAATAAAGATGGGATTTTTTTTATTCGAGTGTAACCTGATATGAAGAATAAATTAAAAATATCTTGCCTAAATAGTTAAACAATAAATCACCCTTACGTAAACAATAAGAAATTTATTAACATATGTAGGACAATTGCACCATAAGGTATAATATATATGATGTATACGTTAAAAACACATAAACTCGCGAAGTGGTACACATAAATAAGAACTTTTATGCGAACTTGTACAAATAAAATTAATGATAAAGTATAATTTCGACTTTTCGAACTGAATATGCAGTCATATTCAGGATAAACATGATCTTGGAATGTTTAAATATCTAGAAACGAATGCTTTCTGTAGAGTCTTGATCAATTTCAAAGTCTTTTAAGAATTTCAACATCATATTTATCCTGAACACGACTGCAGTACTAGTTCGAAACGTCGATATTATGCTTTATCATTAATTTTACTTGTACAAGTTCATATGAAAGTTCTGCTTATGCGTACCATTGAACAAGTTTGTGATTTTAACGTAAACATTTTATTTATAAATAAAAATTTCATATTGTAATACGTCCAATCTAATCATTTTCTTGAACTATTGCATTATATCTTTATTTCCAAAATAAAAGACCTTCTCCTGAAATATCAAGACTGATTTTGCACCACTCCTTGAGCAAAATCTTCCAGATAACATATACTGCTTTGTGATGCCGCTGATAAAGAACTTGTATTCAAAGTGCAAATGAACTGAAATGCATAGGAGCCACGCCGATTGACCTGGGAGTCAATTATTTAAATTGATTAGACTCAATTCAGTTTTATTTTTCGTTTTACTTTAAAGTATTACTTTAATGATAGCCTTATACCGATGGAATTTAAAACAATGAAGATTGTTTTGGGTAAAGAAATGGAATGTCATCTGTATCTAACGGACATAACAAATTCTCCCGATAGTATGATGAATTTATTTTAACATTTTTTTTTCCATTATTGTGACAGTAATAAAACCTTTATTCAAACGTTGTTTTCAGCCTCAAAATAGGATATTTTTTATTAATGTCTTTTTTTCTATTTAGAGTTTTTGTTTTCCTTATAGATATGTACTGATTGATGATCTTTTCTTGACCGATTAATTGTGTCGTTTATTTTGCTACTAAAGACTTTTATGCTATGCATTTAACATTTTTTTTTTTAAATTACGGATTAAGAATATTTCTCCTCGGAATGATAAAAAGACATAACTTCCGATACAAGGCTTGTTTACTAGAACCATTTTGAATGAAAATTAAATTTGGAGGTATCAGTCGATAATTTTAATTACAAACAAAATGCCGTTGACAGATATTACCCCAACCCCAAAAAAGTATTTCCATTTTTTAAATCCTTTATGGAAATTGTCAAAAAAATGTCTGTGCACCATCTAAATCCTATTATTCAGAAATATTTAAATAGAAATTCTTCAAATTATATGGTTATCTGAAGAAAACAGACGGATAAAAACTGCACAAAACAACATATGAATATATAATTAAAAAATTGTATATTTTTATTAATTTGCAAAAGAAAAGAAATAAGAGTAACTCCTTTCAGAGAATTGTAACATGTGTGGCAGATAAATAAAGCTTGTCTTTTTAGATACTGATAAAGACATAGACTTTTTTCAACAATTCTAACAAATATTCATTCTATTCACAAGCAATAGACAAACTTTTTACTAGTGTGCCTCAAATGCACTACGATAAAAACCCTTAATAGTAGACATCGAGTTTTTTCCTTCAGTTTCAAACCGCTGATCGAAGGGTAGTTTATCTGGTCTTTCAAACATCTGCTTTTGGAGAATGTAAAGGAATTACTACAGATCAAATAAAGACCTCGACAGTATGAAGTATTTTAATAGAAATTTTGAAAATGTATATATTTTCTTCGTTATAAAATATTTTCCATATAACGTTTCTGCTAGAATTTTGTCATTCTAAAACATAACAAAGATTGGCACTTAGGAGCTACAATTTCTAAACACAGAAGAATGGAGAAGCGGTTATTTATGCGCTGTTAATCTATACTCCTATTATAAGGAGGAAAAAATTGTTTATTTGTAGGAGGTAAGCTCTGGAACTACCGAACCGATTCCAAAAGTAATGTTATCAAAATGATGGTGTTAGTCCAACTTAGAACATAGGCTATATCTTATGTCGGTGCCACTACCCCAAAGGGGGTGTAGGAGCAAAAAACGTTCTAAAAATGCGATTTTAGCGTTACTGAAGGGCCTAGAAATATGAAATTTTGAATGTTAGTTACTTATAAGATATAAATGATGTCTAAGAACAGTTCTTAAACAATTCAAAATTTTAAAGGGTTGAAAATGCACAAAAAGCGTTCTAAAAAACGTTCTAAATGGTAGTTTCTACACAATCTCAGGAAATACCAAACCGATTTAAAAAATATTGGTGTCATAATGATGGTGACAACGCTTGCTCCAAGATAGGCTATGTTTTACGTCGGTGTCACTACCCCAAAGGGGGTGCAAAAAACGTTCTAAAAATGCGATTTTAGCGTTACTGAAGGGCCTAGAAATATGAAATTTTGTATATTAGTTACTTATAAGACAAAATGATGTCTAAAAACAGTTCTTAAACAATTCGAAATTTAAAAGGGGTGAAAATGCACAAAAACCGTTCTAAAAAACGTTCTAAATGGTAGTTTCTACATAATCTCAGGAAATACCAAACCGATTTCAAAAGTAATGGTATCAAAATGATGGTGTTAGTTCAACTTAGAACATAGGCTATATTTTATGTCGGTGCCACTACCCCAAAGGGGGTGCAGGAGCAAAAAACGTTCTAAAAAGCGATTTTTGCGATACTGAAAGGACTAGAAATATGAAATTTGGAATATTAGTTACTTATAAGATATAAATGGTGTCTAAGAACAGTTCTTAAACAATTCGAAATTAAAAAGGGGTGAAAATGCACAAAAAGCGTTCTAAAAAACGTTCTAAATTGTAATTTCTACACAATCTCAGGAAATACCAAACAGATTTTAAAAATATTGGTGTCAAAATGATGGTGACAACGCTTGCTCCAAGATAGGCTATGTTTTATGTCGGTGTCACTACCCCAAAAGGGGTGCAGGTGCAAAAAACGTTCTAAAAATGCGATTTATGTGTTACTGAAGGGCCTAGAAATATGAAATTTGAAATATTAGCTACTTATTAGATATAAACGATTTCTAAGAACAGTTTTTAAACAATTCGAAATTTGAAAGGGGTGAAAATGCGTGAAAATCGTTCTAAAAAACGTTCTAAATGGTGGTTTCTATACAATCTCAGGAAATACCAAACCGATTAAAAAAAATAATGGTGTCAAAATAAAGGTGTCAAAATGACGGTTACAACCCTTGCTCCAACATAGGCTATGTTTTATGTCGGTGGTGCCACTACCGGAAAGGGGGTGCAGGAGCAAAAAACGTTCTAAAAGTGCGATTTTTGCGTTACCGAAGGGCCTAGAATCGTGAAATTTGGAATGGTAGTTAGTTATAAGATATCAATGATCTCTAAGGACATTTCCTAAAAAAATCGAAATGTAAAAGGGGGTCAAAATGCGCAAAAAGCTTTGTAAAAACCTTTCTAAATTGCGATTTCTATGCAATCTCAGGAAGTACGGAACCGATTTCAAATATAATGGTGTTAAAATGATGGTGACAGTTCTTGCTCCAAGATAGGCTATATTTTATATCTGTTTCCACTACCCCAGAGGAGATGCAGGAGCAAAATGCGCGAAAAGCGTTCTAAAAACGTTCTAAATGCCGATTTGTCGGCAATATCTCAGGAAGAATTAAGGGGTCTTGTACCTTTTAAATGCGTCGAAAATTAACGCAAAACTTCAAAGTTTGAATAAGTCTATCTTCAAAACCTTTTTATGTATAAACGTGAAATTTTGGATATTGATTAAACAGATTGTGCTTTGTAATATACTACCAACAGAAATTTATTAACCCTTTACAGAATTTGTGTATTGTTGAAATCAAAATAGCGCTTTTTTTAACCCATAAGTCATTGCGCGCATGATATCTTGAGAAAGTATGTATGGATTGTCATGAAATTTGGTAAATATACTAAACAAATATGTGTGTTTAAAATGATCTACTTTTAAGTATTTACAATGGTAATATTTTTAGCTATGACTATTTTTATTCATTAAAAATACAAATTTTGTATTTTTTTTACGAAAATATTTTTTTATATAGTTAATGAAATAATTTTAGCCTAAGAGTAGATCATTTTAAACACACATATATGTTTAGTATCTTTACCGAATTTCATGCCAATCCATACATACTTTCTCAAGATATCATGCGCGCAATGACTTATGGGGTAAAGAAAGAGCTATTTTGATTTCAACAATACACAAATTCTGTAAAGGGTTAATAAGTTTCTAATGGTAGCATATTACAAAGCAGAATCTGTTTAATCAATATCCAAAATTTTATGTTTATACATAAAAAAGCTTTGAAGATAAACTAATTCAAACTTTGAAGTTTTCCGTTATATTTCGACGCGTTTAAAAGGTACAAGACCCCTTAATCTGATTTCAAACGTAATGGTAGGAAATTGATGCTGACAGCCTCTGCTCTAACATAGACGCTATTTTATGTCTGTATCACTATTACCAAGACGTTGCAGGAGCAAAAAAGCGTTTTAAATTTCGATTTTTGTGATCGGTAGGGGCTAGCAACTTAAAATTAGGCAAGGTACATATTTATTAGATATAAATGATCTTTAAAAACAGTTTAATTGGAAATTTAAAAATGGGTGAAAATGCGCGAAAAGCGTCCTAAAACCGTTCTAAATTGCGATTTCTACTCAATCTAAGGAAATACCAAAGCTATTTTAAAAGTAATGGTTGCAAATCAATGGTGACAGTCCCTGCTATAACATAGGTTATATTTTATGTTGCTGTCACTACCATTTCAGGGTTGCAAAAGCAAAACATGTTCTAATTTGCGTTTTTTGCACAACTGAGGGGTCTAACACTTTGAAGTATGGGATGGTATTTACTTACAAGATGCAACTGCTTTCTAAGAACAGTCGAAAGAAAATTCCAAATTTAAAAAAATGAAGTGAGTGAAAAGCGTTATAAATTACAATTTTTAAGCAAACTTAAGAATTACCAAACCGATAAAAAAATAATGATGACAAATTTTGGTGATAGAACCTGCTCAAACATAAGCTATATTTTATGTCTGTTCCTCTACCACCAGAAGGTTGCAGGAGCTAAAAACTTTCTAAATTGCAATTTCTGTCATACTTAAAAGGCTAGAAACTTTAAATATGACATGGTAGTTACTTATAAAATATAAGTGCCCTCGAAGGAACGTCGAAAATCAATTTGAATTAAAGAGGGGTGAAGCGAAGGGGAGGTGAGAAAAGCATTCTAAAAAAGTTCTAAATTACGATTCTATGCAATTTCAGGGAATATAAACCGATTATAAAAGTAATAGTTTCGAATCAATGGTAGCAGTCTCTGATCCTACACAGGCTATGTTTTATGCCGGTGATTCTACCACCTGGGGTTCACAAGAACAACACACGTTCTAAAAAAGGGCTTTAAAAGCTTTTTAAATTACGTTTCTGTGGAATATTAGGAAATAACAAACTAATTTCAAAATTAATGTTGGCAAATTAATGGTGACAGTTCCTGTTTCAACATAGCCCTTTATGTTGAGAGAGGTCGTAGGACTTTGAATTTGACATGATTGTTAATTTTAAGATGTAAGAAGATGGTTTCTAAAAAATTCAAAACTTCAAATGAATACTGAAATGACCGTATTAATTGAGCATAAAAGTTTCAAAATATTTTCTAAATTATCATTTATTTAGTTTTATTTCATTTTATTAATTTAAGTCTCATTTCTGCCATTGCAGTGTAATAATGATGTTTAGTCAAACAGTGTTTTAAATAGTAATTTTTGAATTATTCCTAAAAGTAATAAGTACCTTTTAATAGAAAAAAAAACTTTTAATAAAATAAAATATTACCTTTTAATAAAATAAAAATTTAGTTAGTACCTTTTAATAAAAATTAGACATATAAATACCACTTGGCATATTTGAAATATTACGCGAGCAAAGCCGCGGGGTTTGCTAGTTCGTTTAGAAAAAGCTACCTCACACGCCCAGTTTTGCCAGAGTTAACCATGGAGGCCTCCTGGTTTAAAAAAAAAATAAATAAAATACGGCGATTGTAACAACTAGGGGATGAACCAGGCTACCAGCTTACAGAATAATAAGTGAAAAACATCATATATATTATTTCTGATGTCAATATCTTTTTTCTACGCGTATACTAAAGGTACAACGATGAATGAGGTATTTTTCGAAATTTCCTGCAAGCGGCTTTTGATGTAGTATATATATATATATGTATATATATATATATATATACTACAGCAAAATCCGCATATGTATATATATATATATATATATATATATATATATGTATGTATATATCGTTAAAACGCGCTTTTTTATTTAAGAAAATTGCACTTTAAGAAAAAATGTAACAAATAATTTCAATGAATGCGGCGAGAAAGCCTCGCACAGATCTGTATATTTTTATTATTATTGATAACACTAATAAATTTTTTACATTTAATATATATTTTAGGATGCCAATTAAAAATACTAAAAATCATATTTATATGAAAAACAGCAATAATGCTTTCAAATAAAGTTTTGAAATGCTTTATAAGCGACATACTTTACTGGTCTTGCGTCAAAAAAAAAAAAAAAAAAAAGAAAGAAAAAAAAAGCCAAAGATCGCTTTTTACAATCAGTCTTTTTGATTTTTTTCAATTTCTGTTGTTTAAGCGCACAATTTGATTACATGTTTTAAATTTGTATTTTAATTATTGACTAATGGATGCTTTAATTTCGTTATAAATTATAAGCTGGGAACAAATTATGAACTATTTATATTAAATTAAGTAAAAACGGATCAATCTTTCGCTGAAGTCTGCACGCCACAAAGATAGATTTGAAAAAATAATTATGCTTGAAAGTTCATTCAAAAACAATAAAAAACTGAGTAAATGGCGATACCGTTTTCAAACAAATTGCGATATAGTTTTCAAACAAATTGTGATATAGTTTTTAAGAAATTGCATTTGAAAGTACATTTTTTTCTTTATTCGACGGTGTAAAACTTTAAAATGTGCGATGCTTAGAATTTTTAAAAATGAAAAAAAAGGCAGCAAAGCAAAATTTGATAGTCTCCTATTGCCATGCATGAAATTAATTATGCTTGAAAGTTCATTCAAACGTTACTCACAGACACATTTGTTCTTTTATAATATTGACAAGGCTCTCTGCATTCGCGCAAATTAATCGTTAAAAAAGAAAATGTTATATTCATGCACTCATCGAAAAATTACACAGCTTTATAAATTATATTGCCCGTTTTATTTTCAGCATTAACATATAATTATTTGCTTGATAACATGGGGAAAAAAGCGGTACTTTTCGGTTAGCCGGGCGCCAGTGTTATATATACATATTTATATACATACATATATGTAAATATACGTATATATACATATACGCATATTGTATGTATATACACATATATATATATGAAAATATATATGTATATATACATACATTTATATATACATATGTATGTATGTATAACACTGGCGCCCGGCTAACCGAAAAGTACAAAAAAGGGTTCCAAATAGGGTATAGCCCAGTGGTAGGGGAGCAAAAAAAGGTCGAATTCGGAAATAATTAGGGGAAAGCTGGAAATTGTTTTAATCCCTTCAGTTTATGTCTAGAATGAATATGCTACGTTTTCCCCCTCGTACTAGGTGAGCGTTTTGAAATATGTATAGATTTATAGTCAAAAAACGCGTTTTTTTTTGTTTTGTTTTTTGTTTTTTAAATACCATAACACTATCTTGAAATCAATAACTTTTTGAAAAACATTGTCAGTGCAAATGTTGTAGAACTTTAAATTCTGAATAAAATGAGTACCTATACTTAATACTTTTGTTGAATATTAGGTCACAATTTTACTTTAAAGTTTTAGCTCCGTGGTCAGAGGATTGAACTCAGAATTAATTAGGGGAACACTGGAAATCGATTTAATCCCTTCAGATTAGGTCTAAAATGAATATTCTATGTTTTCCCCTTCGTACTAAGTGAGCGTTAGGAAATATGTATACATTTACATTCGAAAAATACGTTTTTCTTTAATATTTTTAACAATATCTGAAATCGCGACCTTAATTTTGAACAAAAATATTAATGTGAGTATTCATTTTATTGAAAATTTTAAGCTCTACAACATCTGTATTGGCAATTTTTTGATTAGCTGTTTTGAGATATTGTTAAGGTAATCTGGTCTCTCCTATATTGAAGATGTTGATTAGTGATTAAGGCAAAACTTTGAAATGGAATTGCGACCTTAATTTTGAACAAAAATATTAATGTGGGTACTCATTTTATTCAAAATTGTATGCTCTATAACATTTGTATTGACAATGTTTTTGACAGAATTAACTATTTTGAGATATTGTTAAAAATATTAAGTAAAAATATGGTTTTCGAATGTAAATACGTACATATTTCCTAACGCTCACTTGCTACGAAGGGGAGAACATAGAATATTCATTTTAGACCTAATCTGAAGGGATTAAAATGATTTTCAGTTTTCCCCTACTTAATTCGGAGTTCAACCCTCTGACAACGGTGCTAAAACTTTAAAGTAGAATTGTGACCTTAATATTCAACAAAAGTATTTAGTGTAGGTACTCATTTTATTCAATGTTTGAACAAACATTTTATTCAATGTTTTTGACAATGTTTTTGAAAAAGTTAGTGATTTCGAGATAGTGTTATGGTATTTAAAAAAAAAAAAAAACGTGTTTTTTGACTATAAATTAATGTATAATTCCCTAACGCTCACGTAGTACGAGGGGAAAACGTAGCATATTCATTCTAGACCTAAACTGAAGGGGTTAAAACAATTTCCAGCTTTCCCCTAATTATTTCCGAATTCAACTCCCTAACCACTGGGCTAGTAGCATTTAATAAAATTTTATTTTCTATGGCTTGAAAATAAAGCTTTTACTTTCTAGATAATGGACTTTGGTACCGGAAGAGCAAGTAACAAATAATACCGATAGGTTTTATTATTGATAATTCCTGCGTTCATATTAAAAGCCCAGAAAAACATTGAGGTAAAAAATCCAATTATATTGAAAATAATGTAAAATTTAAACATTAAATACACAATCGACCTACGTTAATACGAGAAACAGGAGAATTATAAAAGTCCTCGTATTAACAGTTACCGTATATACGCGCATATAAGCCGACCGTATAAACTTCCAATATGTTTTCAGACAAAAATCACATTTTTAATGTAATGTTAAACAAGTGAAAATAATTTATATAAAACATTAAGAAACATCAAACAAATCCTTCAAATTCGGAATCTTTATCTGTATCTCCAGAAAGTTGTATAGAGTCCTGCCCCGTTGCTTCCTCCTCGTAAAAATCGGGCTCAGAATCTGATTAATTTTCGTCACAACTTTCGTAAATAAAATCGTTCTCAGTGCCATCCGTTGCATTGCTAATACCGCACTTTTTAAGTAATTTCACAATTCTCTCCATTATAATTGACATCCAAGCCTCATTAACTAAAAAGGGGATACCATCGATTTCCACTTTTACAAGTTCCCACCATTTTTTTCTACACATCTGGCAAACACATTCACCCAATCCAGATTTTTTGCAATCAGTGTTTAAATGATTTGTTGATAATATCAATTTGCATATGCCAGTGTGAAAGCTCTGTGGCTTAGAACTTTTCTCCCAAAATCTGACCCGCGTATAAACCGAATCCCCTTGTTTGTTTTTTTTTCTTTTTTTAAGGTCAACAATTTGCGGCTTCTACGCGAGTATATACGGCACTATTAATTCCCGTGAAGGTAATAAAGATATTAAAAGCAAACGCATAACTAAATTAATTACAGATATAAATTGCTCTAACTATATGAACGCTAAAATTAATTTAAATTCTTGAAGCTAACATAAAATGTTCTTTTTTGCTTTGGAAAAGTAATATTCCTTAGATGGGTGTTTTCTTTAGTTTTGCACGACAATATCACAGTACTGAAATCAAAGCCTTTAAAAAACTAGTAATTCGAAAGGATATAAACGACGTATAGAAAGGAAACTGTTGACTTTGCTTCTTCCTGGAATACTTTCGCTAACATTTCAATAATCACTGCCACTATCGAGCTATTGATTTCATGTATCATTTCGTTCTAACTATGTAATATGATACATACAAAGGCTGTTTAATATGGGACTAGGCCGTATTTAATGAAAGAAACAAATAAAAGCTTTCTTCTGTGTTGGTTCCATGGCACAGTTTTATTGCGACATTCTTATCTCTCCCAAATCTTTAATACTTTCAAGGCCTCGGGACATTCTACTCTATTTTCTTGTGTGGGAGACTAGGGTCTCCTGGAAGGTTGAAATTATGTCTCGTGAAACTATTAAATTACTACAGTTTCACAGACAGTTCTAATGTAGAAATGTGAGAGAGAACAGTTTTTGAAAAGAAAGAGATTTTTTTTTAACTCTCCAATACTTTTCACTGAAAATCGCGTTAAGTGAAGGAATGTTTTGCCTGTATTAGACGCAATACTGCTTTTGTATCTCATAAAAAGAGTGAAAAATCTTTATATAGTTGACGAATGAATAGCATCTTCTTAACATGCAAATTGCCTGTTTAAACCATGCCTTTGTTTCAGCCGTATTCGTATTAAGGGGACTGAGGAAGTTAAATTTTTTTTTTCATCATAGTGAGTGAAATTTTGTGCAGATATACATTTCACTATAAGTATATAGAATACCTTAAAAGAAATTTACAATTTTATTATAATTTTACGATCTTTTAAAAGAAATATTAAAATAAAAAATAAAAAAAATTAAATGCTCCATGCGTCTTAATTTTTCAGATATTTCCTCTACATATCATTTGACTCTATTACAAACAAATTTGTGTATAAATATTTTATTCACATGAAGAAGTAACTTTTAGAGGGTTTTTTCTGAATTTCATATCGATTTTCATTAAAATTTTACCTTTTATTACGTTAAAAATCAAATTTAATTATCTAAATGAAGTCGAACTTTAAAATGCATACACTGTTTCTTTATATGAATTATCAGGATTATTCCTTATCAATTTCCTGAATTTTGATCAAAAATTAAGACACGTGCAGCATTTTAAATTGTAAAAACGTTGAAAATCATTTTTGATAAAAACCGATGTAAAATATATTAAAGGGCCGAAAACTTGTTTCTGTACAAAATTCAAATGCTTGTAACTTCGCGAAAAATAAGTACATTTGCATGCTGATTTTTGTAAATGGCTCGGATCAAACTGGAGAATAATAATGGGCAAAAAAAATAATTTTCGACTTTTGTCCCGATTTCTACTCAAATAAAGATCTTTGATCCCCTTAAACGACTTCGACTGCATATATGTCTTTAACAATATGCTATTCGAATTCAAAAGTAAACATTTCAACGATAATTAAAAGTAACATTTTGTATGATTAGTGACCTATAAGAAACAGTCCTCGGAAATCACATTAAACTGTTTAGAGAATATTCCATTGAGAAGAGTTATGTTCAGCAGAAGTTAAAAAAACATTACACGGTAGTCACAACTTAATATAATATAACTGACAGAAACAGTTAGTTCTAAACATCTCTAAATAAACACCTTGTAACATACTGCCATACACAATCAAAGAAATTTGCAGAAGTACTTGGAAATAATATCTTAATAGCGAAAATTTAAAAATACTGCAATGGCAAATCAAGACGACTACAAACGTTGCTTAACTGGCTGTCAATATCAGCTCGGGAAATTACTTTCGTTGCTTGTGTCGCGTTGCACTTTCTTTTAAAACCAAGCGAAAATTGATCTAGATTTTTCTGGAAGCTTCTTATACCTCGGAACGCTGATTTCATATGGCACGCTATTGTTTGAAAATGAGGCAATGAAGGGTAACTAACGAAATATATACCTCGCCTACGATTCTAAACTTTAGATTGACAAGCGAATTTTCAATAGGCTCTTTTTTCTTTTCTTTGTAAGTCTGTCTTTCAAAACTGTTTTTTATTATTAGGAATGGCTGAAGTGATCAGTTTAAAGTTAAATATAAAAAATAAAGTCCATGGCTCCAACAATTTGTAAAACTTTTGACCTCCTAACTCAAAGCAACAAATCGTTATGTTATAATAATTTTTAAAAATGTAATTAAATTTAGTTGTTTCAAGAGTATTTAGGATCAAAGAATAATTTTTTTTTAATACTTGCATTCGTACAAGGCAATCGTTTGGTTTGAATAAGAACTTATGCACACAAAACAATATCGTCCCATAGAATAACGTGTATTTTGAGATGTCGGTTAAAATATATAACTCCGAAGATGCGCTTACATGTTGCAGAATGATTCTAATTGTTTTACTGTTACTATGTCTCTTTACACAAACCTACCATTATCCCCGGGCACTTTTCTGTGTACATTGTGAAATGAAATGATAGTGAAATTACAAAAACAACATTTAATGTATAAGATCTGTGGAATGTCATAAACTATTACATTCATAAAAATTCAATTGTCAGCAACATCATTCTCCTTCTAGTTTAAATTATATTAAGCAAAATGAAAGAAAGCATTTTAATACTTTTTTTAATATTGTTGTGCTAGAATGTTTTAGATTCAAACGTATCTACTGTATTTGTTTGATTTAAGTAATTTCAAATTCTATCAGTGTTTCTTAAATAAACATTAAATTACGTTGACTAAAGTACATTGCATTATAAAAAGGGATAATTCAAATGAAATCTGCGTGCGACTAAGAAAAGAAAACGTTCTTAAAAGAACAGTTATTACATTCTACATTCTACAAGGAAACACAAATAAAATTATAAATTTCAAACATTATATTTTATTATTTTCCAGAGACAATAGGAATAAGGCAACTATATTTTTAATGCAATCACGTTTCACGTTGTGCAGTTAAATTCAAAATTGACTCGAAATGTGTATTGCTTCAAAGCATAAAGTTCCATATATAATTTTGCTTTATAAAATCTATATTCATTTATGTGCGAGTAAGATATCACAAAGTTACGTATTCAGTTTATTGCTTTATAAAGCATTTTTAGAAATTTTATTCGTAACTTTTCCTTTTTATTTTAACTACTAAAATTTTATTGTCTTTGTTAATGCATTTTTCCAGAAATTTCAAAACCAGAGTAAGCATTTCTGCAAAATAGTTTTTGGAGTAGAAATTGTAAAAAGTAGGTAAAACTTTTGTTTGTAAATTGAAGCTACATTTTTTGAAAATGTGTATTACAGTTTAAATATTTTTTTTAGAAAAGGCATATTTTGAAATTAAATTTTGAATGAAATATTTAAAAAAATCAATCCAATGTAAAAAATAAACTGTAAAAATTTAAATAAAAAATCTGTCTACAAATGTTGTGGGCATTTTTTTTTAGTGTATCTTCCTTTTTTACTTTCTTCTATCTTCAATAGAAGAAAGTATTGTAATCGAAATTTTTTTCGACTTCCGGTTTTCAACGGATTTACATGTTTTAGGGGTCAGAGATTCCAAAAAACATGTTTATAGAAAATGTCTGTCTGTCTGTGTGTCCGTCTGTCCGTCTGTCTGTCTGTCCGTCTGTCCGTCTGTCTGTCGCCATTGTACCATCAAAAAGTGTATGAAGTTATGCATAGAATTAAACCAAAATTTTATTTTAAGTTTTTGGCTATGGCAAGCAGGTCCTCCTGGAAATTGGAAAAAATTCGCCGGTAGGGGGCGCTGTAAATGCGATTTTTGTGCGATTTTGAATATTGTACCATCCAAAAGTGTATGAAGTTATGCATAGAATTGAACCAAATTTTTATTTTAAGTTTTTGGCTATGGCAAGCTGGTCCTCCCTGAATTTGGAAAAAATTCACCGGTAGGGGGCGCTGTAATAGCGATTTTTGTGCGATTTTGAATGTTGTACCGTCCAAAAGTGTATAAAGTTATGCATAGAATTAAACGAAATTTTTATTTTAAGTTTTTGGATATGGCAAGCACGTCCTCCCTGCATTTTCAAAAAATTCGCCGTTAGGGGGCGCTGTAATAGCGATTTTTGTGCGATTTTGAATATTGTAACGTCGAAAAGTGTATGAAGTTATGCATGGAATTGAACCAAAAAATTTTTTTAAGTTCTTGGTTATGGAAAGGAGGTCCTCCCTTAATTTGTAAAAAAATCGCCCATAGAGGGCGCCGTAATACCGATTTTTGTGCCATTTTTGCGCCATTTTGAATATTGTACCGTCGAAAAGTGTATGAAGTTATGCATAGAATTGAACCAAATTTTATGTGTTTGTTTCTGGCTATGGCAAACAAGTCCTCCTGAACTTGAAAAAAATCCTCCAGAAGGGGGCGCTATAATTCCGATCTCTGTGCCATTTTCATTATTGTACCATCGAACAACGTATAAAATTATGCATACAAATGAACGAAAATTTTTGTGCTTGTTTTTGGCTTTGGCCAACAGGTCCTCCTTGAATTTGGAAATATTGCGCGGTAAAGGGGCTCTCTGCTAGTGATTTTTGTATACTTTTCTTGATTTTTCGTAGTTCTATTGTGCATTGGCGGCTCATGCAGCGACGAGAACTCGCTACCTGCTAAGCCGGCTATTCGCAAACAGCTGATAACAACAAAATAAGGAAAAATTAATAATTTTAACAAATATCATGATATAGATTAACTCGTTTTTAGTCCGTTTAATTGACTTGAGCAGAAATTTAAGATGAAAATCAAAGTTGGTATAGTATTGAACTAATAATATTGAAGTATTAACATGTGTAACTAGGTTTTGAAATATTAAGATGTATCTCTCTCTCTCTATTCTAAAAAAAAGTAACTACCGCTGTCACCGCCGCCGCCGCCGCCGCCGCCGGTTTTGAATATTTTGTGACAGGAGTTCTTTCTTCGTTAATATTAAGAAAAATATTGCGTACAAAAATATGAAAATCGGTGGTATTATAGAGAAATGTTTGATAAACACGCTGATGCAGACAGTTTTCAAATCGAAGAATTATTTTAAGAGATATTTAATGCTAAATTTTGACAAAATCGTTCCATTAAAAAAGTTTTATAGCAGCAAAAACTGAACATGGGAATGTAATCATTTTTAGATCTTTTTATGCGTTAGAATTTGCCGGTGTGCAGATTGTATTTCTTTTTTTAATTTGGTTAATTTTTTGAGGTTTTATTTCTATTTTAAATTCAAATTTTCAGCATTTCTAGAGATATTTTTTACAGATTTTAGAAAATTGTATTAATTTAAACTGTTGCCAACAGTATAAACAGCGGAAACAATAATGTTTGCTTCAAAAAAAAAAAAAAATTATACGTGTAATAAATTAAAAATTTATTTACACGTGACTATTATTAACAGAAAAAAACATTGGAATTAGAATTAAATAATTATGTACAAAAAGCAGGAACTCATTGAAAATTACGTCATAAAAACTATAATTACACGTGAATTTTAAAAGAAAAAATGTATTGTAAAATAATAAATTTATTAACATGCGTTAGAAGTCTTAAATAGGAGAATTTACGTCATATTTACGTCACATTGCAGTTGTTACATAAAACGAACACAAAATAATATTGCAAAACGGTTTAAATTTAGAAATTGCGCTAGACATTTATTTGATATTTTGAGCGGATACTTTTCAACTATTTTTCTTAGGAAAGCGCAATTAATATTTCATTTCTAACACAAGCATTTTTACGTGAATATTAAAAAGAGAAATAATAGTTTGGTCAAAATTACGTCAGATTAAAAACGATTAATTTAAAATGTCTCATTTAAAAGAACTTTCTTTTCGCTTTGTTAAAAAATACCAGGAGACAAAGACTCTGTTTACTTAATTCCTTTTATATTAGCTTATTTTGAAATGTTGTTACACGTGTCTACGTCACCAAGTTATTTTTATTTCGACGTTTTACTTGTATTTTTATTAATGTTGTACTAATTTATTTGTTCTTTAAAATTTTATTATTTATTATTTATTAAACTTTATTATTTGTTCTTTCGTTATTTAAAATAAAAATTATATCAATTTGTATAATTTGGCGAGTGGTTTGGCGATTTATATAATTTGGCGAAATTAGTCGACGGGATAATTAA
This sequence comes from Maratus speciosus, assembly GCA_963932465.1. Classification (NCBI taxonomy): domain Eukaryota; kingdom Metazoa; phylum Arthropoda; class Arachnida; order Araneae; family Salticidae; genus Maratus; species Maratus speciosus. The sequence goes on along the minus strand of CAWVRF010001247.1, from coordinate 32,810 downwards.
GTAGTACCGCAGCGGATTTGGCGTTAAAATTTCCCCAATCAAAGAGAAATGAATAGAATTCCGTTTATAGGGAGATCGCCACTGTTTTTTAAATTATAATTGAATCTTTCCAAATCTTTTTAAAGCCGATCACATTAGCGTGCATTTAGAGTTTGCGGTGTCTGGACGGGGGTTGGCGAGCGTAGCTCGTAGGGGGCCGAGCCCCCTAGTAAGATAGAAGAAAGTTTTGGGATTGGCACATCCAACTAGTTTAAACATGTGGTTTTCTGTACTGTGCCGATCTTCTGCCAAACACTTTGGAAGAGACTTTTTGCGTTTTACTTTTACCAGTTGTCTAAAAAATGACTGATGGATTTTAAAATTCAATAACTTGCAAACAGTGACAGATATTTAAAAAAAAATTCTTTCAAAAGAGTTATGTATGATGTCAGGAGTTTCTTTCTGTGATTCTTGATTTCAGTTCGAATTTCAAACAATAGATGGTGGTGAGAACAATAGGTGCTCAGCCCAGATCCGATTTTCGGTACTTCGGGAACCATTCAATACATTTATTCGCATGGAAGAAGAGAGAGGCCGAAACATCGAGCCCGTATCTTGCGGCTATTGCTTACAGCGCCATCTATTGATGATATTTTTGACTAAAGCTGAGAATCGCAGCACAAAAACACCTGACATCTTACATAACACTCTTGCAAAAATTTCTTAATATATATCACCATTTGCAAGTTGTTGAATTTTAAAATCCATCAGTCATTTTTGGGACAACCGGTATGTTTGTGTCTCTTAAGCTGTCACACTGGTGCTAATTTGACACTTATTGTTACTGAGCCAAAAACGACGCCTGTAATGCAATGGTCACAGATGGGGTTGTTTTGACGCTCTTGACATTTTCCCAACCGATCTTTATACTGTCTCAATTCGGATCGAGCATAAAGTCGACTAGAGTTCTTCATTGATTTGGGTAATCCGAATTACGGGACCAGGTTCGCGGTTGGGGGTTTATTTTATTTGTTTCGGGTTCCGATTGGATTTCCCTTTAGAGTGTCGGTTTCGGGTTCACTAGATATTTAAAAAAAAATCTAGATTATTTTCTCAGATGAGAAAAAACTATATATTTGAACAGTAAGAAATAAATATTTATATTTATATTTACATTTATATTTATATATATGCCATGGTGCAAAAATTCTTTCTAGAACACTCCATAGCCTCGGAAAAAATTGCGTTAAAATTATAAGGCGTAATTGCGTGTCCAACGTTTCTAGGAGTTTAATTACCTGTGTTATGACTGATCTTATTCTCTGTTTCTAATTTTCTCATTAATCTTATTATCTAATAAAAAGCTTTCAACTTATACGATCATAAAATAAAAGCTAAATGTCCTACCTGTTCTTTCCTTTGTATAAGAAGAAATAGCCGGATACGATGAAATAAATAAATTAACATCCAAATAATAAGTCTTGAATCTTCGAAACAAAAAAAGCTAGATTACATTAAACATTCTTGAAGACGTACACAACATGCTTAGACACTCACAAAACAAACATTATTTACAGGTTACAAATCGAGTATTAAAGTTTTCTTAAAATTATTTTCTTTTCAATCTACGCACATATCTGGTTTCTATTCTGATCTAAATCTCAGTCAATTCTCACAGAAAAAAAAGTTCTGTCAGCTCTTGCGCAGTAGGATCATTCGGTCTGACGTAACACAGTGCAGGTGCGTTTTTGTTCTTGTTTCAAAGGGTAAGGGGTAAGAGGAGTTGCTTGATTTCGCAACATCCTCCCACCTTTAGTTGTGATCCATGGGAGGAACTCAACAATTTAGAAGCCCAGATCGGAGTCTCAAAGCGGTTTCACTAATCGTCCACTTCTGGTAACCACAGGAGAGATATCTCTGTCACTGGGTTGGTTCTTTTCTACACTGATTCTAGTCGGATCGATTTCTGGAGTAGCCTTTCTTTGTACATTATGGACATTAAAGTTCACTTTTTGCTGAATTCTGTTATCTGATGGGGAATCGCTAGCTGCATCAATTTCCAAAGGAAACAGGCGTTGGAAAGGACGGAGGAAAATGCCATTTTCTGTTTGAACTTTGGCCAATCTTGCTATTTTGTCTTTTCCTGGAAATATATCTATTATTTTGGCTAAAGGCCAGTGAAGACGTCTTTTGTTGGTATCTTCCAGAAGAACGATGTCTCCTATTTGCAAAGGTTTGGAATTCTTTTTCTTCATAGACTGTTGCCGCAGCTGTCCTAAGTACTCCGCTCTAAATCGGTTTCGCAGATCATTTCTTATTCTTTGACGATATCTTGCTCGTCTGTTAAGATCTTGTGAGTCTAATGTATCAATATCTGGAACGCCGGATGTAGGCAGTTCTTGAAGGAACATCAATGGAGTTATAGGTTCAGGATCCCGATTATCTTCCGAGATGTATGTGATCGGTCGTGAATTGATAACTTTTTCAAAATCACAGAGTATTGTGCTCAGTTCTTCGTAATTTAATGAGGCGCAACCCAAAACCTTTCTTAAAATTTCCTTTACCATACGAACAAGGTGCTCCCACCATCCTCCCCACCATGGGGCTGCAGGGGGTTTAATTTCCATCTTATTTTCTGTATAGAGGCTAAGGCTTTTATGGCTTCCCAATCTACACTGGAAAATGCTCTGCTAGTGCCCACAAAGTTCTTTCCATTATCTGAGTAAATCGTATGTGGTCTGCCTCGCCGTGCAATAAATCTTCTTAGGGACTGCATAAAGCATTCAGCTGATAAAGATGTTATCAACTCCAAGTGTACCGCTCGATAGACATTACAGGTGAATAAGGCTATCCACACCTTTGAACCATCGGCAAGGTATAGAGGACCGGCTAAATCGACTCCCACCACATCAAATATAGCTGCATCTCTGATTCTGTCTTCAGGTGGGATTCCTGGTTCGACCTCTGTTCTGGGTGTTTGGAATATTTGACACTTAACACATTGTCTAATGACATTTCTGATATACTTTCTTGATTTCAAAATCCAAAATTTTTCTCGAAGTTGAGCCATTAGTATGCTAACTCTTGCGTGATGATTTTCTAAATGTTTTTCAAAATTAACTTCTGGACCACAGGATGTTTTGAGGGCAAAATTATTGGATAACGAAAATCTTCTTTGTCTTGTGTACAGATTATATTTGTTTTTGCTTTCAAAAGTCCGTTTTTATCTTCTAATGGTCTTAAGGCTCTTAATTTGGGATCTGTGCTTCCTGAACAGGATTCCTTTTGTACTAATCTGAGTAATATTTTTTCTGCTTTTTCAAATTCATCAACAAAGATGTTAGGTGATGAATTTCTTTCTTTCTTTCTTGCGTTGTTATAAAAACGATATATAAATGCAATCATTCTTATGTTTTTTCGATAAGAAGAAAAATATCGATAAAAACGGTGTAAATCAATGTCTTCATTGTCTAAAAGTGTTTAGGATTATCTTTTCCTTTCTTTATTTATTATATCCTCGTCAGGGTGTTCTTCTGGTTGTGGCCACTGATCTTCCGGTAAATACAGCCAAGCTGGTCCCTCCCACCATCGTGATTTCTTCAATTGCTCAAAGGAACATCCTCTGGATGGGAGGTCTACCAGATTTAAATTTTCTGGTATATGTCGCCAATCCTCAACTTGGGTAAGGCTTCTGATTTGTAAAACTCTATTGTGGACAAATGTACCCCAAGATTTTTCTCTTCTTATCCATCCTAAATCTGCTGAGGAATCGCTCCAAAAGATTGTCTTCTCTGGTTTCAACTGAAGATCACTCATGATAGTTTTAGCGAGTCTAGCTCCAATGATGCACGATAGTAGCTCCAGTCGAGGAATTGTGAGTTCTTTAATGGGCGCTACTCTATTTCTAGCATTTACTAACTGAACTTTAACTCCTTCTTGAGTTTGACACCTAAGATACACGCAAGTGGCATAGGCGTGTCTACTCGCATCGGAAAAGCTATGCAAGGAAATGTTGTTTTCATTTTCGGGCGATACAATCAACCAGCGTGGAACTTGAATTTCTTGTAAAAACTTAATTTGTTTAAACCAGGTTTCAAACTGTTTTCTTAAATTTTCAGGAAGTTCTTCATCCCATCTTCTATTTTACACATTAATCTATCTTGCTGTAAGTCCAGACCAATCCCAAAACTGGTGCTAACTTTGTATTTTCTTCAGAAACAACGATCATGGCCTGAGGCAAGTTTGATCGTCAACATCTTAAATAAAAATGAGCTGAAGATAAAATACACTGTGATTCTGTCATAAATTTTCCAGTATCTGCGATCGATTTTAAACTAGTAATGGAATTGTCAATGTAAAATGAATCTTTCAAAATTCGTGCTGTATTTTCCCACTGTTCGGGTACTTGACTTAAAAGATGGTTTAGTGTACCCATTAATAAAAACGGGCTTGAAATGAGTCCGAAGACTACGCGACAATGTCTATAAACTTTCAAATTATGTTTGGAGTCGAACCAGAGAAAGCGTAAAAAATCGCAATATTTTTCTGTGATTTTTATCTGGAGAAATGCCTTTTCAATGTCTGAAGAAATACCTATTTTGTATTTACGAAAACGATTCAAAATACTCGGAATTATTTCAATCAAATTAGGTCCCTTTGTGAGACAGTCGTTTAAAGAAGGAGAGTTTGCATTATGTGCGGAGGCATTAAAAACTGGACGTATTTTCGTCGTTTCACTATTTTCTTTAATTACTGGTCTGTGGTGTAAGAAATGTACTTTATTCTCCTTATCGTCTGAAATTTCTTCTATAATATTATTATCCTTCTACAAATTAAAAATGTCTTCATATTCTATTTTCTTATTTGTTTTGATAAGTTTTTGTTCTGTCTTGCGCAAATGTTTCTCTGCTAATACGCGATTGCTCGCTAAAATTGAGTTATCAACAATCCAGGGTAGTGTCACTTCGTAGCGGCCACTTTCACCACGTTTGACTGTTTCAAGAAAATGGTTATAAGTTTCTTTAGCTAAATCGTCTTTATTTTTGTAATCTTCATCAGTGATACCCAAGGTATCTAAGTTCCACAGTTGTGATAAACTGGCATTTGAAGTAAATAATGACAGCTATAGAACTGACAACGAACTTTCTGAATCATTTCCATTACCCTCTGTTTTCCCCATAATTGTCCAGCCTAACTTTGTTTGAAAAGCTGTTATACTCAAATCAGGAAAATATTTTATATTTTCTGTGAATAATTTCGCCGCCATGTCAGTGCCAATTAAAATTTGTACCTCTTCCGGATTGTTCTCATATAAACATAGTCGATTATTTTCACGAACATCGGTCAGATGAATTCCCCTTTTTTCTAAGATTTTTATCATTTCGCTATCGCGGCATCAAATTTACTCCTGAACAGATTTTTTCTTCATCTAAAGCTTGTATTTTAAATCGGAAACTATGATCTAAATTACTGATAGTAAATTCATAGCGATTATGTTTACTCGTTTTTTCTACCCCTCCGAAGAGTCCGTGTCTAATTGTTTCTGATCGAATTTTCCTTAATTTCAATTTATTTGCAGCATATCTAGTTATATAACTATTGTGATACCAGTATCTATAATAACACGAAAAAATTCGCAAGAATTACGGATCTCCACTATCAAGGTTTGTAAATAGACATTAGAAATTATATCCTGATTTGACAGCATCGGTCTCGCAACATCGCTACTCTCTGAGTTAGTAGATTTCCCTTTTGAATTTATTTCTTTATTTCACATTATCTGGGCGTGTCTCGAATTGAAAATACCGCATAAATCCTTCGATACACAGTATTTCCCAATATGACCGCGGGATAAACATACATAGCAAAGGACTCTCTTTCTCAGTAAATCAAGTCTTTTTTCAAACGGTAAATTACAAGTGCTAAATCATTTATTTGTCTGGTGCCTGCCCCCAAAAAAATCCTCAAGTAGTCTCATTTTCGCTCTGTACTAATAAATCACTCGCTGTCGGTAATTTTCTATTCGGAGAATCAAATTTATTACTCTGCCAATTAAATTTATTGAATCGGGGGGGGGGGGGAGGGAGGAAGGATTTTTCCTAAATGACTGCGCACCGTAATTATTTTGTGTTGCTTTTTCATTTATTTCATTAAGTGATGACGCATACATTTTCTCTCTGGATATTAATTGCTTATGTAAGAACGATATTAAATCTTGGACATTAATTGAGTCGTCATGCGTTTTATTGAACTCCAAAACTAGGTCTCTCGGTGCTAATTTAAATAAAATGGGGGATAATAAACTTCTATAAGAGTCTAATGAAATGTTAAGGGACTCTAGACTTCTAATGTTCATTTGTATCTCATCAAAAAGTTTTCGAAATGATTTCGTGTCATTTGAGTGTCTGAGCGGATGGAAATTAAGAAGTTTATTTGTATGTACCGAAATTAACATATCCTTATTCCCGTACCTTTCTTTCAAAATATCGACGGCCTTTAAATAATTCTCTGCAGTGACACAAAATCCATCTATACTTTTTAATGGAATGGGGGCTAGAAAACTTTTCAAATAGTTAAATTTATCTACTGGATCTAATGCGTCATTGTTGTGAATGGTTGTTTCAAAAGCTGACCAAAATGAAAGCCATTCAACAAAATACCCAGAAAATTTTGCTATATTTAGTTTCGGTAATTTAATGTTTACATTTTCCTTTAAGGGATTTTCTCGTTTAGAAAATGAATCATCCTGTGTTTTCTTTTTATCTAACTCTTTTATTTTTCTGTTTGCTCTAAAGCGCCATGACGTAATTTTCTCTTTAAATTCGCGAGCGCCCTGTAATTCTGTATCTAATTGTGCTTCTTGCACCAATTTTTTAATTTCCCCGTCTGCTCGTGTCAGTTCCATTTCTGTCACACTTAACTGTTCCACTACCTCTTCTAAATCAAAAATGTCTGGTTCTCCCTCTTTCAAAATAGCTTCTATTTTATTTATAAACTTATTTATGCTTTCACGTAGCACAGCTCTTTCTTTTTTGGCGATAACTAAACTTTCAGCCATTGCTAACTAATAATAACAACTAAATTCTATTAAAAAGTACAATTCTCTGTATGTTCTTCAGTTCTCAATAATTTTTCAGTAATTCAAATTAAATAGCTTGATAAATAATTTCTAATTATTCTAATATCTTAATATCTTAATCTATTTATCTTATAATCAGGTCATAATGCACGTAAGGGATGCAAAAATTTTACTACTGATCTTATTCTCTGTTTCTAATTTTCTCATTAATCTTATTATCTAATAAAAAGCTTTCAACTTATACAATCATAAAATAAAAGCTAAATGTCCTACTTGTTCTTTCCTTTGTATAAGAAGAAATAGCCGGATACGATGAAGTAAATAAATTAACATCCAAATAATAAGTCTTGAATCTTCGAAACAAAAAAAGCTATATTACATTAAACATTCTTGAAGACGTACACAACATGCTTAGACACTCACAAAACAAACATTATTTACAGGTTACAAATCGAGTATTAAAGTTTACTTAAAGTTATTTTCTTTTCAATCTACGCACATATCTGGTTTCTATTCTGATCTAAATCTCAGTCAATTCTCACAGAAAAAAAATGTTCTGTCAGCTCTTACGCAGTAGGATCATTCGGTCTGACGTAACACACTGCAGGGGCGTTTTTGTTCTTGTTTCAAAGGGTAAGGGGTAAGAGGAGTTGCTTGATTTCGCAACAACCTGCAATTCATTCTGTAGAGATTTTTCGTATAACAGACTAGATATTATTATCTAAAAGGCTGACTGAGTGAATGTTTCTCTCTTTATATATATGTATGTGATAAAATGACACGTTGGATCTGAAAAAGGCAGCTGGCTAAATCTACTCAAATTTGGGTTTCCATTTATTGACGAGCAGACATAAGTCGGATGGTTACATATCTAAGAAAACATGCGAATTCCATAAGTAAGTAGGATGCTTGCTCTAGCAACCCGTTATTAAAATGATTACTTAATTACCTCTATGTGGCAGTCGGAGTTTCCAGTCTTCCTTACATGATGAGCTCTTAGCCTTATTAACATTACCGACGAAAAGATGTTATTCAGGTACCACAGATTTTATTAAGTACCGTATGCTGAGAAACATATAACAATAATATGTTCCCGCAACATTTTGGTTAAGTCAAAACAGTTGCGTAATTTGTTATTTCTGTTTGTACAAATATTTTTATAAAATATAATTATGAGTTTAAAATTATAATAATTATATGTTTGAGTAAAATAGGAGTGTAAATTCATACAAAAATTATTAATTTTATTTTAAATATTAAATAGATATTTTTAAAAATTGATTTATAGTAAAATTAATGCATAATGTCGAGTGTATAGTTCGGATCTCAGATAACAACAATAGCCAGACGCGATGGCGTCGTTTTAGGACAAGCATGAGGAAAGTTATTTATAACAAGACATCGTAAAATAATAAAAATGTCGGAATAAATATATGGCTTTAGACCACCCAAACTTTATGGCATGTAATAAAGTTAAGTATATGTGAGGGGCTTTGGAGGACCGGCAGCTAGTTGATCTAGCCAAACATAATATAAAGTTTTCTCACAACCAATAAGGTCGGGCTACAGCAAAATTTTTACGCCCACTACCAAGGGATGGTGCGAGAGAAACAGTTTGAACAAAACAGTCTAAGAAAATATTCAAAAGATGCAAAAGCGATTCTGACTGCCCTGGTAATGTCTAAGAGAGCTTGATAGACCTGATAATGTCTAAGCAAGCCCGACAGACCTGATAATGTCTAAGCAAGCCCGACAGACCTGATAATGCCTAAGCAAGCCTGATAGTCCTGGGGATTTCTACTTGGTCCTGTGAGCCCTGGTAATTCCTGAGCGATCCTGACAGCCATGGTAAAGAGAGGGAAAAGCCAAGGATATGCTAAATGATCAAGCCTGATTAAAAGAGAATGCCAAAGATGAAATGGAGCCTGCCTACAGCGTCCCGGAACTATGCTTCCAGTCATGCCGATCCTGCCGCCTGTGTGATGAGATCAATTTGCATGATTAACGGAAACTATCGTTAGCACCGCGACGACTCTGTAAGCTGTTGAACGAAGGCCTCCGACCCGTACAAAATTCAAGGTCTTCCTTTAACCTTTCTTTAACCACATAAATTATATTAGAAATTGTAAATATCCCTTTATGATATTTTATGGTAAAATGGTTATCTGAGATCCAACAAACCAGTAATTAAATATTAATATGGTATTTAAAAATAAAAGAAAAATTATTTCTCTTGATAAAAAAATATATATAATAATAAAAGTAATTGAAATCATTTTGTTAGAGATTAAATATTCATGTAACAATGATCAGCAAACAAAAGTTTTGCTTATTTTTTTTTAATCATTTAATGTATATATGTATATAATCTTGTTTAATGTAAATAAAAATATTTTAATCAAGAGTTAAAAATCTCTGTGATTATTTTAGTGATAAAATTTTAAGGTGTGTCATTTTATTTTACAGCTTAAATTGAGTTTAATTCATAAGTGGAAGAGATTACATAAATAATTCACAACGCAAACTTTTAATTTTTATTTGTAATTAATTAATTTAATAATTACAATTTTACGCGAATTTTAATTTAATTTTAAGATAATTATTCGCGTTGCTCTTCTACTAGAATTTGTGTTAATTACGATCACTTATTTTATTTGGATAAAATTTTAAGGTATATAAAATTATATACCAAATTACTATGAGGTTGCATGGATGATTTGGATAAATTAACAATTTTGGGTGAAAATTAGATAGGAGATAAACAGGTGTAATTATCTCTCCAGCACCGTATAAGTATCACTGGGTTGGAAACTGATAGTCACAGTGAGTACTGAACGTTTCGGAAACGGCTTCGAATAGAACCCCGAAAAACCCTCTTCTGTCCGTCGTCACGCTGATCTGACTGTTCGAGTGTATATTATGTTAATCTAGTGCAAACTGACATATCAAGTCACCTGATTTCCTGTCTCCAGTCATAACCGCTTTAAGAGAGACTTATTAACAGTTTCGGTGGAAAAATCCTGTGGTGATTTAACTTCCAAGGAGCGAAAATTCTTTCTAGAAAACTCCATAGCCCGGGGAAAAAATGTCTTAAAGTTATAAAGCGTAATTGCGTATCCAACGTTTCTTGGAGTTTAATTTCCTGCAATTTACTCTGTAGAGATTTTTCGTAGAACAGTCTAGATATTATTATCTAAAAGGCTGTCTGAGTGAATTTTGCCGAACAAATTTGACTAGGAAAGGTCTCTCATTTAAATCCTTTCGGGGACACCTTTTTTACTCAGTTGGAAAACTCCAAGTCGTAAGATATGTTTAGTCAATTCGTCATGTTCGAAAACTTGTAGTACATTCCCTCATAGCATGCATGGTCACGGTGACGTCGTTGTGACGTCACTGTAAGTCACTGTGGTCACGTCACATCTGTGACCAAAATGCAACCACTCAGTGATGTCACACTGTGACTGAGATGTGAAATTCTTAGAAAACTTTAAAAAATTACGAAAATTCTTCAAAACATGTTATTTACTGTAAAATTATGTTTTTCTGGCAATAAAAAAAAAAAATTGTGAGATCGCTGTTATGTAACGTACGTCACGTCACATATGTGACAAAAAAACCACCATATTGTAAGTCACAGTGTGACAAAAATATGAACTTCAAAAATCTTTGAAAATGAAGAGAAATATTTTAAACAGTCACGAGTTACATGGCATAAGGAAAAAAATATATTAGTGGATAGCAAATGGTAAATTCTGTCACTAAAGGGGGGGGGGGGGGGGGGCATAATAAATAAAGTGCACGATACAAGCATTAATAAACTAAATTTTCAGGCTATATTTTATCAATTTGATATCTAAGATAGTGAATGTATATTTTTTCATGATTTCAATTTTATCTAGCATTTGGATAATATATTTAGAATTAGGAATATTAAATTTATACACTTTACATATTTAGTTTGCTGGGAGGAAATTTATTTATTTATTTCTTTTTTTACCGACCAGGATTATTCGAAACACTTCTGTGGTTTCAAAATAAAAAATTTCTATTACAGTTAAATCTGCACCTTTTAATGAGCACGTAGAAAGAGTCTTCAGAGTTTAGTCATCTATGCATTTCTTGCTTTAGAATATTTTTATAATTTGTATTCAAGTCATAAATTCTACTTCTTTCAGACTTTTTAAATAAAATTAGCATTTTCCGAAAATAAAAGAAATATACAAAATTTGTGCAAAACAAACTTTACTTAAAAAAAAAAGGGGGGGGGGCTCGTTATTACCATTAAATTTATTTTTACACCTTTTGAAAATTTAAACAATGGTATATCTAATAAACTCTAGTTATGAATATTATTATTATAATTATTTAGAAAAAAGGAACTTTAAAATACATTTTAACTTGAATTATTTGGTACGGATAAAAAGAAAAGCTTAAATACATTGGACATTTCTTCAAATACAAAATTTTAATTAACCATACTTTCAGAAAATTACTGCGCATTCAAGTTTCAGAAGTTTCATATCTCTTGCATGCAAAAACAAATAATCTGTACCAGACCATCTGCTTGAAAATCGTCTGCCCACAAAAAAAATAAACATGAGAAGACGCGGGAAATAAATAGTTCACTGTTATTAGAACATCACCTTCACCACGTCCACTTTAAGATAAGGAAATGACCATTTTAGGATACACGGATATTAATAGAACGTATATGTAAGTTTTATTTAATTTAAATATTTTATTCCTGATTTGTACATATGAGTTAAATAGCTTTATGTTATATTTGTAAGAGACTGATCTTTAACTGTCACTAGCGATATTTTCAAATTCGATAACTGTAAAGAAAAATATCTTAATCTGCCATCGCTTGAAAAAAAAAAAAAAAAAAAAAAAAAACTTCGCAGAGACTGTGCATGCCTACATTCATACTGGAATTAATATAAACATTAATTTACTCTTACTTGAGATTGAAAATGTATGGAACGACAATGATTTGGAATTATTTTATCGGATTCTTACTATTTTTTGATTACTAACACTTGTAGTTATTATTATTTTGGGGTTAAATATGATGTTCGATTATCATGAGATTACGAAACTGTTTCAGATTAGAAATTAACATTATACTGGGAAACTGTATTTTTACATATTACAGTAGTGAAACATTTGAAAGAATTTTCTTTTAGTGCTAATAATATTTTAAATTATCTTTCAAAATCCTAAATCTTCAGACCAATGTTTTCAGATTTAACATTTGCCGAAATTATGAAATAATAGGAATTCCTTATACCATATGGAAATATTTTTGAGATATTGTTAAATCTAATAATGCATTTAATTTATCTATTGAGTTTGTTGTTGTTTAATAGTACAATTATAAATACTAATTATTATTTTTAGTGTTTTTCAAATTGGTATATTTATTTTTTTTAATTGTATGTAAGCATTTTTTCTGTTTGTGCTTTTAATCAAACATTTAATTATAGACATTCTGAATCGGTTATTAAATTTTCTTCTATTGTAAATTCATTTTCTACGTTTATGATAGGCGTAATTATTGGCACTAAAAAGTAAAATATGATATTTAAGCTTTGAAACAAAGTGTTTTTCATGCCTGATGGGAAGTTATAGATTAAACTGCTTAGTATATATTTTGAAAAGTTCATATAATACAGGATACATAATATAGGACACAAGTTGAAAAGTGCTTATGACTTCGGTTTGTCTCTCCGTTTGTCAGTCTAGCAGTCTGTCCGCAATCTAACTCTCGAAAATATACTCGGATTACCCTGAAATTTTTGGATGTTATTGACGTTTACCATAGCACGGTACCTATTTGTAATGAAGTTTGTAGCATGCTTTGTTCATTTACAGGGACAGCCAAAATTTTTCCGTTACATTACAGCCTATGGGAAAAAATCGTTTCAAATGATTTTTTTATGATTTTACGCACGCTTTCAAACAGAATAAAATTTATATGCATTTATGAAGTGCACTAAAATATGTATTCTGTTGACTATGCGATGCAAAAAATAGTTATTGTTCATTTACAGGGCTAAAAAAGGAATTCAAATACATAATGTTATAGGGGTGGAGGGAATTGTTCGCGGCATACTTTAATTATGTTAATCTATTTCATATATAATGAAATTGATATATGTCGCTGAGGTTTACATACTATAAATTATTTCATGTATAATAAGAATAATACGTATATAGCATTTACAGGGACACACAAAATATTTCAGATACTATATTGTATCCGAAGTACTGTTCATTAGCGATGATTGCTGGAAATGTATTTTTAATTATGATATGCGCTTTTATGATTCACTATATTTATGCATAGTATATGGTGTATATAAATGCTATAATTCCTATACAAGGTTACACAAAAGTATTCGTAAGGATTACTGGGTATGGGCGCAAATTGCTTAAAGGTTGTTTTTAAATGAGATATGCTTTTTTTGCTGAACTGCATTTAATTTACCGAGAAATGTTTGTAGAATATAGATAAAATGATATACAGGGTCACGTAAAGAATTGGATACATGGCTGTCTATAAATTATAATTTCTGGAAATGTGATTTCAGCAGTTTTAAGAGTGTCTTAGTTTGAATTAAATTTTAACTAAATAGTGGCGTGTAATAAAGATTCTGGGTAAACTACAGGGTTGTACAAAAGTATTTAAGTATGTTTCCATACATTAGTATAAATTGCTGAAAAAGAATTTCAACCTGTTAGGCGTTTTCTTGCTAAGCTAGATTTTCCCATTATATAGTATATATACACTTAACAAAATGGGAAGTCAAAATTGAGTAAAAAGTACTCAATTTTAAATGCGTCACATACTCAAAATAGCTCCGATCCAAATGTACTCAAAGTTGAGAAACACATGTACTCATTTTTTATTCATTGGTTGTGATCAAATATGAATCGTTATGTACTGCCCCCCCCCCCCAAAAAAAAAGAAAAACCTAAAATTTGAAGTAAAAATGTACTGACATTTATTTCCCGTTCAAAGTCCTTAACAAGAAATGTTTAATTGATTATTTATTAAGAAAAATAGCAAAATTCTTAACAAGATACTCAAATCGAATATTTTTATGACAAGAGCATTATTTCCAAGCACTTTTAAATTATTTTTAAAATGCTGTGCATAATTTAATATTTACATTAATAAACATCATTTATGACGCCATAAATGAACTGAACCATTACAGGGTACAAAACTATTCGTTTGTTTGAGTTTGATAACATGTGATGTTTCAAAATAGAGAAAGCATGGGTTCATTTTTTATCAAAAATATTCAATTCGATATGAGTACGTCGGTTTACTTATTTTTGAGTACTTCATTTTTCTCAGTGTATCAACCTACAGATCAAATACAGGGCTGTTCAAAAGAATTGGAAAACATATTTGGCTATGGACGGTAACTGCTGAAATCAATTTTTCAAATGTTTTATGAATTTTCTAAAATGTTTACTTAGTTATCTTATTTACGTCATTTCCCTAAATTACGATGTCTTGTTAAAGCATTCAGAAAGTGTTGGAAAGTATTTTATAATCTATGATTAACGCATGATTTTTCTTACTCGTTTTTTTTCTATTTCCCAGATCAGTCTTTTCCTATAAAACATACCAAATCTATTTAGCTCATATTCATAAAATACAATATACACTGGAATAAAAAATTTAAATAAATATCGCTTATCATGCCGCTCTATAAATAATAGTTGTATTAATATCCGTTAGTCTCCATGTTCGTATTTAATAAAGCAATGACAAATCACAACAAATTAAAAAAATTACACATTCTAAATATCAAGCTTGAACTCAATATCAAGCATAGAACTTAATATCAATCATGGAACTGAATAAAAAAATATGTCAGTTGATAAGCATTGTTTTTTAAGTGGAAAAATTTAAAATGTTTTAGAAGAATAAGACTCCAAAATAGCGATATTTTGCTAAAAAGTACGGTAAAAAGATAAGATTTTATATTTACAGAAAAAGGTTATTTCAAAATTCATCGCTGTATTAATACTTAGAAATTTTTCCAGAGAGAATCCTTCGCCTTATATACAATATTTCAAATGAAAATCAAATATCAAATTAATTGCTTAAAAGGCGCAAAGGCCAACATAGTGAAAAAGATTCCATGCCGGGACTCGAACCCGGGACATCAGTATAGCACACTGACATTCTACCGACTAAACCACATGGAACGACGCCCAGTCTGTAAAATTTCTCACTATTACAGGTTGGCAAGGCTACAAACGCAGCACAAGATGGAATATTTATCATGAACCACCGACATGGGGTAAACACGAAACTTAATGAAATCCAGTATCGATTGAAACTATATTAATAATTGGAAAATTTTCCAGGGAGAAACATTCGCCTTGCATACAACATTTCTAATTAAAATTGCCTTTTAAGCAATTAATTTGAAATTTGATTTTCATTTGAAATATTGTATGCAAGGCGAATGGTTCTCTCTGGAAAAATTTCCAAGTATTAATATAATTTCAATCCATGCTGGATTTAATTAAGTTTCG
Organism: Maratus speciosus; assembly: GCA_963932465.1. Lineage (NCBI taxonomy): Eukaryota > Metazoa > Arthropoda > Arachnida > Araneae > Salticidae > Maratus > Maratus speciosus. The sequence goes on along the minus strand of CAWVRF010001247.1, from coordinate 17,191 downwards.
TGTTTGCATCATATTGGTGGCTCACGCTAAATATTCCATCTTGTGCTGAGTTTGTAGCCTCGCCATCATGTAATAGTGAGAAATTTTCCAGCCTGGGTATCGTTCCATGTGATTTAGTCGGTAGAATGTCAGTGCGCTGTACTAATGGCCCGGGTTCGAGTCCCAGCATGGAATCTTTTTCACTATTTGCGTCTTTTAAGCAATTAATTTGAAATTTGATTTTCATTTGAAATCACAGTGTTTATGACAAGTTCGTCACAAATGACACATATTTCACAAATTGGTCACAGTGTGACTTCAAAGCATTGTCGCTTTCGTCACAGGTTCGTCACAAAGTTAATGCCAAAATAGTCACAAATGACACTTTTTTCACAAATTTGTCACACCGTGACTTCACAGAGTGGTCACAATGTGACGTCACAAACGACCTCTAAAACGGCCATAACGACCTCGCATTCTAGTCACTGTGACGTCACATTGACGTCACGTGACGTCACATCGACGGTCACAAAATCACAGTGTGACTTCACAACGACGTCGCCGTGACGTCACCATGCCTTACGGGTTCTATGCCACAACGCTGCATTGATATTATTAAGTACTAAAGAAACCCGATTGACTCGCAATATTTTGATAATTTAGAAAAAACGTGTTCCGTTCTTATAATTTTTCTCCTATTGCACATACAGTAAAAATGCAATTCATCATATTTTAATAATAATAATTATTCCAAAATGTTTTCTTGATGTTTGTATTGCCTATATAATTTGGTAAAATCAATTTGTATAGTTTTTATGGAGTTTAATAAAATTATGTTTATTTTTTAGTCAATTAAATAATCGTCCCTATCATTTTGTAATCCCGTGTAGAAAAGTACAATGGATGAAAATTTTATTTAAGGTACCACCCCAAACAGAAACACTGCATGCTCCGTATGAATCTCTTTTCACGACTTTTGATGGGTGATAGCGTGTTCCCTGTTCTCTCTCAATCAAACAAAGCCTACTATCGCATTGGGGGGTAAACAGGCCTCATCCGTGAAGAGAACCCGCCTCCATTGATCAGTTATCCAGTGGACATGTTGGCATGCCTACCTTAACCGTTTCCTCCGCTGGCGTGAGGTGAGCGGCACACAAATGGCTGGTCGCCCCGTGTAAATACCACCTTCTTGAAGCATTCTATGCACAATAGATATTGATAACAACCCTCCAGTGACTGCGGCAAGGAAGACTCTAAGAGGAGAGGGAGTTGCTGTTCTATTTCTTCGTACACATAACCGCAGTATCGGTCATTGGTGCTTGTCGTAGCTCTTTGCCCGTCCTTAGCGGAACCTTCTGGAGACTGCACCAAGTGGTTTGAAATAGTTGCCAAAAGCCTATTAACAACAAAGGGACTCACATTTAGCCATTTTCCTGCTTCTGTCTGACTTTGACCTGCCTCCAATCGTCCAATACCTCCATATCGCAATTCTGTGAATAAATGATACCTCGAGGTCATACTAATGAATTGGATATCGCAGTATTCTTATCTCGTAATCACTGCGACAACTGCAGCCGTACTCTATAGCATGCATTTTTATGCTCCTCACAGATGACGCAATTCGATTATAGTGCCACTTATTTGTGATTTGTAATTTTATTCATCATCGCTTAGTTAACAACATATGCAAATTTCATACGGATAGCTTTCTTTTTTTCACGAGTTATCGTTCTTTTTGTAATTGTTCCTTAATTTTAGGAAACCAGTGCATTTGGATGAAACCCATCTTTCAAACATAAGCTTTTTACTGTCTTTCTAATATGTAACTATTATGCTGTTTTATTAATAAATATTTTTGATTTAAAATGACCGCCTATCATATCTAAAGTGAAGCGGTCTACTCGTAACTATTGATAATAGTTACATAACTTAGGCTATTATTATACAGATATATATGTATTTAAATTATGATTTTAAAAATTATTTTGGAAGATACTATTATAGATTCTACTGTAGAATACTGAATTTAATTGCATTAATAAAAACCTCCTAAAAAAGTGCATTAAACATAAAATGATTAGTTCTAAAATTAACCAAGTATTTAAGAATGTAAAATTTGTCAGACTTCCTGAACTTACATACTTACCTAAGTTTAAATTTCTACATAAATTCTTATGTAAAGAAAATAACAATTTATTCTACTATAAAATGAAGCACCTGGCCCCTAAATGTCATACCTCTACGACATTCATCCACCAGTGGATACACTGAGAGTGAAAGGAATAATCAATAAGGAAATCCTGTTCTAGTTCGTTAAATATATTCATTTAATCAATATATTTCACTTAAAAGCTTTATTTTCATAAAGTTACATTATGACGTTCTTGAACGCTTTTTTGCAATTAAAAGTAATTGTTTCTTTTAAGAGATTACTTCAATAATTCAGTGAAAATGAGAATGCTACGTTAAGTTAATGTTATACATAATTTTAAAATATTGAAAGTTCATATTAGTTCCTTAAATGTTAATCAGCTTTCAGAAGTTAACTGTTTTGACACTTCTTGGGGTGTTTCAATCTTTTAATTTAAAAACTTCTTGTTTAAATTAGATATTATTTTCTATTGATTTTATGTAGATTGATTATATCAAACTTTAATTAATTCACTAAACTTTCAAAACTTAATACAAGTATTGTGTAATTAAAATGCTTCATCTATGGCAGAACTATTTTTAGTAAAATAATTACCACTAAGAAAATAGTCAAGATTAAATGAAATTAATACACTTTTTAATTTCGATTTGCAAACATGCTGCTCTAATTTAATCTTCGGGTTTATCAGATAATAAATATAATTTTTACTTTTGTGTTAAATTATTTAAATGTAAAATAGTCTAAACATTATTTATAAGAATTTCCTGTGTGTCAGAGAGGTTCGCATTTTAATTGAACATACTATACATGGCAAAGGATAATATTATTGACATGTTCAAATAGCTTAACTCCTAAGATAATTTCAGTGTGAACGTAATATGTGCCTAGGAATGGATATTCAGTTTTCTATTATTTTCACATTCTAGCAATAGTAAACAGTTGCAAAAAAATAATTTTTCTTAAACCAAATGCTTAGCTATGTTAATTTAACGTATTGCTAAACTTTCATGTTGGAAAAAAAAATGAAACTCTATTACTTTATTTAAATAAAATTTCAGCGAGACCGGACTTTGAGCTTTGAATTAATATAATTACTATAAATATATTAGAATTCTATATATTTAAAAGAAATATTTCGAAAAATGCACATAATGAAGAAAAATCTATTATTAAAAGCGCAGACACAAAAAGGCTAGATTTTACCTGCAAACGCAAATGTTAATTGTCAAAATATTATGATACTTTCATTTACTGATTCTTTAAAAACCATGAAACTGATCCTTTTTAAACATTTTCTATGCTATTGTTCTTCTAAATCTACCGTGGCATGGATAATAATTTAATCCCTAAATTGATGTTTTATTTCCTTTTTTGAATTATTTTGCTTGTGATGTTACATCTCATTTAAATTATTAAACGCCAAAGGAAATCAAAATATGTGAAATCAAACCTATTTTAATTCTGCATTTTTAGTGCTAAAGTATCAAATTAAATATGAAATTAATATTTATTTCCAATTAAACTTCAACCACCTTATAGATTATGTCATTTCAAACTATCTGACTTTTGTAGTTAGATCTCATTAAATGTTACTATAATACTTATTAGAATATTACATATAAAACAGAACAACGGAGGAAGTTCATCAACCTTCGAAGACACATTTACTAATTTATAGCAAAATCCCAATACATGAACTTCATTAAATGTAATGTTTATTACAATAGTTAATACCGAATTAACTATTTACCATTTGATTGTCACGTTGTCTATAACGGCTGAAATGTTATAACTCTATTACAAGGAAATTTCGAAATACTTTGTCCAAGAATTTCCAACGCCAGGTAATCGACATTTATGCCGATTAACTATATTTAAGCTACTTTGTGTTCTAAATGTTTAAATACTCCAAACAGTATAATTGGATCCTTTATGCTCAAGGATAAGGAAATGTTTATTTTTGAACAAAATATTACATAAAAATAATTATTATGCACGAAAATGTATTGCCATAAAATAACTTAGTTTGCTGATAATTACTGAAAAATTGTACTAGTACAAAAAAAAAAAAATAAACTTTGCCTGAATTTAAATTAAAAAATATTTTAAAAAATTTCAATAAAGAACAGAATTTAAAACTATTTTTATATTCAACCGTACCACTATTTACAGAAAAATCTTTATGTGTTTTTTCTCGAAAACATCCTCGCATAAGTGTTCAACAGGCATATTTTTGTTTGATTGATACTATGAATTAATACAAATAGTCAAATAAGACATATAGATTTCAAATTGTAGTCGACGGATTAAAGGCAAGTTCCAAAATTGAATACACTTTTACACCACTGTATAAATTAAATACAAATGAAATCATCATTTCTACAGATTTAAACTATTTGAAAGGTCCTGATTTCAGAAATTTTCTCAAAATTGAAGATCAGGACTTTTGGTTATTTATTTATTTATTTATTTATTTATTGCAATATCATTAATACCCCAAGAAAATTAAACACATCGCTTAAACAAAAATGAGTAATTAACTATCTATATTATAAAGGATAAACATATATGTGCGTAACGCATACGTCATTTTGCGAATGACAACACTTTGAAATTTTAAATGAAATTTTGGTTTTGCAATTTTCTCTACTGAAAATTTTTAAACTTCTAAACATCGCACATTTTAAATTTTTACACCGTCGTGTAAGAAAAAAATGCTCTTTTAAATGCAATTTGTTTGAAATCTGTATCGCAATTTATTTTTGAGATATTAATTTTTTTGTAGTTTTTAATACCATTTTTCTTATCGTGGCAGAAAAAGTACCCCATTTCTATTGAAAGTCATTGAAAGTAAATGGAAAATGGTCGAAAATAGGAGATACTGTATCATTTTGTTGCCATTTTCTCATAAAACCTGAAAAAAAAAGTTGAAATTAAAATATGGGCTACGTCAAGTTTATTGTCTGATATTCCGTGACAATGACGTCATATGCATACTTTTATATAGACGAAGTTTAAGACTGGATTATAAAAGTGGATTGCTTTAGAAGATACAAATGACGTCATTTTATAAAATAGCGTATATTTTAATTCTTAAACCTGATTTATGTTTTGTAGAAGTGCGTCATTTTCACAGCCCAGCTGCTTTGAAATTCTTCAGAGTTGAAAATGCTTCACTTTTGAATATAATCGAAATAACAAACTGATAAAAAGCAATGTTTTACAAAATTATAGAGTGACTTTATAAAAGTGAGGTGACATGCAAATAATAGCAATTTATATTACAGAAATTGATGATTCTCGCCTGGATGGATTTGCTTCCCGCGTTATACAGGCAAACAAATAATTCGTGGTTTAAAATAATATCATGTTCCTGAAGTTTTTGTCCAAAATTCCCTCGAATAATAAAATTTTAATGCTATTCTTTATTACATTCTACAATAATTTTTATCAAAATAATATAATTTGCTTAATTTAATTTTTCCTAATTTTATGTACTCTATACATTTAAAAAAGAAGTGTGTTTTTTAGTCATCTGTCATGATCTTTCACTGAACCAATTTTACTATATATATATATATATATATATATATATATATATTAACTGAAAGCTCTGCATTTGTAGATGTGATCGCCCTATCCGTTTTTGTTTGTTTTTTAAATATCCCCACATTTATATTTTAATTTTAAAAGCATTTTATGAAATTTCTTCAAAATGGTGAAAATTAGATAGCTTTCATTATTGCAAACAAGAGAGAAATAATGAGGTATTTTCATCTTTATTCATGCTATTTTCTGATAAAAATTCAAAATTGTTGATAAAAATTGTTGTATAGGGTTTAATGTCGCAAAATCCCATTAGGAGCAGAATATTATATTGGGGGCATAATAACGGAAAATGACATTCTGCTTTTGAAAACACGCATTCTTCCTCATAAATTTTCTATATTGTTTTTCCTTCTGCATGTGTACTGATACTAAGTTTCAGGCACTAGGCGAAATGCTTATTTAAGAGAAAATGAAGTCATATTTAAAAGAAAATGATCATTTTCTTAGATAAAACTAAACATTTTAACACAAATGCGTCTAAAAAATATAAATTACGGAAATTTTTACTCTTCGGAATTGAGATTAGAATCCCAAGTAAAGAGTGCGTCTGTTCACATAAAAGATGTTGCTGACAATCGTGACTTCAAGTTTTGAGTTAAAATGATTTTTAAATGATCAAACAAAATACAATTAAAAAAAAATAATGAATATGGATCTTAGAAGAGCGTATGCAAATTTTGAGAAGGTGAAAATTGCTGTTTATCACTCCGGAATACCGAGCATAAGAGTCTCAATTTATAACCACATCCTAATAACTTATCTTTATTATATTTTACTGATTAAGTATCTATATTATGAAGAACAAACGTATCTGTGCGTAACGCTGACATTATTTTGCGAATGGCAACACTTCGCGATCAAATTTCAGTCTTGAAATTTTCGCTACTGCAATTTTTTAATCTTATGACCATCGTGCATTTTCAATTCGTCTCAATCGTTCAATATTTCGTCGCATAGGGAAGAAAATTTACTTTCAAATGCAATTTCTCTAAAAAGTGTATTTTAATTGACTGATGTATTATATTTTCTAAAATAATTTTTAAGCATGATTTTTAAATTTTATCTTATCACGCTCCCTTTTTATACATAATAATAAATATTTTACACATAAAGCAACAAACATTTTTTAGCATTTGTTTCTGACTATTTTTGTATAACGAAATTAATACTTCCTTTATAAACAAATAAAAGAATAATATTAAAAAAACCACCAATCTAACATATTTGTGAAAGACAAATTAACGAAATTAACACTTCTTTTATCACCAAATAAAAGAATAATATTGAAAAACACAAATCTAACATATTTGTAATCGTACAATTTAAATTTTTAGATCATCAAATAGGATTTTTTTTCAAATGGAATTTGCTTGCAAAGTTCATCTCAGTCTACTGATTGTCTATGGTTTTAAAAAGAATTTTAAAGCATGAAATATTTTTTAATTTATCTATATCGCGCGGAGCTTGATTACAAAAAATTAATCAGTTTGCCCTTAAAACAAAATAAAGAGTTCATCATTTTCTTACGGCTAATGTCCATTTAAAAAAACTTCCATATGAATAAATAAATAAAATAATATGAATAAAACACAAATTTAACAGACATGTATAAGCTCTGAAATTATCAGAATATAAAAGGATGCCATAAGTAGCAAAATCTTAATCAAATAATTCTTAGCATGCGGCTAATAAGAAAATATCGCTTTTGATAAATTTCAAAAATTTATTTGATTGTATAATTCGTATTTCCCATATGAAAATTCTTCTTTAATGTAAGTGGGCAATCTAAAAAAAATTATTGCATATAAAAAAATTATTAGTTTTCAATTTTAAAAAATGTTTTCACCTATATTCTTTAACCCGGGAAGCCCGGGTACGATCCCCTAGTTGTACTTAAATTCTGTATTGCAGTAATGTAAAACCTTCTTTTAAATCAAATGAAAATTTTAGTGATTTAAATTAATTGGTTAATTTTCGCGAAATGTGTAATAATATGTTCCGTAATTTAACAGCCATTTAACATGTCCACTCAGTCATTTAAGGGGTCTCAAGACTCTTAAAATTGGAAAAATCGAAAAAAAAAAGACCATTTTAAACATAAAACATCTTAAAATGTAATTAATTTTAAGACAAAATTTTATATTGGGATGAAAGTATAAGTATGTTCTTTCTTTTCATGTACTTGAAAAATTACAAGATGCAGAATTAGAATTTACAGTGGGCTCCAAAATGTCAGACATTTGACGAGCGGAAAGTCGGCATAAATGATTATGCGCACGATTACAAAATAAATTTTGCAAGTAGAAGAAAAATTTTGGTTCCTACTTATGCTTCACATTGTAATAATTGCCCTGAATCTAAATAAATTTTTATTTAAAGCATTTTTCTATTTTTAATATGAAGTTGTATTTAGTTAATGCAAAATTGAAATTTTCAACAGTATAATCACCTATAAAGAATATATTTCTGAACAATAAGAAGGAAATTTTAGGTTCAGTGTATACAGACTAATATGAAACATATGTTTTGAAAATTACAAGAAAAAAAAATCAGAAGTTTTTGAGATATCGCGCGCGTTATGCCCAAAAACGTCATTTGGAGAAAATTGACTTCAAATTTTCCGAAACGACGTTTCAGCTATTGAGCGTGTATAATTCTAAAAGCCACAACTTCTGTTCTAATAGGAATTTCAAGGAAACATTTATACCAAAATGTTCAGAAAAGGTAGTGGTTTAATATCTAAAAAAATTAAAATTTCGAAAATTTTAAAGCTTTAAGAGGTCTCAGGACTCTTAAAGACTTAAAATTTTCGAAATTTTAATTTTTTTAGAAGTTAAACTCCTATCTTTTCTGAAAATTTTGGCATAATTGTTTCCTTGAAATTTCTATTAGAACTGAAGTTATGGCTTATACATTTATACACGTTCAATAGCTGAAGCGTCGTTTCGGAAACTTTGAAGCCATTTTTCTCCAAATGACGTTTTTGGGCATAACGCGCACGATACCTCGAAAACTTATGAATATTTTTTCATAAAATTTTCAAAACATATGTTTTATGTTAGTCTGTATACACGGAACCTAAAATTTCCTTTTTATTGTTCAAAACAATATTTTTTTAGTTGATTATACTGTTGAAATTTTCTTAATTTTGCATTAGCTAAATACAACTTTGTATTAAAAATATAAAAAAGCTTTAAATACAAATTAATTTTGGTTCAATGCAATTATTATAATCTGAAGAATAAGTAGGCACGAAAATTTTCATTCTAGTTGCAATACTTATTTTGTAATCGTGCGCGTAAGGTGTTACGCCGATTTTTTGCTCGTCAATTGTCTAACAGTTTGGAGCCCCCTGTAAATGCCAATTCTGTATCTTATATATTTTTAAACACATGAAATGAAAGAATATACTTATATAATTTATTTCAATTAAAATTGTTTCTTAAAATCAAATACATTCTAAGATATTAAATGTTGAAAATTATCTTTTTTTTTCATTTTTTCCAATTTTAAGAGTTCTGAGACCCCTTAACCTGTGATGAAAAGCATCCATGACCAGTTACTTTAACGGTATTATGGCTACTCATCTGTTACTGTACTACGTTATAGCCTTGAGTAGCAAAATTTACTGAAAATACGTTGAACCTGTACGGAAAATTATTTATGACGTAATATGTTATCTATGAAAACAGATAATTGTAAATTCCTCATAATTTGTTTTTTCTAGAAATTTGATCAAACTATATGCGGAAAATTTAGTAATATATCCCAATAGTGCATACTGTTGCCAATTGGCAACAAATCAAATTTTCTCTACTTATCGTTTATTTATCGTAGTCTGTTGATAACTTTATGCTTTACGTATTTATATTGAACCGTTTTTTTAGGCTTATAAAAATACCATAAGTGATAATAGTTGTTTATCTGTTAAAAATAAAAAGCAACTTTTCAAACCTTCCATTTTGCTAGATTTCTAACACAAATAACATTATGCTGCAAAATTTCAACTGATTTTTTTTTTCAAAATAATATGCTTTAAAAAGTTATTTTAAATAATTTTCAGTAATGTTTTTTGTAATAAATAATGTATGAATAAGAATATATCTGTTGCCATTTGGCACATCATGAATTGCGTTCCGCTTTTATTTACATTTTTTGTATTCTTTTAAATTAATTTGTTAATTGTGTTTTCCTGCTTTTTGTATATTTTTTCATAAAAAAATTTGTTCTGTTAAAGCCTCATCATGTCCAACATGTATTTTAAAACAAATATACTAAAAAAAATATTAATAGAAGAAATATGTATTGCATTGTCATTTGAAAGTGGCATTTCTGCCAAAGACAGCGATGACGATCCAACTTTTGATCCAAACCCTCTGTTCAATAACGTTTCAGAAACTTATTATGAGACTGGTTCTGATTCACAATCAGAAAAATCAGCTAATGAAATTGACTAGATTGTTGATGCAAACGTTGGGCTAGTGAATGTTCCATCTACACCAAAACATAAGCATTGAGGTAAACATAAAGAGAAAAAAGTGAAAGCTTCAAACTCTTCAACCAGATCCTTATTGGATAAAGATTGTTGGAGATGTTTGTCTGCCTGAAAGTGTTTTATCATTAAAAATACCATATGAATATTTTTTATATTTTTCCGCCCAGAACATATCTCTGAAGAAACAAGCCTGTTCAGTGCTCTAAATCATATACAAAAGCCACTCAATATATAAAGAATATAAGTTAAAACTGGTGTGAATGACTAAGAACAAACAATCTTCTTGAAACACCATCAAAAATTTGTAAATGCGCTAGGCCTTTTGAAAGATCTGAGTCTTTCTTCGTCAGGCGCAAAAAAGACGTCCTTCTACTATGAAAGCAGAGGCAAGACTGGGCAGTCAAGCAGATGTCAGTCTTGCCTCTGCTTTCATAGTTGAAGGACGTCTTTTTTGCGCCTGACGAAGAAAGACTCAGATCTTTCGAAAGGCCTAGCGCATTTACAAATTTTTGATGGTGTTTCAAGAAGATTGTTTGTTCTCACTCAATATATACTCGACACATATAAAGTAGTATCTAAGAATTTGTATCTTGAGTAGCGTGGCAAAGTTTAAAATCATACGATTGTTTGGGAACTCTGTCTTTGATATATCACCAGATAGTCGCACCATGACCTTGATTACATTCAAAAGTTGACGACAATTTTTCGATCTGAACGATAATTCATTGTCTAATGGTGAAGATAAGTTATTGAAATTGAGACCAATAGTCGGTAACCTGGAACGGAATTCTTATCCATTCCCATGGATGACTCACAATGTGTTTAAGAGCAAATAAGTGCGACAGAAGCTCGTCACCATATGAACAACAACAAAATAAAACCTCGCATAAATATGATTTTAAATTATTATTTTTCACAGGATTATCTAGATTTGCGTACAATTTTTATATTTATTGCGAAAAGAAAACACAACCAGTCTGCCAAGTGGACATGACTTTGAGGTTCGCGTTTGAGTCAATGATATCCTAACTCATCCAGTTGTTAAACCTGCAAATTATAAATTGTATTTTGATAATTATTATACATCAGTGAACCTGATGACACTTTTAAGGGGGTCCGGGACACAAAAATCTTCAAATTTCCTAACAAACTTTTATTGCATTAAAAATTTCTCTGTTTGTTTTCTGCTTAAAATGGTGTTTAAATCATGTTTCTATTTTAATTGCAATATGAAATATTATTTTTTCCGTTTTGGTCTGATTTCAAAATCTAGCTTTCAAGCAATGGTTGTCGTGGAAACAACTTCTTGTGAAAAGGCGTTTTTCTTCATGATGTATTTTTCACCATTTCTCATATTTAAATCGTTATAACTGAAGAACCGTTAAAGGATAAACGCTTGAAACATGTCTTTTTCAGTTGCTTTACTTTAATGTTGATTCAGCATATTTGAAAAAAAAAATTATGTACTTTTCTAAATGCGATTAAAAAAAAAAAGTTGCACCAATTTTTTTTTTAATTTTTTTCGTTAAATGTTTCTAATTTATTTTTATATTAATATTTTCAAAAATGCTGAATCTAAATTAAAATTTATATATTTTTACTTATTTAAATAAAAAAAAATAATTATATTAATAACATTTCGAGTTATAACGATTTTAAATTACCCCATTTAAAAAAAAAAAAAAAAATATTTTTTTTTTAAATATATGAGACGTTTTACCGTGTGATTTTGTTTACAAATGATATGGTTAACCATCACAAAAAAATGCAGAATTTTAACTCAATAAATAAAAATTATTCGAAAATGTGTCCCGGACCCACTTAAAATCAAAAGTAATTTTGTGCCTTGGAATAAAAAGAAGAGAGAGAATCCCGTGCTGCAAAATGCCACCCGACAATTAAAAGAAAAAAGACCAGGGAAGTATCGTAGAATATTAGCACAGTTTACATAACTACAGTCATACACGCATTAAAATTTTATTAAAAACAATTAAAATATAATTAAACTTTATATAAACGTTTCGGCTATTTTCATAGCCCTCATCAGTAAACGAGCAGAGTCACAAAACAGCAAGAGCCACAGCAAACGAAAAAACAGTTAAAATCACGGTTTAAGTAGGGTAGAATATTCAGCAGGAACCTGGATCGCTTCGTTAATTGGCGATTCAGCTAAAACAGTCACCCAGCCCTCAAGGAAGACACGACTAAAATATACGGGGCAATTGGCTTCCCCAATTCATGCATTCTCAAAATCGGGGACATGATTGAACTCAAGTGCATGTTCAACTAATCTTGAATTCAAAGTACCTTTATTAAAACAGTTCTTATGTTCCTTGAGTCTAGTACTCAGAGAGCATCCAGTCTCACCAATGTAAATCGAGCGGCAACCTTTACAAGGAATTTTATAAGATTGACATGATTTATAGGATTGACATGCTGGCAAGGAGTGGGATACTGGTCAGATTTGACAAGACACCAAAGACGTGGATAGTCGTTGAGACGTAAATCATTCATTATCTTACTAATTTCATTATCAAGACTAACTCTGTCAATGCAAAATCTCAGGACTCTGCTGTACAAGGATCTGACGACTCCAACTTTATGTGAAAGTGGGCTATTGGACTTAAAATTTATATATTGCCCGGAGGAAGTACTTTTTCTGTAAACAGAAGTTTTTAAAATAGGAATATTATTAGCAATTTCTCTCTGGAGCAAAATATCCAGGAAAAGTAGTGAGCTGTTATTTTCAAACACAATCATGAACTGGATTGAAGAGGAAAAGGCGTTCGATTTGTTTAAAATCTCCACAAGTTTATCTTCTTCAAAAAATTTAATATGTGTATGTCCGTAGTTATGTAAATTGTGTTAATTATTAATTAATCCAGACGTAATTATATGTATTTTTAAATCGTAGAATATGATTAGAACACGCTTAATACATGGTGTTGCTATTTGGCAACCAATAAAAAATACAAAATACTGAAAAATATTAGACTGATAATTTTTTCGATAATTTTCCTTTAATGCATGCCCATTAAGGAATCAAATATATTTTTTAAAAGGAAAAATACAAAAAATCATGCACTAGAGTGTTAAAATATTAATATTTAGGACAGCATACATCTGACATTTTTAAACAAATCTTAAAGTAAACATAGTTTCAAAAATTCTTTCAAAAAAGTTACCTTTGGGATTTTTTCGGTCACAATGGCCTCTTCCATTTCTGTCATAGCAACGAATGGCGGTTTTCGGAATTTATAAGTAAGATCAATTACATTTAAATTACAGAAACATTTGAAAATCAGCCTGTATAAAATGGTTATGTTTAAAATGTCATTATCTTTCTAACTTTTATAACGACGCTATGGACAATATCCTTCTTTTAGTTTAGAGTTTGAAAATCTCCGTCTACATGGGAATAGCTTTCAGAAAAACGGTATTGAAAAGTATTGTTTTTGAAAATTTTTAACTTGTATTTTATGTTTTGATCGAGTTTTAGATGTTTTTAGGAACAGGCATAAGTTATTCATGAGCTCGTATCTTTATTTTACTACACCATTGTGCATATTTCATAAAGTATATTGTTTATATTAATATTAATAATCGAATTTTCTAAAATGTATTTATCGAATAGTAATTAGCACAAAATAAAACGAAAGCATTTTGTGCATACATTTTCCTGTATTTACTCTGCATGAAATGATGTAATGCATGACCAAATTTACTAATCTTTTATACCGTGTGGCGTCACATTAAAATTCTCAGGAATAAAAATCATTTTAAATGTATCGTTTTAATATATGACGTAATTTTCACTATTAAATGCTTTTCCCCTAAAATAATTCATTTCTCAAAAAAAAAAAAAAAAAAAAAAAAAAATCTCTTTTAAGATTCAAGGGTACATACATTGTTTAATTTAAAAGTGTTTGGAAACATTATAATTTGAACTTTTTAAATTTAACTAATATTCACCATTAAAAGTTTTTCACGATTAATAATATAATTATTTTAGGCAATTTAATTATGAACATATTTAATGTTTGGTAATTTTAAATACGGTGTAATTATCCCCTTTAAATGCGTTTCGCATGTAATAATTTTATTATTTTAAAGTTAATATTTACGTGTATTTATTTACGTGTAAATATTTTGACGTAATTTTCCTTATGTTCTCCTTTTACACGTGTTCAATTAATTCTTATTTTAAAATTGGAAATTTAATAACCTTTATAGTTTTTCCCTGTTCTCCTCCTTTAAAACAAAATGAGTAATTGTGTTGACATTACAGATTGTCACTACAGAAATGTAATTAAAATAAAAAAAAATAATAATAATAACATCTCAAAAAGTAATTCATATTTTAAAAATCTATTACCAGTTTTGATATTTGTGGATCAATACGGGTAATTTATGTTAATTTTCCTGTTAAACCGTCCATATTTTAGGAGAAATAGCCGTTGAACATAATCAGTCGCTTGATTAGTCGTTTCGTAAAATCGTCTCAAAAATTCGTTTCATAAAATCGTCTCATAAATTCGTTTCATAAATTCGTTCATTGGCGTATTGACATATTAATAATTGACATATTCCAAATAATTATATTAGTTACATTTCAGTTAATGGCATTTTGTTAATTTCAAAAACCTTAGGTTAAGTGATTCAGATGTGTACTTTTAATTTTTTAAGGGTAAAATATTTTTTTTTTTCAAAATAAAATAAAAACGGATCTGAAAGGATTAAAATTAGTTGTAGAAGAAATATCTGTAAACTAAACGTAATTCGCTGAAACGGATACACGAAATCGGATGTAATCCTCATAAGTACTCATTGTGAAAGTAGCATTTCTAATTGTTTCTAAACATAATATCGACAACATAACATATACATAACATGTATTATGTGCGATCACTACTTTATTTCTTACACATCTAATGTCCGTTACATGTTTGCACCGACACACAGTGGGGCAAAATCCCGAAAAGCTGGCCAAAATATGAAAATGTTATTCAAATTGCACGAAAACGGGTGTTTTTCAGGATGCTGACTACGATTCTAAAGTTAAAATTTCAAAAAAACAAATAGGCGGATCCAATATAGCGAATCCAATATGGCGGACTACAAATTAAAATGCTTTGAAAGTTACTCAATTTCTATGAAATTTCATATACAGATGCTTTTGAGGATGCTAAGTACGATTTAAAAGTTAAATTTAAAAAAATGGCGGATTGAAACTAAAAACATTTGGATTTAAATAAAATGTGAAGTTTCAAGACTAAACGTTACAAAGAATTTTCAAGGAACTAAGATATATTTAATCCAAATTACACTTTGAATTTTTATTTATGAAACACAATTAAGTACACTAATGAAAAGTAAAATGTTAAAAGGTTTAATTTTTATATTATTAAAATAAAACGAAAGGATATTCTGAAATTCGCCTTCTGAATCATCTATAGTATAATAAGTAGATTCTTCAGAATGAGAGTTGTCGAAATATTTTACAGCACTTGCTATGCCTCTAAGGACAAGGATCTTAATTTCTTCTACGGTAATTTATTTAATCTTTAAGTGATGGGATCTGATGACATTCAAAGCCAAAAAAAGTCCCATCTTCCATTGTTTTCGTCCTACTGCATTTTAGCGAGAAATGTTCTTGGTACCATTTGATCAATTTGTTGCACGATTCTTGAGCGTCTTCCGACATTTTCCCAATTGGTAATATTGAGGAAGCTATTATTTCTTTCCCATATTCTGGGCACTGAAGTTAGCATATAAAACTAGGAATACAATTCAATGAATTTACAAGCTCTTTGTGAGCAATAATCCACGAAATTGATCAAATGAATTTTAAGAAATCACTTGTAATAAGACGTGGGATCGTTTGATCAAATCTTCGTCTACTCTCTTTATGAAAGCAGAAATAGTTGCGTTTTCAAAGAATCGATGAGTTGTATTGTCATCATTTGCGCTTCCAAATCCGGATTTTGGTTTAACGACGAGAACCCCTAATTGTGAACGAAATCCTTTTAGTAAATTTTGTTTTGCAATTTATTTTATTTTCGTCAGGAGTGTGCGCTTGCCATTTCTTTATATTCCGTTTGGATGCCAAATGCAAGCTACTCTCAAAACATCTTATAAAGGCATGTATCGTGGTCATCCCAAATCGTAAATGACCTTCATTCACTTTTAGTTTGAAAATGTCATCAAGGTTATTAAACTGTCTTGAAGTTGCCTGACATAGTTACCAACGTTAAGTTGAGAAATTACTAGAATAGGCATTACAAATTTTACAATCAATCATCCTTAAATCTAGTTTGTAATTAACGCTTACTTATTTTCAATCAATGAGTGCTTTAAAAGGAATACGTTTACTCTTCTGATCTGTAATATAATCCATTTAACTGACAGTAACTTCTGTATTTTTGTGAAAAAAAAAAAAAAAATAATTCTGATGGACCTAAAAAAATCTAGGAGATGAAGGTCTCGAATTTTTCCAGATAAAGATTTCTGAATTATTCGCAACACTTAAAAACTTCTAGTGGCACTAGAGAAATGAAAAAGGTATTTGAGCCTGCTTTCTACCATCATCATCGCGAAATTTTTGTTTAAAGGTACTTTGACCATAGATGTGCCATCACATCCCCACTTGCAAACTAAATTCAGATCGCTAATGTTCTCGAAAGTCAGATTCTTAATAATTTCCATTTCCATTAGTAAAATATGTTCAGCAGTATGATCTAGCAAAGATTGCAATTAACAATATATTTATTCTAATTACATTAGAATAAACAGAATTATTAGCTATAAAGATAAGATAAGGTATTTCTATCGGATCGATGATAGAGAATTATTTTAATTTTTTTTTTTTTTACTAATATTGCTTATGAAATTCATTTATGCTTATGATTATAATACTTATTTGTAATATAATACATAATAATCTATCACAAAACTAA
>CAWVRF010001246.1:0-135442 GCA_963932465.1 Maratus speciosus | reverse complement strand
TTATATAGACATAATATATAATAAATATAGGGTCCACTAATCGATTATATAGACATAATATATAAAAAGTATAGTTATATAGACATAACATATAATAAATATAGGGTCCAATAATCGATATATATAGTTATATAGACATAATATATAATAAATATAGGGTCCACTAATCGATTAAATAGACATAATATATAAAAAATATAGTGATATAGACATAACATATGATAAATATAGGGTCCAATAATCGATATATATATAGTTATATAGACATAATATATATTAAATATAGGGTCCACTAATCGATTATATAGACATAATATATAAAAAATATAGTTATATAGACATAACATATAATAAATATAGGGTCCAATAATCGATATATATATAGTTATATAGACATAATATATAATAAATATAGGGTCCACTAATCGAATATATAGACATAATATATAAAAAATATAGTTATATAGACATAACATATAATAAATATAGGGTCCAATAATCGATATATATAGTTATATAGACATAACATATAATAAATATAGGGTCCAATAATCGATATATATAGTTATATAGACATAACATATAATAAATATAGGGTCCAATAATCGATATATATAGTTATATAGACATAATATATAATAAATATAGGGTCCACTAATCGATTATATAGACATAATATATAAAAAATATAGTTATATAGACAAAACATATAATAAATATAGGGTCCAATAATCGATATATATAGTTATATAGACATAATATATAATAAATATAGGGTCCACTAATCGATTATATAGACATAATATATAAAAAATATAGTTATATAGACATAACATATAATAAATATAGGGTCCAATAATCGATATATATAGTTATATAGACATAACATATAATAAATATAGGGTCCAATAATCGATATATATTGTTATATAGACATAACATATAATAAATATAGGGTCCAATAATCGATATATATATAGTTATATAGACATAATATATAATAATATATATATAAATAATAATATTATTTATATATATATTATTAATATAATATATAATATATATATATATATATAAATATAGGGTCCACTAATCGAATATATAGACATAATATATAAAAAATATAGTTATATCGTCCCCTATCGGACCCTATATTTATTATATATAGACATAACATATAATAAATATAGGGTCCAATAATCGATATATATAGTTATATAGACATAACATATAATAAATATAGGGTCCAATAATCGATATATATAGTTATATAGACATAACATATAATAAATATAGGGTCCAATAATCGATATATATAGTTATATAGACATAATATATAATAAATATAGGGTCCACTAATCGATTATATAGACATCATATATAAAAAATATAGTTATATAGACAAAACATATAATAAATATAGGGTCCAATAATCGATATATATATAGTTATATAGACATAATATATAATAAATATAGGGTCCAATAATCGCTATATATATAGTTATATAGACATAATATATAATAAATATAGGGTCCACTAATCGAATATATAGACATAATATATAAAAAATATAGTTATATAGACATAACATATAATAAATATAGGTTCCAATAATCGATATATATAGTTATATAGACATAATATATAATAAATATAGGGTCCACTAATCGATTATATAGACATAATATATAAAAAATATAGTTATATAGACATAACATATAATAAATATAGGTTCCAATAATCGATATATATAGTTATATAGACATAATATATAATAAATATAGGGTCCACTAATCGATTATATAGACATAATATATAAAAAATATAGTTATATAGACATAACATATAATAAATATAGGGTCCAATAATCGATATATATAGTTATATAGACATAATATATAATAAATATAGGGTCAACTAATCGATTATATAGACATAATATATTAAAAATATAGTTATATAGACATAACATATAATAAATGTAGGGTCCAATAATCGATATATATATAGTTATATAGACATAACATATAATAAATATAGGGTCGAATAATCAATATATATAGTTATATAGACATAACATATAATAAATATAGGGTCCAACACTCGATATATATAATTATATAGACATAATATATAATAAATATAGGGTCCACTAATCGATTATATAGACATAATATATAAAAACTATAGTTATATAGACATAACATATAATAAATATAGGGTCCAATAATCGATATATATAGTTATATAGACATAATATATAATAAATATAGGGTCCACTAATCGATTATATAGACATGATATATAAAAAATATAGTGATATAGACGTAACATATAATAAATATAGGGTCCAATAATCGATGTATATATAGTTATATAGACATAATATATAATAAATATAGGGTCCACTAACCGAGTATATAGACATAATATATAAAAAAATATAGTTATATAAACATAACATAAAATAAATATAGGGTCCAATAATCGATATATATATAGTTATATAGACATAACATATAATAAATATAGGGTCCAATAATCGATATATGTAGTTATATAGACATAATATATAATAAATATAGGGTCCACTAATCGATTATATAGATATAATATATAAAAAATATAGTTATATAGACATAACATATAATAAATATAGGGTCCAATAATCGATATATATATATAGTTATATAGACATAATATATAATAAATATAGGGTCTACTAATCGATTATATAGACATAATATATAAAAAATATAGTGATATAGACATAACATATAATAAATATAGGGTCCAATAATCGATATATATAGTTATATAGACATAACATATAATAAATATAGGGTCCAATAATCGACATATATAGTTATATAGACAAAAAATATATAATAAATATAGGGTCCAATAATCGATATATATAGAGATATAGACATAATATACAATAAATATAGGGTCCACTTATCGATTATATAGACATAATATATAAAAAATATAGTTATATAGACATAACATGTAATAAATATAGGGTCCAATAATCGATATATATAGTTATATAGACATAATATATAATAAATATAGGGTCCACTAATCGATTATATAGACATAGTATATAAAAAAATATAGCGATATAGACATAACATATAATAAATATAGGGTCCAATAATCGATATATATAGTTATATAGACAAAAAATATATAATAAATATAGGGTCCAATAATCGATATATATAGAGATATAGACATAATATATAATAAATATAGGGTCCACTTATCGATTATATAGACATAATATATAAAAAATATAGTTATATAGACATAACATGTAATAAATATAGGGTCCAATAATCGATATATATAGTTATATAGACATAATATATAATAAATATAGGGTCTACTAATCGATTATATAGACATAATATATAAAAAAATATAGTGATATAGACATAACATACACTGTTAAAAATTTGCAGCATTCTGGCAGGTCATTTGACCGTTTTTACCGAAAACGGTTACACAACCGTGATTTTAACACTATTCTGACCGTATTATTGGCCATTTTATGGTCAGAATATAGTTAAATTATCGTTATAAAACAGTTTTTTCAAAAAACGGTCGAATGACCTGCCAGAATGCTGCAAAATTTTTAACAGTGTATAATAAATATAGGGTCCAATAATCGATATATATAGTTATATAGACATAACATATAATAAATATAGGGTCCAATAATCGATATATATAGTTATATAGACATAACATATAATAAATATAGGGTCCAATAATCGATATATATAGTTATATAGACATAATATATAATAAATATAGGGTCAACTAATCTGTTATATAGACATAATATATAAAAATTATAGTTATATAGATATAACATGTAATAAATATAGGGTCCAATAATCGATATATATAGTTATATAGACATAATATATAATAAATATAGGGTCCACTAATCGATTATATAGACATAGTATATAAAAAAATATAGCGATATAGACATAACATATAATAAATATAGGGTCCAATAATCGATATATATACACTATGACGCAAAAGTTTAGACAATGACGTCATTCAGCTTTAAAATGTAGAATTATGACGTCAGAATTACAAAAACCTGTAAATATATTCAAAAACTGATTTAAAATGCTATGTACAAAAGACAGTCGTTTTATTTGCTATAATACTAATTTTTTTCATAAAAATTCAAATGTGCTTGTCGCAAAAGTTTAGACACTATTCTAAATTTCTTTGAATATTCGCTGGCATATGCAAATTTAGAATCGATGATGTCACAAATTTGGAGTACTTAAGTTCTGCAAACGATTGCGCTTCATAGTCGACATGCCGAGAGCTAAAGAAATTCAAGTGAATGAGGTTTCAAGGATTTGGCAGTTGAAAGGTGAAGGGAAGAGCGTTTCTGAAATTTCTGCTATTATTAATAGGTCAAAAAAATCTATTTATCGAGTTTTATCGAGTGGTTCCGAATATAAAGCAAAATGTCGGTCTGGGAGGCCACGTGTGACAAATGTACGAGAGGATCGCCTGATACAAAGACTAGCGAGTACTCAACAAATGAGCGTACGTGGAGTTCAAAGCTCATTGGGACTCTCTGTATCAAAGGATACGATTCGTAGACGAATTTTGGAAAAAGGAACAATCGTTTATAGCAAAATGCAGAAGAAACCAGCTCTGAAACCACATCATAAGTTAGAAAGACTTATGTGGGCTCGAAAGCATATGTCATATGGAGAGAAATGGCAGTCAGTCATATTTAGCGATGAAAAAAAGTGGAATCTGGATGGTCCAGATGGTTGTTTATCGTATTGGCATGACTTGCGGAAGGAACCTCGACGTTTTTTTAGTCGCAGACAAGGAGGGGGCTCGGTGATGGTTTGGGCAGCCTTTTGCTATAATGGACAAGTATCTCTGACCTTCACCAGTGGTCGTCAAACTTCACAGCATTATACACAGACATTAGAAGAAAACCTACTGCCATTTGCTGAGCTTCTAGGGGGTCCTCAGTGGGAATTTCAGCAAGACAATGCTTCAATTCACACTGCAAAACATTCAAAATCTTGGTTTAATTCCCATAATATAAGAGTTCTCGACTGGCCAGCATGTAGCCCAGATCTTAACCCTATAGAAAACCTTTGGAGCATCATGTGTCGCAAAGTTTATAGCAACGCTAGATAATACTCTTCTGAAAAGGAACTTAAGACATCTATTGAGAATGCATGGTACGATATCGATCCACAAACTATGCAAGATTTAGTTTCTTCCATGCAATCTCGTGTATATGACGTAATACATAAGCATGGATGCGCAACCAGGTTTTAAAAATTGTTTATTTCGATTTTATTTAATTTGTGTCTAAACTTTTGAGACAGCAGTTTATTTTTGTTACCATTTAATTTATTGCAATATGCACAATTCCACTTTTCTTTGTTATAAATATTGTTTATATGTACAGCACATTAATTTCAAGCAGTGATTTGAAAATCGAATAAATATTTTTCAAAGTATGTAAGAATTTCTTCATTGTCTAAACTTTTGCGTCATAGTGTAGTTATATAGACAAAAAATATATAATAAATATAGGGTCCAATAATCGATATATATAGAGATATAGACATAATATATAATAAATATAGGGTCCACTTATCGATTATATAGACATAATATATAAAAAATATAGTTATATAGACATAACATGTAATAAATATAGGGTCCAATAATCGATATATATAGTTATATAGACATAATATATAATAAATATAGGGTCTACTAATCGATTATATAGACATAATATATAAAAAAATATAGTGATATAGACATAACATATAATAAATATAGGGTCCAATAATCGATATATATAGTTATATAGACATAACATATAATAAATATAGGGTCCAATAATCGATATAAACAGTTATATAGACATAACATATAATAAATATAGGGTCCAATAATCGATATATATAGTTATATAGGCATAATATATAATAAATATAGGGTCAACTAATCTGTTATATAGACATAATATATAAAAAATATAGTTATATAGACATTACATATAATAAATATAGGGTCCAATAATCGATATATATAGTTATATAGACATATAATAAATATAGGTTCCACTAATCGATTATATAGACATAATATAAAAAAAATATAGTTATATAGACATAATATATAATAAATATAGGGTCCAATAATCGATATATATAGTTATATAGACGTAATATATAATAAATAAAGGGTCCACTAATCGATTATATAGACATAATATATAAAAAATATAGTTATATAGACATAATATATAATAAATATAGGGTCCAATAATCGATATATATAGTTATATAGACATAACATATAATAAATATAGGGTCCAATAATCGATATATATAGTTATATAGACATAATATATAATAAATATAGGGTCCACTAATCGATTATATAGACATAATATATAAAAAATATAGTTATATAGACATAACATATAATAAATATAGGGTCCAATAATCGATATATATAGTTATATAGACATAATATATAATAAATATAGGGTCCACTAATCGATTATATAGACATAATATATAAACTAGTAAATCTGCAGATCAGGAGCCTCAACGTCAGCTCTGCAAGTCATTGTTTTTAGACTCACTTTGGTAATATTCAGTTTCCTGCAAACCGCAATTTAAAGTTTTCAAATTTTGTAATTATTTATAAGAATAAAAAATACGAAGTTTTCAGACATTAGAAGCATTAAATTAAAAACGTTTTGGAAGGATATTTCGAAATTTTCATGAGCTGTTAATTCTGGTATATTTTTTAAATAATAAAGTAGATTTCGTCAGGGGGAGGGAGCCCCCCTGAACCCCCCGTGGTCTTATTAATTTACATACGTAACTTTTTATTGATTGCGATAATGGTTAGCGCAAATCTTAGATTTCTTTTTACACTTCCGAGCCTTATTTTTCAATACTGGTAACACAGAAAATGATTTACATTGACGCAATTATATTAAACGTTTAGGTTTTATGAATGAAAATGTAATTTCCTTTAAAAATAAAATAATTTTCATTCATAATTTCTGAAATGAGGCCGCATTAAGAAGTAACACCCGTCAAAAAACATTTTTTCAGGCAATCTAGTTAATGCTTGGTTATTAAGGATGAAAATATTTATTTCCCGATACAATGACGTCATTTTCGACAGCGGTAATTTTGCGGTGCATAATTTTGATATTTACTATATATTTGCTCGTCAAAAGTTTTTTTTTCCTCATTGGAATTTTCGATTAAGAATTAACATTTCTGTTAGCTGTGTGCAGACGATAAACCATGAGATATTAGTAACAATTTTTTTTAATAATAAGAATTAATATCATAACACAAGCCCCTTTTATTTCAACCTCAAAGCGTATTCGTTTTATTTTTGATATATGAGATCAAAATCACCTTCTTTTCGTATTTTCACTTTATTTTTAATATGAAGGCGTATTCATGTCTATTTTTTATTTCATTTTCCTCTCGCACATAAAAATCTTTCAAATCAAAATTAAATGTTTAGGATAAATTTTTATTCCGGGATTGAATTTTCGTGGCAATGGCAAAAAAAAAGAAAAATGATTGTTAAATTTCATAGCAAAATGTCGATTTATTCCTTATGAAAATAATGAACTTTTTAATTTAAAAGAAAAATATTTGAACAAAATAAATAGAACATAGTCTTTCTTTATTTCTGTGGTAAATTCCATCTATATGTAAAGACACAAAGGCATTAATTCGTCCCTTTTGACTTTGATTTAACTTCAAACAATTACACATACTTTCACATTTACGATATTTTTAGGTGTAGTTCGCTGCTAGGTAACAGTTAAAAGATAATAAAAACAATTAAATATGTGCTTAAAAAGAAAATTTATATTAAAAAAAATATTTTATATTATTGAAACACATATATAATCCCTCCATAAAAGTTATACACCGAATTTAAAAACTCTGACAAATGTATACACAAAATTTCAAACTACTATGAATAATGTATGGTTCTAATTAGGAAATTTCATCATCCTTAATTTAGCATTTAAATCCTTTAATCATATGAGCCATTTCTTTTCAACAAATAAAAATGGAAAAATCGTCTGAATTGCTATAGGAAAGCATTAAGTCGCAAAATAAAATGTTCTATACACTCCGAACGAATGAACCAAATTTAACCAAAAACTATACAACTAAATCCGGGGATTTCACCAACATGCATCCTTAATTTTAAGATAATCGGATGCTTTTTACGGCAGTTATCGCGGAACAGACAGACAGACTAACAGACAGACAGACTAACGGAAACCAAAACTTTTCGTGTCTCCACAGTAAGCCTTCACTGACGTTTCGGCAAAAATATAGTGATATACACATAATATATAATAAATATAGGGTTCACTAATCGATTATATAGACATAATATATAAAAAATATAGTTATATAGACATAACATATAATAAATATAGGGTCCAATAATCGATATATATAGTTATATAGACATAACATATAATAAATATAGGGTCCAATAATCGATATATATAGTTATATAGACATAATATATAATAAATATAGGGTCCACTAATCGATTATATAGACATAATATATAAAAAATATAGTTATGTAGACATAACATATAATAAATATAGGGTCCAATAATCGATATATATAGTTATATAGACATAACATATAATAAATATAGGGTCCAATAATCGCTATGTATAGTTATATAGACATAATATATAATAAATATAGGGTCTACTAATCGATTATATAGACATAATATATAAAAAATATATTGATATAGACATAATATATAATAAATATAGGGTCCAATAATCGATATATATAGTTATATAGACATAATATATAATAAATATAGGGTCCACTAATCGATTATATAGACATAATATGTAAAAAATATAGTTATATAGACATAACATATAATAAATATAGTGTCCAATAATCGATATATATAGTTACATAGACATAATATATAATAAATATAGGGTCCACTAATCGATTATGTAGACATAATATATAAAAAATATAGTTATATAGACATAACATATAATAAATATAGGGTCCAATAATCGATATATATAGTTATATAGACATAACATATAATAAATATATGGTCCAATAATCGATATATATAGTTATATAGACATAATATATAATAAATATAGGGTTCACTAATCGATTATATAGACATAATATATAAAAAATATAGTTATATAGACATAACATATAAGAAATATAGGATCCAATAATCGATATATATAGTTATATAGACATAATATATAATAAATATAGGGTCCACTAATCGATTATATAGACATGATATATAAAAAATATAGTGATATAGACATAACATATAATAAATATAGGGTCCAATAATCGATATATATAGTTATATAGAGATAATATATAATAAATATAGGGTCCACTAATCGATATATATAGTTATATAGACATAACATATAACAAATATAGGGTTCAATAATCGATATATATAGTTATATAGACATAACATATAATAAATATAGGGTCCAATAATCGATATATATATAGTTATATAGACATAACATATAATAAATATAGGGTCCAATAATCGATATATATATAGTTATATAGACATAATTTATAATAAATATAGGGTCCACTAATGGATTATATAGACATAATATATAAAAAATATAGTTATATAGACATAACAGATAATAAATATAGGGTCCAATAATCGATATATATAGTTATATAGACATAATATATAATAAATATAGGGTCACTAATCGATTATATAGACATAATATATAAAAAATATATTGACATAGACATAATATATAATAAATATAGGGTCCAATAATCGATATATATAGTTACATAGACATAATATATAATAAATATAGGGTCCACTAATCGATTATATAGACATAATATGTAAAAAATATAGTTATATAGACATAACATATAATAAATATAGTGTCCAATAATCGATATATATAGTTATATAGACATAATATATAATAAATAAAGGGTCCACTAATCGATTATATAGACATAATATATAAAAAATATAGTTATATAGACATAACATATAATAAATATAGGGTCCAATAATCGATATATATAGTTATATAGACATAACATATAATAAATATATGGTCCAATAATCGATATATATAGTTATATAGACATAATATATAATAAATATAGGGTTCACAAATCGATTATATAGACATAATATATAAAAAATATAGTTATATAGACATAACATATAAGAAATATAGGATCCAATAATCGATATATATAGTTATATGGACATAATATATAATAAATATAGGGTCCACTAATCGATTATATAGACATGATATATAAAAATATAGTGATATAGACATAACATATAATAAATATAGGGTCCAATAATCGATATATATAGTTATATAGAGATAATATATAATAAATATAGGGTCTACTAATCGATATATATAGTTATATAGACATAACATGTAACAAATATAGGGTTCAATAATCGATATATATAGTTATATAGACATAACATATAATAAATATAGGGTCCAATAATCGATATATATATTTATATAGACATAAAATATAATAAATATAGGGTCCAATAATCGATATATATAGTTATATAGACAAAACATATAATAAATATAGGGTCCAATAATCGATATATATAGTTATATAGACATAATATATAATAAATAGAGGGTCCACTTATCGATTATATAGACATAATATATAAAAAATATAGTTATATAGACATAACATATAATAAATTTAGGGTCCAATAATCGATATATATAGTTATATAGACATAATATATAATAAATATAGGGTTCACTAATCGATTATATAGACATAATATATGAAAAATATAGTGATATAGACATAACATATAATAAATATAGGGTCCAATAATCGATATATATAGTTATACAGACATAATATTTAATAAATATAGGGTCCACTAATCGATTATATAGACATAATATATAAAAAATATAATTATATAGACATAACATGTAATAAATATAGGGTCCACTAATCGATATATAGTTATATAGACATAATATATAATAAATATAGGGTCCACTAATCAATTATATAGACATAATATATAAAAAATATAGTGATATAGACATAACATATAATAAATATAGGGTCCAATAATCGATATATATAGTTATATAGACATAATATATAATAAATATAGGGTCCACTAATTGATTATATAGACATAATATATAAAAATATAGTTATATAGACATAATATATAATAAATATAGGGTCCAATAATCGATATATATAGTTATATAGACATAATATATAATAAATATAGGGTCCACTAATCGATTATATAGACATAATATATAAAAAATATAGTTATATAGACATAACATATAATAAATATAGGGTCCAATAATCGATATATATAGATATATAGACATAATATATAATAAATATAGGGTCCACTAATCGATTATATAGACATAATATATAAAAAATATAGTGATATAGACATAACATATAATAAATATAGGGTCCAATAATCGATATATATAGTTATATAGACATAATATATAATAAATATAGGGTCCACTAATCGACTATATAGACATGATATATAAAACATATAGTGATATAGACATAACATATAATAAATATAGGGTCCAATAATCGATATATATAGTTATATAGACATAATATATAATAAATATAGGGTCCAATAATCGATTATATAGACATAATATATAATAAATATAGGGTGCTCTAATCGATTATATAGACATAATACATAAAAAATATAGTTATATAGATATAACATATAATAAATATAGGGTCCAATAATCGATATATATAGTTATATAGACATAACATATAATAAATATAGAGTCCAATAATCGATATATATAGTTATATAGACATAACATATAATAAATATAGGGTCCAATAATCGATATATATAGTTATATAGACATAATATATATTAAATATAGGGTCTACTAATCGATTATATAGACGTAATATATAAAAAATATAGTTATATAGACATAACATATAATGAATATTGGGTCCAATAATCGCTATATATTGTTATATAGACATAATATATAATAAATATAGGGTCCACTAATCGATTATATAGACATAATATATAAAAAATATAGTGATATAGACATAACATATAATAAATATAGGGTCCAATAATCGATATATATAGTTATATAGACATAATATATAATAAATATAGGGTCCACTATTCGATTATATAGACATAATATATAAAAAATATAGTTATATAGACATAATATATAATAAATATAGGGTCCAATAATCGATATATATAGTTATATAGACATAATATATAATAAATATAGGGTCCACTAATCGATTATATAGACATAATATATAAAAATATAGTTATATAGACATAACATATAATAAATATAGGGTCCAATAATCGATATATATAGATATATAGACATAATATATAATAAATATAGGGTCCACTAATCGATTATATAGACATAATATATAAAAAATATAGTGATATAGACATAATATATAATAAATATAGGGTCCAATAATCGATATATATAGTTATATAGACATAATATATAATAAATATAGGGTCCACTAATCGAGTATATAGACATGATATATAAAACATATAGTGATATAGACATAACATATAATAAATATAGGGTCCAATAATCGATATATATAGTTATATAGACATAATATATAATAAATATAGGGTCCAATAATCGATTATATAGACATAATATATAATAAATATAGGGTGCTCTAATCGATTATATAGACATAATACATAAAAAATATAGTTATATAGACATAACATATAATAAATATAGGGTCCAATAATCGATATATATAGTTATATAGACATAACATATAATAAATATAGAGTCCAATAATCGATATATATAGTTATATAGACATAACATATAATAAATATAGGGTCCAATAATCGATATATATAGTTATATAGACATAATATATATTAAATATAGGGTCTACTAATCGATTATATAGACGTAATATATAAAAAATATAGTTATATAGACATAACATATAATGAATATTGGGTCCAATAATCGCTATATATTGTTATATAGACATAATATATAATAAATATAGGGTCCACTAATCGATTATATAGACATAATATATAAAAAATATAGTGATATAGACATAACATATAATAAATATAGGGTCCAATAATCGATATATATAGTTATATAGACATAATATATAATAAATATAGGGTCCACTATTCGATTATATAGACATAATATATAAAAAATATAGTTATATAGACATAATATATAATAAATATAGGGTCCAATAATCGATATATATAGTTATATAGACATAATATATAATAAATATAGGGTCCACTAATCGATTATATAGACATAATATATAAAAATATAGTTATATAGACATAACATATAATAAATATAGGGTCCAATAATCGATATATATAGATATATAGACATAATATATAATAAATATAGGGTCCACTAATCGATTATATAGACATAATATATAAAAAATATAGTGATATAGACATAATATATAATAAATATAGGGTCCAATAATCGATATATATAGTTATATAGACATAATATATAATAAATATAGGGTCCACTAATCGAGTATATAGACATGATATATAAAACATATAGTGATATAGACATAACATATAATAAATATAGGGTCCAATAATCGATATATATAGTTATATAGACATAATATATAATAAATATAGGGTCCAATAATCGATTATATAGACATAATATATAATAAATATAGGGTGCTCTAATCGATTATATAGACATAATACATAAAAAATATAGTTATATAGACATAACATATAATAAATATAGGGTCCAATAATCGATATATATAGTTATATAGACATAACATATAATAAATATAGAGTCCAATAATCGATATATATAGTTATATAGACATAACATATAATAAATATAGGGTCCAATAATCGATATATATAGTTACATAGACATAATATATAATAAATATAGGGTCCACTAATCGATTATATAGACATAATATATAAAAAATATAGTTATATAGACATAACATATAAGAAATATAGGGTCCAATATTCGATATATATAGTTACATAGACATAATATATAATAAATATAGGGTCCACTAATCGACTATATAGACATAATATATAAAAATATAGTGATATAGACATAACATATAATAAATATAGGGTCCAATAATCGATATATATAGTTATATAGACATAATATATAATAAATATAGGGTCCACTAATCGATTATATAGACAAAATATATAAAAAATATAGTTATATAGACATAACATATAATAAATATAGGGTCCAATAATCGATATATATAGTTATATAGACATAATATATAATAAATATAGGGTCCACTAATCGATTATATAGACAAAATATATAAAAAATATAGTTATATAGACATAACATATAATAAATATAGGGTCCAATAATCGATATATATAGTTATATAGACATAATATATAATAAATATAGGGTCCACTAATCGATTATATAGACATAATATATAAAAAATATAGTTATATAGACATAACATATAATAAATATAGGGTTCAATAATCGATATATATATAGTTATATAGACATAACATATAATAAATATAGGGTCCAATAATCGATATATATATAGTTATATAGACATAACATATAATAAATATAGGGTCCAATAATCGATATATATAGTTATATAGACATAATATATAATAAATATAGGGTCCACTAATCGATTATATAGACATAATATATAAAAAATATAGTTATATAGGCATAACATATAATAAATATAGGGTCCAATAATCCACATATATAGTTATATAGACATAATATATAATAAATATAGGGTCCACTAATCGACTATATAGACATAATATATAAAAAATATAGTTATAAAGACATAACATATAATAAATATAGGGTCCAATAATCGATATATATTGTTATATAAACATAACATATAATAAATATAGGGTCCAATAATCGCTATATATATAGTTATATAGACATAATATATAATAAATATAGGGTCCACTAATCGAATATATAGACATAATATATAAAAAATATAGTTATATAGACATAACATATAATAAATATAGGTTCCAATAATCGATATATATAGTTATATAGACATAATATATAATAAATATAGGGACCACTAATCGATTATATAGACATAATATATAAAAAATATAGTTATATAGACATAACATATAATAAATATAGGGTCCAATAATCGATATATATAGTTATATAGACATAATATATAATAAATATAGGGTCTACTAATCGATTATATAGACATAATATATAAAAAATATAGTTATATAGACATAACATATAATAAATATAGGGTCCAATAATCGATATATATAGTTATATAGACATAATATATAATAAATATACGGTCAACTAATCGATTATATAGACATAATATATTAAAAATATAGTTATATAGACATAACATATAATAAATGTAGGGTCCAATAATCGATATATATATAGTTATATAGACATAACATATAATAAATATAGGGTCGAATAATCAATATATATAGTTATATAGACATAACATATAATAAATATAGGGTCCAACACTCGATATATATAATTATATAGATATAATATATAATAAATATAGGGTCCACTAATCGATTATATAGACATAATATATAAAAACTATAGTTATATAGACATAACATATAATAAATATAGGGTCCAATAATCGATATATATAGTTATATAGACATAATATATAATAAATATAGGGTCCACTAATCGATTATATAGACATGATATATAAAAAATATAGTGATATAGACGTAACATATGATAAATATAGGGTCCAATAATCGATGTATATATAGTTATATAGACATAATATATAATAAATATAGGGTCCACTAATCGAGTATATAGACATAATATATAAAAAAATATAGTTATATAGACATAACATAAAATAAATATAGGGTCCAATAATCGATATATATATAGTTATATATACATAACATATAATAAATATAGGGTCCAATAATCGATATATGTAGTTATATAGACATAATATATAATAAATATAGGGTCTACTAATCGATTATATAGATATAATATATAAAAAATATAGTTATATAGACATAACATATAATAAATATAGGGTCCAATAATCGATATATATATAGTTATACAGACATAATATATAATAAATATAGGGTCCACTAATCGATTATATAGACATAATATATAAAAAATATAGTGATATAGACATAACACATAATAAATATAGGGTCCAATAATCGATATATATAGTTATATAGACATAACATATAATAAATATAGGGTCCAATAATCGACATATATAGTTATATAGACAAAAAATATAAAATAAATATAGGGTCCAATAATCGATATATATAGAGATATAGACATAATATACAATAAATATAGGGTCCACTTATCGATTATATAGACATAATATATAAAAAATATAGTTATATAGACATAACATGTAATAAATATAGGGTCCAATAATCGATATATATAGTTATATAGACATAATATATAATAAATATAGGGTTCACTAATCGATTATATAGACATAATATATAAAAAGTATAGTTATATAGACATAACATATCAGAAATATAGGATCCAATAATCGATATATATAGTTATATAGACATAATATATAATAAATATAGGGTCCACTAATCGATTATATAGACATGATATATAAAAAATATAGTGATATAGACATAACATATAATAAATATAGGGTCCAATAATCGATATATATAGTTATATAGAGATAATATATAATAAATATAGGGTCCACTAATCGATATATATAGTTATATAGACATAACATATAACAAATATAGGGTTCAATAATCGATATATATAGTTATATAGACATAACATATAATAAATATAGGGTCCAATAATCGATATATATATAGTTATATAGACATAACATATAATAAATATAGGGTCCAATAATCGATATATATATAGTTATATAGACATAATTTATAATAAATATAGGGTCCACTAATGGATTATATAGACATAATATATAAAAAATATAGTTATATAGACATAACAGATAATAAATATAGGGTCCAATAATCGATATATATAGTTATATAGACATAATATATAATAAATATAGGGTCCACTAATCGATTATATAGACATAATATATAAAAAATATAGTGATATAGACATAACATATAATAAATATAGGGTCCAATAATCGATATATATAGTTATATAGACATAATATATAATAAATATAGGGTCCAATAATCGATTATATAGACATAATATATAATAAATATAGGGTGCTCTAATCGATTATATAGACATAATACATAAAAAATATAGTTATATAGATATAACATATAATAAATATAGGGTCCAATAATCGATATATATAGTTATATAGACATAACATATAATAAATATAGAGTCCAATAATCGATATATATAGTTATATAGACATAACATATAATAAATATAGGGTCCAATAATCGATATATATAGTTATATAGACATAATATATATTAAATATAGGGTCTACTAATCGATTATATAGACGTAATATATAAAAAATATAGTTATATAGACATAACATATAATGAATATTGGGTCCAATAATCGCTATATATTGTTATATAGACATAATATATAATAAATATAGGGTCCACTAATCGATTATATAGACATAATATATAAAAAATATAGTGATATAGACATAACATATAATAAATATAGGGTCCAATAATCGATATATATAGTTATATAGACATAATATATAATAAATATAGGGTCCACTATTCGATTATATAGACATAATATATAAAAAATATAGTTATATAGACATAATATATAATAAATATAGGGTCCAATAATCGATATATATAGTTATATAGACATAATATATAATAAATATAGGGTCCACTAATCGATTATATAGACATAATATAT
Organism: Maratus speciosus; assembly: GCA_963932465.1. Taxonomy (NCBI): domain Eukaryota; kingdom Metazoa; phylum Arthropoda; class Arachnida; order Araneae; family Salticidae; genus Maratus; species Maratus speciosus. The sequence goes on along the minus strand of CAWVRF010001246.1, from coordinate 117,264 downwards.
AAAAATATAGTTATATAGACATAACATATAATAAATATAGGGTCCAATAATCGATATATATAGATATATAGACATAATATATAATAAATATAGGGTCCACTAATCGATTATATAGACATAATATATAAAAAATATAGTGATATAGACATAATATATAATAAATATAGGGTCCAATAATCGATATATATAGTTATATAGACATAATATATAATAAATATAGGGTCCACTAATCGAGTATATAGACATGATATATAAAACATATAGTGATATAGACATAACATATAATAAATATAGGGTCCAATAATCGATATATATAGTTATATAGACATAATATATAATAAATATAGGGTCCAATAATCGATTATATAGACATAATATATAATAAATATAGGGTGCTCTAATCGATTATATAGACATAATACATAAAAAATATAGTTATATAGACATAACATATAATAAATATAGGGTCCAATAATCGATATATATATAGTTATATAGACATAACATATAATAAATATAGAGTCCAATAATCGATATATATAGTTATATAGACATAACATATAATAAATATAGGGTCCAATAATCGATATATATAGTTATATAGACATAATATATATTAAATATAGGGTCTACTAATCGATTATATAGACGTAATATATAAAAAATATAGTTATATAGACATAACATATAATGAATATTGGGTCCAATAATCGCTATATATTGTTATATAGACATAATATATAATAAATATAGGGTACACTAATCGATTATATAGACATAATATATAAAAAATATAGTGATATAGACATAACATATAATAAATATAGGGTCCAATAATCGATATATATAGTTATATAGACATAATATATAATAAATATAGGGTCCACTATTCGATTATATAGACATAATATATAAAAAATATAGTTATATAGACATAATATATAATAAATATAGGGTCCAATAATCGATATATATAGTTATATAGACATAATATATAATAAATATAGGGTCCACTAATCGATTATATAGACATAATATATAAAAATATAGTTATATAGACATAACATATAATAAATATAGGGTCCAATAATCGATATATATAGATATATAGACATAATATATAATAAATATAGGGTCCACTAATCGATTATATAGACATAATATATAAAAAATATAGTGATATAGACATAATATATAATAAATATAGGGTCCAATAATCGATATATATAGTTATATAGACATAATATATAATAAATATAGGGTCCACTAATCGAGTATATAGACATGATATATAAAACATATAGTGATATAGACATAACATATAATAAATATAGGGTCCAATAATCGATATATATAGTTATATAGACATAATATATAATAAATATAGGGTCCAATAATCGATTATATAGACATAATATATAATAAATATAGGGTGCTCTAATCGATTATATAGACATAATACATAAAAAATATAGTTATATAGACATAACATATAATAAATATAGGGTCCAATAATCGATATATATAGTTATATAGACATAACATATAATAAATATAGAGTCCAATAATCGATATATATAGTTATATAGACATAACATATAATAAATATAGGGTCCAATAATCGATATATATAGTTACATAGACATAATATATAATAAATATAGGGTCCACTAATCGATTATATAGACATAATATATAAAAAATATAGTTATATAGACATAACATATAAGAAATATAGGGTCCAATATTCGATATATATAGTTACATAGACATAATATATAATAAATATAGGGTCCACTAATCGACTATATAGACATAATATATAAAAATATAGTGATATAGACATAACATATAATAAATATAGGGTCCAATAATCGATATATATAGTTATATAGACATAATATATAATAAATATAGGGTCCACTAATCGATTATATAGACAAAATATATAAAAAATATAGTTATATAGACATAACATATAATAAATATAGGGTCCAATAATCGATATATATAGTTATATAGACATAATATATAATAAATATAGGGTCCACTAATCGATTATATAGACAAAATATATAAAAAATATAGTTATATAGACATAACATATAATAAATATAGGGTCCAATAATCGATATATATAGTTATATAGACATAATATATAATAAATATAGGGTCCACTAATCGATTATATAGACATAATATATAAAAAATATAGTTATATAGACATAACATATAATAAATATAGGGTTCAATAATCGATATATATATAGTTATATAGACATAACATATAATAAATATAGGGTCCAATAATCGATATATATATAGTTATATAGACATAACATATAATAAATATAGGGTCCAATAATCGATATATATAGTTATATAGACATAATATATAATAAATATAGGGTCCACTAATCGATTATATAGACATAATATATAAAAAATATAGTTATATAGGCATAACATATAATAAATATAGGGTCCAATAATCCACATATATAGTTATATAGACATAATATATAATAAATATAGGGTCCACTAATCGACTATATAGACATAATATATAAAAAATATAGTTATAAAGACATAACATATAATAAATATAGGGTCCAATAATCGATATATATTGTTATATAAACATAACATATAATAAATATAGGGTCCAATAATCGCTATATATATAGTTATATAGACATAATATATAATAAATATAGGGTCCACTAATCGAATATATAGACATAATATATAAAAAATATAGTTATATAGACATAACATATAATAAATATAGGTTCCAATAATCGATATATATAGTTATATAGACATAATATATAATAAATATAGGGTCCACTAATCGATTATATAGACATAATATATAAAAAATATAGTTATATAGACATAACATATAATAAATATAGGGTCCAATAATCGATATATATAGTTATATAGACATAATATATAATAAATATAGGGTCTACTAATCGATTATATAGACATAATATATAAAAAATATAGTTATATAGACATAACATATAATAAATATAGGGTCCAATAATCGATATATATAGTTATATAGACATAATATATAATAAATATACGGTCAACTAATCGATTATATAGACATAATATATTAAAAATATAGTTATATAGACATAACATATAATAAATGTAGGGTCCAATAATCGATATATATATAGTTATATAGACATAACATATAATAAATATAGGGTCGAATAATCAATATATATAGTTATATAGACATAACATATAATAAATATAGGGTCCAACACTCGATATATATAATTATATAGATATAATATATAATAAATATAGGGTCCACTAATCGATTATATAGACATAATATATAAAAACTATAGTTATATAGACATAACATATAATAAATATAGGGTCCAATAATCGATATATATAGTTATATAGACATAATATATAATAAATATAGGGTCCACTAATCGATTATATAGACATGATATATAAAAAATATAGTGATATAGACGTAACATATGATAAATATAGGGTCCAATAATCGATGTATATATAGTTATATAGACATAATATATAATAAATATAGGGTCCACTAATCGAGTATATAGACATAATATATAAAAAAATATAGTTATATAGACATAACATAAAATAAATATAGGGTCCAATAATCGATATATATATAGTTATATATACATAACATATAATAAATATATTGTCCAATAATCGATATATGTAGTTATATAGACATAATATATAATAAATATAGGGTCTACTAATCGATTATATAGATATAATATATAAAAAATATAGTTATATAGACATAACATATAATAAATATAGGGTCCAATAATCGATATATATATAGTTATACAGACATAATATATAATAAATATAGGGTCCACTAATCGATTATATAGACATAATATATAAAAAATATAGTGATATAGACATAACACATAATAAATATAGGGTCCAATAATCGATATATATAGTTATATAGACATAACATATAATAAATATAGGGTCCAATAATCGACATATATAGTTATATAGACAAAAAATATATAATAAATATAGGGTCCAATAATCGATATATATAGAGATATAGACATAATATACAATAAATATAGGGTCCACTTATCGATTATATAGACATAATATATAAAAAATATAGTTATATAGACATAACATGTAATAAATATAGGGTCCAATAATCGATATATATAGTTATATAGACATAATATATAATAAATATAGGGTTCACTAATCGATTATATAGACATAATATATAAAAAGTATAGTTATATAGACATAACATATCAGAAATATAGGATCCAATAATCGATATATATAGTTATATAGACATAATATATAATAAATATAGGGTCCACTAATCGATTATATAGACATGATATATAAAAAATATAGTGATATAGACATAACATATAATAAATATAGGGTCCAATAATCGATATATATAGTTATATAGAGATAATATATAATAAATATAGGGTCCACTAATCGATATATATAGTTATATAGACATAACATATAACAAATATAGGGTTCAATAATCGATATATATAGTTATATAGACATAACATATAATAAATATAGGGTCCAATAATCGATATATATATAGTTATATAGACATAACATATAATAAATATAGGGTCCAATAATCGATATATATATAGTTATATAGACATAATTTATAATAAATATAGGGTCCACTAATGGATTATATAGACATAATATATAAAAAATATAGTTATATAGACATAACAGATAATAAATATAGGGTCCAATAATCGATATATATAGTTATATAGACATAATATATAATAAATATAGGGTCACTAATCGATTATATAGACATAATATATAAAAAATATATTGACATAGACATAATATATAATAAATATAGGGTCCAATAATCGATATATATAGTTACATAGACATAATATATAATAAATATAGGGTCCACTAATCGATTATATAGACATAATATGTAAAAAATATAGTTATATAGACATAACATATAATAAATATAGTGTCCAAAAATCGATATATATATAGTTATATAGACATAATATATAATAAATAAAGGGTCCACTAATCGATTATATAGACATAATATATAAAAAATATAGTTATATAGACATAACATATAATAAATATAGGGTCCAATAATCGATATATATAGTTATATAGACATAATATATAATAAATATATGGTCCAATAATCGATATATATAGTTATATAGACATAATATATAATAAATATAGGGTTCACAAATCGATTATATAGACATAATATATAAAAAATATAGTTATATAGACATAACATATAAGAAATATAGGATCCAATAATCGATATATATAGTTATATGGACATAATATATAATAAATATAGGGTCCACTAATCGATTATATAGACATGATATATAAAAATATAGTGATATAGACATAACATATAATAAATATAGGGTCCAATAATCGATATATATAGTTATATAGAGATAATATATAATAAATATAGGGTCTACTAATCGATATATATAGTTATATAGACATAACATGTAACAAATATAGGGTTCAATAATCGATATATATAGTTATATAGACATAACATATAATAAATATAGGGTCCAATAATCGATATATATATAGTTATATAGACATAATTTATAATAAATATAGGGTCCACTAATGGATTATATAGACATAATATATAAATAATATAGTTATATAGACATAACAGATAATAAATATAGGGTCCAATAATCGATATATATAGTTATATAGACATAATATATAATAAATATTGGGTCACTAATCGATTATATAGACATAATATATAAAAAATATGGTGATATAGACATAATATATAATAAATATAGGGTCCAATAATCGATATATATAGTTATATAGAGATAATATATAATAAATATAGGGTCTACTAATCGATATATATAGTTATATAGACATAACATATAATAAATATAGGGTCCAATAAGCGATATATATAGTTACATAGACATAATATATAATAAATATAGGGTCCACTAATCGATTATATAGACATAATATATAAAAAATATAGTTATATAGACATCACATATAATAAATATAGGGTCCAATAATCGATATATATAGTTATATAGACATAACATATATTAAATATAGGGTCCAATAATCAATATATATAGTTATATAGACATAACATATAATAAATATAGGGTCCAATACTCGATATATATAATTATATAGACATAATATATAATAAATATAGGGTCCACTAATCGATTATATAGATATAATATATAAAAAATATAGTTATATAGACATAACATATAATAAATATAGGGTCCAATAATCGATATATATAGTTATATAGACATAATATATAATAAATATAGGGTCCAATAATCGATATATATAGTTATATAGACGTAATATATAATAAATATAGGGTCCACTAATCGATTATATAGACATAATATATAAAAAATATAGTTATATAGACATAACATATAATAAATATAGGGTCCAATAATCGATATATATAGTTATATAGACATAACATATAATAAATATAGGGTCCAATACTCGATATATATACTTATATAGACATAACATATAATAAATATAGGGTCCAATAATCGATATATATAGTTATATTGACATAATATATAATAAATGTAGAGTCTACTAATCGATTATATAGGCATAATATATAAAAAATATAGTTATATAGACATAACATATAATAAATATAGGGTCCAATAATCGATATATATAGTTATATAGACATAATATATAATAAATATAGGGTCCACTAATCGATTATATAGACATAATATATAAAAAATATAGTTATATAGACATAACATATAATAAATATAGGGTCCAATAATCGATATATATAGTTATATAGACATAACATATAATAAATATAGGGTCCAATAATCGCTATATATAGTTATATAGACATAATATATAATAAATATAGGGTCCAATAATCGATATATATAGTTATATAGACATAATATATAATAAATATAGGGTCCAATAATCGATATATATAGTTACATAGACATAATATATAATAAATATAGGGTCCACTAATCGATTATATAGACATAATATATAAAAAAAATAGTTATATAGACATAATATATAATAAATATAGGGTCCAATAATCGATATATATAGTTATATAGACATAATATATAATAAATATAGGGTCCACTAATCGATTATATAGACATAATATATAAAAAATATAGTTATATAGACATAATATATAATAAATATAGGGTCCAATAATCGATATATATAGTTATATAGACATAACATATAATAAATATAGGGTCCAATAATCAATATATATAGTTATATAGACATAACATATAATAAATATAGGGTCCAATACTCGATATATATAATTATATAGACATAATATATAATAAATATAGGGTCCACTAATCGATTATATAGACATAATATATAAAAAATATAGTTATATAGACATAACATATAATAATTATAGGATCCAGTAATCGATATATATAGTTATATAGACATAATATATAATAAATATAGGGTCCACTAATCGATTATATAGACATGATATATAAAAAATATAGTGATATAGACATAACATATAATAAATATAGGGTCCAATAATCGATATATATAGTTATATAGACATAACATATAATAAATATAGGGTCCAATAATCGATATATATATATAGTTATATAGACATAATATATAATAAATATAGGGTTCACTAATCGATTATATAGACATAATATATAAAAAATATTGTTATATAGACATAATATATAATAAATATAGGGTCCAATAATCGATATATATAGTTATATAGACATAACATATAATAAATATAGGGTCCAATAATCGATATATATATAGTTATATAGACATAATTTATAATAAATATAGGGTCCACTAATGGATTATATAGACATAATATATAAAAAATATAGTTATATAGACATAACATATGATAAATATAGGGTCCAATAATCGATATATATAGTTATATAGACATAATATATAATAAATATAGGCTCCACTAATCGATTATATAGACATAATATATAAAAAATATGGTGATATAGACATAACATATAATAAATTTAGGGTCCGTGTAATCGAGATATATAGTTATATAGACATAATATATAATAAATATAGGGTCCACTAATCGATTATAGAGACATAATATATAAAAAATATAGTTATATAGACATAACATATAATAAATATAGGGTCCAATAATCGATATATATAGTTATATAGACATAATATATAATAAATATAGGGTCCAATAATCGATATATATAGTTATATAGACGTAATATATAATAAATATAGGGTCCACTAATCGATTATATAGACATAATATATAAAAAATGTAGTTATATAGACATAACATATAATAAATATAGGGTCCAATAATCGATATATATAGTTATATAGACATAACATATAATAAATATAGGGTCCAATACTCGATATATATACTTATATAGACATAACATATAATAAATATAGGGTCCAATAATCGATATATATAGTTATATTGACATAATATATAATAAATGTAGAGTCTACTAATCGATTATATAGGCATAATATATAAAAAATATAGTTATATAGACATAACATATAATAAATATAGGGTCCAATAATCGATATATATAGTTATATAGACATAATATATAATAAATATAGGGTCCACTAATCGATTATATAGACATAATATATAAAAAATATAGTTATATAGACATAACATATAATAAATATAGGGTCCAATAATCGATATATATAGTTATATAGACATAACATATAATAAATATAGGGTCCAATAATCGCTATATATAGTTATATAGACATAATATATAATAAATATAGGGTCCAATAATCGATATATATAGTTATATAGACATAACATATAATAAATATAGGGTCCAATAATCGATATATATAGTTACATAGACATAATATATAATAAATATAGGGTCCACTAATCGATTATATAGACATAATATATAAAAAAAATAGTTATATAGACATAATATATAATAAATATAGGGTCCAATAATCGATATATATAGTTATATAGACATAATATATAATAAATATAGGGTCCACTAATCGATTATATAGACATAATATATAAAAAATATAGTTATATAGACATAATATATAATAAATATATGGTCCAATAATCGATATATATAGTTATATAGACATAACATATAATAAATATAGGGTCCAATAATCAATATATATAGTTATATAGACATAACATATAATAAATATAGGGTCCAATACTCGATATATATAATTATATAGACATAATATATAATAAATATAGGGTCCACTAATCGATTATATAGACATAATATATAAAAAATATAGTTATATAGACATAACATATAATAATTATAGGATCCAGTAATCGATATATATAGTTATATAGACATAATATATAATAAATATAGGGTCCACTAATCGATTATATAGACATGATATATAAAAAATATAGTGATATAGACATAACATATAATAAATATAGGGTCCAATAATCGATATATATAGTTATATAGACATAACATATAATAAATATAGGGTCCAATAATCGATATATATATATAGTTATATAGACATAATATATAATAAATATAGGGTTCACTAATCGATTATATAGACATAATATATAAAAAATATAGTTATATAGACATAACATATAATAAATATAGGGTCCAATAATCGATATATATAGTTATATAGACATAACATATAATAAATATAGGGTCCAATAATCGATATATATATAGTTATATAGACATAATTTATAATAAATATAGGGTCCACTAATGGATTATATAGACATAATATATAAAAAATATAGTTATATAGACATAATATATGATAAATATAGGGTCCAATAATCGATATATATAGTTATATAGACATAATATATAATAAATATAGGCTCCACTAATCGATTATATAGACATAATATATAAAAAATATGGTGATATAGACATAACATATAATAAATTTAGGGTCCGTGTAATCGAGATATATAGTTATATAGACATAATATATAATAAATATAGGGTCCACTAATCGATTATATAGGCATAATATATAAAAAATATAGTTATATAGACATAACATATAATAAATATAGGGTCCAATAATCGATATATATAGTTATATAGACATAACATATAATAAATATAGGGTCCAATAATCGATATATATAGTTATATTGACATAATATATAATAAATGTAGAGTCTACTAATCGATTATATAGGCATAATATATAAAAAATATAGTTATATAGACCTAACATATAATAAATATAGGGTCCAATAATCGATATATATAGTTATATAGACATAATATATAATAAATATAGGGTCCACTAATCGATTATATAGACATAATATATAAAAAATATAGTTATATAGCCATAACATATAATAAATATAGGGTCCAATAATCGATATATATAGTTATATAGACATAACATATAATAAATATAGGGTCCAATAATCGCTATATATAGTTATATAGACATAATATATAATAAATATAGGGTCCAATAAACGATATATATAGTTATATAGACATAACATATAATAAATATAGGGTCCAATAATCGATATATATAGTTACATAGACATAATATATAATAAATATAGGGTCCACTAATCGATTATATAGACATAATATATAAAAAAAATAGTTATATAGACATAATATATAATAAATATAGGGTCCAATAATCGATATATATAGTTATATAGACATAATATATAATAAATATAGGGTCCACTAATCGATTATATAGACATAATATATAAAAATATAGTTATATAGACATAATATATACTAAATATAGGGTCCAATAATCGATATATATAGTTATATAGACATAACATTTAATAAATATAGGGTCCAATAATCAATATATATAGTTATATAGACATAACATATAATAAATATAGGGTCCAATACTCGATATATATAATTATATAGACATAATATATAATAAATATAGGGTCCACTAATCGATTATATAGACATAATATATAAAAAATATAGTTATATAGACATAACATATAATAATTATAGGATCCAGTAATCGATATATATAGTTATATAGACATAATATATAATAAATATAGGGTCCACTAATCGATTATATAGACATGATATATAAAAAATATAGTGATATAGACATAACATATAATAAATATAGGGTCCAATAATCGATATATATAGTTATATAGACATAACATATAATAAATATAGGGTCCAATAATCGATATATATATATATAGTTATATAGACATAATATATAATAAATATAGGGTTCACTAATCGTTTATATAGACATAATATATAAAAAAAATATTGATATAGACATAATATATAATAAATATAGGGTCCAATAATCGATATATATATAGTTATATAGACATAACATATAATAAATATAGGGTCCAATAATCGATATATATATATAGTTATATAGACATAATATATAATAAATATAGGGTTCACTAATCGATTATATAGACATAATATATAAAAAATATAGTTTTATAGACATAACATATGATAAATATAGGGTCCAATAATCGATATATATAGTTATATAGACATAATATATAATAAATATAGGCTCCACTAATCGATTATATAGACATAATATATAAAAAATATAGTTTTATAGACATAACATATGATAAATATAGGGTCCAATAATCGATATATATATATAGTTATATAGACATAATATATAATAAATATAGGGTTCACTAATCGATTATATAGACATAATATATAAAAAAAATATTGATATAGACATAACATATAATAAATATAGGGTCCAATAATCGATATATATAGTTATATAGACATAACATATAATAAATATAGGGTCCAATAATCGATATATATATAGTTATATAGACATAATTTATAATAAATATAGGGTCCACTAATGGATTATATAGACATAATATATAAAAAATATAGTTTTATAGACATAACATATGATAAATATAGGGTCCAATAATCGATATATATAGTTATATAGACATAATATATAATAAATATAGGCTCCACTAATCGATTATATAGACATAATATATAAAAAATATGGTGATATAGACATAACATATAATAAATATAGGGTCCGTGTAATCGAGATATATAGTTATATAGACATAATATATAATAAATACAGGGTCCACTAATCGATTATATAGACATACTATATAAAATATATAGTTATATAGACATAACATATAATAAATATAGGGTCCAATAATCGATATATATAGTTATATAGACATAATATATAATAAATATAGGGTCCACTAATCGATTATATAGACATAATATATAAAAAATATAGTTATATAGACATAACATATAATAAATATAGGGTCCAATAATCGATAAATATATAGTTATATAGACATAACATATAATAAATATAGAGTCCAATAATCGATATATATAGTTATATAGACATAACATATAATAAATATAGGGTCCAATAATCGATATATATAGTTACATAGACATACTATATAATAAATATAGGGTCCACTAATCGATTATATAGACATAATATATAAAAAATATAGTTATATAGACATAAGATATAAGAAATATAGGGTCCAATATTCGATATATATAGTTATATAGACATAATATATAATAAATATAGGGTCCACTAATCGACTATATAGACATAATATATAAAAAATATAGTGATATAGACATAACATATAATAAATATAGGGTCCAATAATCGATATATATAGTTATATAGACATAATATATAATAAATATAGGGTCCAATAATCGATTATATAGACAAAATATATAAAAAATATAGTTATATAGACATAACATATAATAAATATTGGGTCCAATAATCGATATATATAGTTATATAGACATAATATATAATAAATATAGGGACCACTAATCGATTATATAGACATAATATATAAAAAATATAGTTATATAGACATAACATATAATAAATATAGGGTCCAATAATCGATATATATAGTTATATAGACATAACATATAATAAATATAGGGTCCAATAATCGATATATATAGTTACATAGACATAATATATAATAAATATAGGGTCCACTAATCGATTATATAGACATAATATATAAAAAATATAGTTATATAGACATAACATATAATAAATATAGGGTCCAATAATCGATATATATAGTTATATAGACATAACATATAATAAATATAGGGTCCAATAATCAATATATATAGTTATATAGACATAACATATAATAAATATAGGGTACAATACTCGATATATATAATTATATAGACATAATATATAATAAATATAGGGTCCACTAATCGATTATATAGATATAATATATAAAAAATATAGTTATATAGACATAACATATAATAAATATAGGGTCCAATAATCGATATATATAGTTATATAGACATAATATATAATAAATATAGGGTCCAATAATCGATATATATAGTTATATAGACGTAATATATAATAAATATAGGGTCCACTAATCGATTATATAGACATAATATATAAAAAATATAGTTATATAGACATAACATATAATAAATATAGGGTCCAATAATCGATATATATAGTTATATAGACATAACATATAATAAATATAGGGTCCAATACTCGATATATATACTTATATAGACATAACATATAATAAATATAGGGTCCAATAATCGATATATATAGTTATATTGACATAATATATAATAAATGTAGAGTCTACTAATCGATTATATAGGCATAATATATAAAAAATATAGTTATATAGACATAACATATAATAAATATAGGGTCCAATAATCGATATATATAGTTATATAGACATAATATATAATAAATATAGGGTCCAATAATCGATATATATAGTTATATAGACATAACATATAATAAATATAGGGTCCAATAATCGATATATATAGTTACATAGACATAATATATAATAAATATAGGGTCCACTAATCGATTATATAGACATAATATATAAAAAAATAGTTATATAGACATAATATATAATAAATATAGGGTCCAATAATCGATATATATAGTTATATAGACATAATATATAATAAATATAGGGTCCACTAATCGATTATATAGACATAATATATAAAAAATATAGTTATATAGACATAATATATAATAAATATAGGGTCCAATAATCGATATATATAGTTATATAGACATAACATATAATAAATATAGGGTCCAATAATCAATATATATAGTTATATAGACATAACATATAATAAATATAGGGTCCAATACTCGATATATATAATTATATAGACATAATATATAATAAATATAGGGTCCACTAATCGATTATATAGACATAATATATAAAAAATATAGTTATATAGACATAACATATAATAAATATAGGGTCGAATAATCCACATATATAGTTATATAGACATAATATATAATAAATATAGGGTCCACTAATCGACTATATAGACATAATATATAAAAAATATAGTTATAAAGACATAACATATAATAAATATAGGTTCCAATAATCGATATATATATAGTTATATAGACATAACATATAATAAATATAGGGTCCAATAATCGATATATATAGTTATATAGACATAATATATAATAAATATAGGGTCCACGAATCGATTATATAGACATAATATATAAAAAATATAGTTATATAGACATAACATATAATAAATATAGGGTCCAATAATCGATATATATAGTTATATAGACATAATATATAAAAAATATAGTTATATAGACATAACATATAATAAATATAGGGTCCAATAATCGATATATATAGTTATATAGACATAACATATAATAAATATAGGGTCCAATAATCGATATATATAGTTATATAGACGTGACATATAATAAATATAGGGTCCACTAATCGATTATATAGACATAATAAATAAAAAATATAGTTATATAGACATAACATATAATAAATATAGGGTCCAATAATCAATATATATAGTTATATAGACATAACATATAATAAATATGGGGTCCAATAATCGATATATATAGTTATATAGACATAACATATAATAAATATAGGGTCCAATAATCGATATATATAGTTACATAGACATACTATATAATAAATATAGGGTCCACTAATCGATTATATAGACATAATATATAAAAAATATAGTTATATAGACATAACATATAAGAAATATAGGGTCCAATATTCGATATATATAGTTATATAGACATAATATATAATAAATATAGGGTCCACGAATCGATTATATAGACATAATATATAAAAAATATAGTTATATAGACATAACATATAATAAATTTATGGTCCAATAATCGATATATATAGTTATATAGACATAATATATAATAAATATAGGGTCTACTAATCGATTATATAGACATAATATATGAAAAATATAGTGATATAGACATAATATATAATAAATATAGGGTCCAATAATCGATATATATAGTTATATAGACATAATATTTAATAAATATAGGGTCCACTAATCGATTATATAGACATAATATATAAAAAATATAATTATATAGACATAACATGTAATAAATATAGGGTCCACTAATCGATATATAGTTATATAGACGTAATATATAATAAATATAGGGTCCACTAATCGATTATATAGACATAATATATAAAAAATATAGTGATATAGACATAACATATAATAAATATAGGGTCCAATAATCGATATATATAGTTATATAGACATAATATATAATAAATATAGGGTCCACTAATCGATTATATAGACATAATATATAAAAAATATAGTTATATAGACATAATATATAATAAATATAGGGTCCAATAATCGATATATATAGTTATATAGACATAATATATAATAAATATAGGGTCCACTAATCGATTATATAGACATAATATATAAAAAATATAGTTATATAGTCATAACATATAATAAATATAGGGTCCAATAATCGATATATATAGATATATAGACATAATATATAATAAATATAGGGTCCACTAATCGATTATATAGACATAATATATAAAAAATATAGTGATATAGACATAACATATAATAAATATAGGGTCCAATAATCGATATATATAGTTATATAGACATAATATATAATAAATATAGGGTCCAATAATCGATTATATAGACATAATATATAATAAATATAGGGTGCTCTAATCGATTATATAGACATAATACATAAAAAATATAGTTATATAGACATAACATATAATAAATATAGGGTCCAATAATCGATATATATAGTTATATAGACATAATATATATTAAATATAGGGTCCACTAATCGATTATATAGACGTAATATATAAAAAATATAGTTATATAGACATAACATATAATGAATATTGGGTCCAATAATCGCTATATATTGTTATATAGACATAATATATAATAAATATAGGGTCCACTAATCGATTATATAGACATAATATATAAAAAATATAGTGATATAGACATAACATATAATAAATATAGGGTCCAATAATCGATATATATAGTTATATAGACATAATATATAATAAATATAGGGACTACTAATCGATTATATAGACATAATATATAAAAAATATAGTTATATAGACATAATATATAATAAATATAGGGTCCAATAATCGATATATATAGTTATATAGACATAATATATAATAAATATAGGGTCCACTAATCGATTATATAGACATAATATATAAAAAATATAGTTATATAGACATAACATATAATAAATATAGGGTCCAATAATCGATATATGTAGATATATAGACATAATATATAATAAATATAGGGTCCACTAATCGATTATATAGACATAATATATAAAAAATATAGTGATATAGACATAACATATAATAAATATAGGGTCCAATAATCGATATATATAGTTATATAGACATAATATATAATAAATATAGGGTCCACTAATCGACTATATAGACATGATATATAAAACATATAGTGATATAGACAAAACATATAATAAATATAGGGTCCAATAATCGATATATATAGTTATATTGACATAATATATAATAAATGTAGAGTCTACTAATCGATTATATAGGCATAATATATAAAAAATATAGTTATATAGACCTAACATATAATAAATATAGGGTCCAATAATCGATATATATAGTTATATAGACATAATATATAATAAATATAGGGTCCACTAATCGATTATATAGACATAATATATAAAAAATATAGTTATATAGCCATAACATATAATAAATATAGGGTCCAATAATCGATATATATAGTTATATAGACATAACATATAATAAATATAGGGTCCAATAATCGCTATATATAGTTATATAGACATAATATATAATAAATATAGGGTCCAATAATCGATATATATAGTTATATAGACATAACATATAATAAATATAGGGTCCAATAATCGATATATATAGTTACATAGACATAATATATAATAAATATAGGGTCCACTAATCGATTATATAGACATAATATATAAAAAAAATAGTTATATAGACATAATATATAATAAATATAGGGTCCAATAATCGATATATATAGTTATATAGACATAATATATAATAAATATAGGGTCCACTAATCGATTATATAGACATAATATATAAAAATATAGTTATATAGACATAATATATACTAAATATAGGGTCCAATAATCGATATATATAGTTATATAGACATAACATTTAATAAATATAGGGTCCAATAATCAATATATATAGTTATATAGACATAACATATAATAAATATAGGGTCCAATACTCGATATATATAATTATATAGACATAATATATAATAAATATAGGGTCCACTAATCGATTATATAGACATAATATATAAAAAATATAGTTATATAGACATAACATATAATAATTATAGGATCCAGTAATCGATATATATAGTTATATAGACATAATATATAATAAATATAGGGTCCACTAATCGATTATATAGACATGATATATAAAAAATATAGTGATATAGACATAACATATAATAAATATAGGGTCCAATAATCGATATATATAGTTATATAGACATAACATATAATAAATATAGGGTCCAATAATCGATATATATATATAGTTATATAGACATAATATATAATAAATATAGGGTTCACTAATCGATTATATAGACATAATATATAAAAAAAATATTGATATAGACATAATATATAATAAATATAGGGTCCAATAATCGATATATATATAGTTATATAGACATAACATATAATAAATATAGGGTCCAATAATCGATATATATATATAGTTATATAGACATAATATATAATAAATATAGGGTTCACTAATCGATTATATAGACATAATATATAAAAAATATAGTTATATAGACATAACATATAATAAATATAGGGTCCAATAATCGATATATATAGTTATATAGACATAACATATAATAAATATAGGGTCCAATAATCGATATATATATAGTTATATAGACATAATTTATAATAAATATAGGGTCCACTAATGGATTATATAGATATAATATATAAAAAATATAGTTTTATAGACATAACATATGATAAATATAGGGTCCAATAATCGATATATATAGTTATATAGACATAATATATAATAAATATAGGCTCCACTAATCGATTATATAGACATAATATATAAAAAATATGGTGATATAGACATAACATATAATAAATATAGGGTCCGTGTAATCGAGATATATAGTTATATAGACATAATATATAATAAATATAGGGTCCACTAATCGATTATATAGACATACTATATAAAATATATAGTTATATAGACATAACATATAATAAATATAGGGTCCAATAATCGATATATATAGTTATATAGACATAATATATAATAAATATAGGGTCCACTAATCGATTATATAGACATAATATATAAAAAATATAGTTATATAGACATAACATATAATAAATATAGGGTCCAATAATCGATAAATATATAGTTATATAGACATAACATATAATAAATATAGAGTCCAATAATCGATATATATAGTTATATAGACATAACATATAATAAATATAGGGTCCAATAATCGATATATATAGTTACATAGACATACTATATAATAAATATAGGGTCGACTAATCGATTATATAGACATAATATATAAAAAATATAGTTATATAGACATAAGATATAAGAAATATAGGGTCCAATATTCGATATATATAGTTATATAGACATAATATATAATAAATATAGGGTCCACTAATCGACTATATAGACATAATATATAAAAAATATAGTGATATAGACATAACATATAATAAATATAGGGTCCAATAATCGATATATATAGTTATATAGACATAATATATAATAAATATAGGGTCCAATAATCGATTATATAGACAAAATATATAAAAAATATAGTTATATAGACATAACATATAATAAATATTGGGTCCAATAATCGATATATATAGTTATATAGACATAATATATAATAAATATAGGGACCACTAATCGATTATATAGACATAATATATAAAAAATATAGTTATATAGACATAACATATAATAAATATAGGGTCCAATAATCGATATATATAGTTATATAGACATAACATATAATAAATATAGGGTCCAATAATCGATATATATAGTTACATAGACATAATATATAATAAATATAGGGTCCACTAATCGATTATATAGACATAATATATAAAAAATATAGTTATATAGACATAACATATAATAAATATAGGGTCCAATAATCGATATATATATAGTTATATAGACATAACATATAATAAATATAGGGTCCAATAATCAATATATATAGTTATATAGACATAACATATAATAAATATAGGGTACAATACTCGATATATATAATTATATAGACATAATATATAATAAATATAGGGTCCACTAATCGATTATATAGATATAATATATAAAAAATATAGTTATATAGACATAACATATAATAAATATAGGGTCCAATAATCGATATATATAGTTATATAGACATAATATATAATAAATATAGGGTCCAATAATCGATATATATAGTTATATAGACGTAATATATAATAAATATAGGGTCCACTAATCGATTATATAGACATAATATATAAAAAATATAGTTATATAGACATAACATATAATAAATATAGGGTCCAATACTCGATATATATACTTATATAGACATAACATATAATAAATATAGGGTCCAATAATCGATATATATAGTTATATTGACATAATATATAATAAATGTAGAGTCTACTAATCGATTATATAGGCATAATATATAAAAAATATAGTTATATAGACATAACATATAATAAATATAGGGTCCAATAATCGATATATATAGTTATATAGACATAACATATAATAAATATAGGGTCCAATAATCGATATATATAGTTACATAGACATAATATATAATAAATATAGGGTCCACTAATCGATTATATAGACATAATATATAAAAAATATAGTTATATAGACATAACATATAATAAATATAGGGTCCAATAATCGATATATATAGTTATATAGACATAACATATAATAAATATAGGGTCCAATAATCAATATATATAGTTATATAGACATAACATATAATAAATATAGGGTACAATACTCGATATATATAATTATATAGACATAATATATAATAAATATAGGGTCCACTAATCGATTATATAGATATAATATATAAAAAATATAGTTATATAGACATAACATATAATAAATATAGGGTCCAATAATCGATATATATAGTTATATAGACATAATATATAATAAATATAGGGTCCAATAATCGATATATATAGTTATATAGACGTAATATATAATAAATATAGGGTCCACTAATCGATTATATAGACATAATATATAAAAAATATAGTTATATAGACATAACATATAATAAATATAGGGTCCAATAATCGATATATATAGTTATATAGACATAACATATAATAAATATAGGGTCCAATACTCGATATATATACTTATATAGACATAACATATAATAAATATAGGGTCCAATAATCGATATATATAGTTATATTGACATAATATATAATAAATGTAGAGTCTACTAATCGATTATATAGGCATAATATATAAAAAATATAGTTATATAGACATAACATATAATAAATATAGGGTCCAATAATCGATATATATAGTTATATAGACATAATATATAATAAATATAGGGTCCACTAATCGATTATATAGACATAATATATAAAAAATATAGTTATATAGACATAACATATAATAAATATAGGGTCCAATAATCGATATATATAGTTATATAGACATAACATATAATAAATATAGGGTCCAATAATCGCTATATATAGTTATATAGACATAATATATAATAAATATAGGGTCCAATAATCGATATATATAGTTATATAGACATAACATATAATAAATATAGGGTCCAATAATCGATATATATAGTTACATAGACATAATATATAATAAATATAGGGTCCACTAATCGATTATATAGACATAATATATAAAAAAATAGTTATATAGACATAATATATAATAAATATAGGGTCCAATAATCGATATATATAGTTATATAGACATAATATATAATAAATATAGGGTCCACTAATCGATTATATAGACATAATATATAAAAAATATAGTTATATAGACATAATATATAATAAATATAGGGTCCAATAATCGATATATATAGTTATATAGACATAACATATAATAAATATAGGGTCCAATAATCAATATATATAGTTATATAGACATAACATATAATAAATATAGGGTCCAATACTCGATATATATAATTATATAGACATAATATATAATAAATATAGGGTCCACTAATCGATTATATAGACATAATATATAAAAAATATAGTTATATAGACATAACATATAATAAATATAGGGTCGAATAATCCACATATATAGTTATATAGACATAATATATAATAAATATAGGGTCCACTAATCGACTATATAGACATAATATATAAAAAATATAGTTATAAAGACATAACATATAATAAATATAGGTTCCAATAATCGATATATATATAGTTATATAGACATAACATATAATAAATATAGGGTCCAATAATCGATATATATAGTTATATAGACATAATATATAATAAATATAGGGTCCACGAATCGATTATATAGACATAATATATAAAAAATATAGTTATATAGACATAACATATAATAAATATAGGGTCCAATAATCGATATATATAGTTATATAGACATAATATATAAAAAATATAGTTATATAGACATAACATATAATAAATATAGGGTCCAATAATCGATATATATATAGTTATATAGACATAACATATAATAAATATAGGGTCCAATAATCGATATATATAGTTATATAGACGTGACATATAATAAATATAGGGTCCACTAATCGATTATATAGACATAATAAATAAAAAATATAGTTATATAGACATAACATATAATAAATATAGGGTCCAATAATCAATATATATAGTTATATAGACATAACATATAATAAATATGGGGTCCAATAATCGATATATATAGTTATATAGACATAACATATAATAAATATAGGGTCCAATAATCGATATATATAGTTACATAGACATACTATATAATAAATATAGGGTCCACTAATCGATTATATAGACATAATATATAAAAAATATAGTTATATAGACATAACATATAAGAAATATAGGGTCCAATATTCTATATATATAGTTATATAGACATAATATATAATAAATAGAAGGTCCACTTATCGATTATATAGACATAATATATAAAAAATATAGTTATATAGACATAACATATAATAAATTTAGGGTCCAATAATCGATATATATAGTTATATAGACATAATATATAATAAATATAGGGTCTACTAATCGATTATATAGACATAATATATGAAAAATATAGTGATATAGACATAACATATAATAAATATAGGGTCCAATAATCGATATATATAGTTATATAGACATAATATTTAATAAATATAGGGTCCACTAATCGATTATATAGACATAATATATAAAAAATATAATTATATAGACATAACATGTAATAAATATAGGGTCCACTAATCGATATATAGTTATATAGACGTAATATATAATAAATATAGGGTCCACTAATCGATTATATAGACATAATATATAAAAAATATAGTGATATAGACATAACATATAATAAATATAGGGTCCAATAATCGATATATATAGTTATATAGACATAATATATAATAAATATAGGGTCCACTAATCGATTATATAGACATAATATATAAAAAATATAGTTATATAGACATAATATATAATAAATATAGGGTCCAATAATCGATATATATAGTTATATAGACATAATATATAATAAATATAGGGTCCACTAATCGATTATATAGACATAATATATAAAAAATATAGTTATATAGTCATAACATATAATAAATATAGGGTCCAATAATCTATATATATAGATATATAGACATAATATATAATAAATATAGGGTCCACTAATCGATTATATAGACATAATATATAAAAAATATAGTGATATAGACATAACATATAATAAATATAGGGTCCAATAATCGATATATATAGTTATATAGACATAATATATAATAAATATAGGGTCCAATAATCGATTATATAGACATAATATATAATAAATATAGGGTGCTCTAATCGATTATATAGACATAATACATAAAAAATATAGTTATATAGACATAACATATAATAAATATAGGGTCCAATAATCGATATATATAGTTATATAGACATAATATATATTAAATATAGGGTCCACTAATCGATTATATAGACGTAATATATAAAAAATATAGTTATATAGACATAACATATAATGAATATTGGGTCCAATAATCGCTATATATTGTTATATAGACATAATATATAATAAATATAGGGTCCACTAATCGATTATATAGACATAATATATAAAAAATATAGTGATATAGACATAACATATAATAAATATAGGGTCCAATAATCGATATATATAGTTATATAGACATAATATATAATAAATATAGGGACTACTAATCGATTATATAGACATAATATATAAAAAATATAGTTATATAGACATAATATATAATAAATATAGGGTCCAATAATCGATATATATAGTTATATAGACATAATATATAATAAATATAGGGTCCACTAATCGATTATATAGACATAATATATAAAAAATATAGTTATATAGACATAACATATAATAAATATAGGGTCCAATAATCGATATATGTAGATATATAGACATAATATATAATAAATATAGGGTCCACTAATCGATTATATAGACATAATATATAAAAAATATAGTGATATAGACATAACATATAATAAATATAGGGTCCAATAATCGATATATATAGTTATATAGACATAATATATAATAAATATAGGGTCCACTAATCGACTATATAGACATGATATATAAAACATATAGTGATATAGACAAAACATATAATAAATATAGGGTCCAATAATCGATATATATAGTTATATAGACATAACATATAATAAATATAGAGTCCAATAATCGATATATATAGTTATATAGACATAACATATAATAAATATAGGGTCCAATAATCGATATATATAGTTACATAGACATAATATATAATAAATATAGGGTCCACTAATCGATTATATAGACATAATATATGAAAAATATAGTTATATAGACATGACATATAAGAAATATAGGGTCCAATATTCGATATATATAGTTATATAGACATAATATATAATAAATATAGGGTCCACTAATCGACTATATAGACATAATATATAAAAAATATAGTGATATAGACATAACATATAATAAATATAGGGTCCAATAATCGATATATATAGTTATATAGACATAATATATAATAAATATAGGGTCCACTAATCGATTATATAGACAAAATATATAAAAAATATAGTTATATAGACATAACATATAATAAATATAGGGTCCAATAATCGATATATATAGTTATATAGACATAATATATAATAAATATAGGGTCCACTAATCGATTATATAGACATAATATATAAAAAATATAGTTATATAGACATAACATATAATAAATATAGGGTTCAATAATCGATATATATATAGTTATATAGACATAACATATAATAAATATAGGGTCCAATAATCGATATATATATAGTTATATAGACATAACATATAATAAATATAGGGTCCAATAATCGATATATATAGTTATATAGACATAATATATAATAAATATAGGGTCCACTAATCGATTATATAGACATAATATATAAAAAATATAGTTATATAGGCATAATATATAATAAATATAGGGTCCAATAATCCACATATATAGTTATATAGACCTAATATATAATAAATATAGGGTCCACTAATCGACTATATAGACATAATATATAAAAAATATAGTTATAAAGACATAACATATAATAAATATAGGGTCCAATAATCGATATATATAGTTATATAGACATAACATATAATAAATATAGGGTCAGATAATCGATATATATAGTTATATAGACATAATATATAATAAATATAGGGTCCACTAATCGATTATATAGACATAATATATAAAAAATATAGTTATATAGACATAACATATAATAAATATAGGGTCCAATAATCGATATATATAGTTATATAGACATAATATATAATAAATATAGGGTCCACTAATCGATTATATAGACATAATATATAAAAAATATAGTTATATAGACATAAGATATAATAAATATAGGGTCCAATAATCGATATATATAGTTATATAGACATAACATATAATAAATATAGGGTCCAATAATCGATATATATAGTTACATAGACATAATATATAATAAATATATGGTCCACTAATCGATTATATAGACATAATATATAAAAAATATAGTTATATAGACATAACATATAATAAATATAGGGTCCAATAATCGATATATATAGTTATATAGACATAATATATAATAAATATAGGGTCTACTAATCGATTATATAGACATAATATATAAAAAATATAGTTATATAGACATAACATATAATAAATATAGGGTCGAATAATCGATATATATAGTTATATAGACATAACATATAATAAATATAGGGTCCAATAATCAATATATATAGTTATATAGACATAACATATAATAAATATAGGGTCCAATACTCGATATATATAATTATATAGACATAATATATAATAAATATAGGGTCCACTAATCGATTATATAGACATAATATATAAAAAATATAGTTATAAAGACATAACGTATAATAAATATAGGTTCCAATAATCGATATATATAGTTATATAGACATAACATATAATAAATATAGGGTCCAATAATCGATATATATAGTTATATAGACATAATATATAATAAATATAGGGTCCACTAATCGATTATATAGACATAATATATAAAAAATATAGTTATATAGACATAACATATAATAAATATAGGGTCCAATAATCGATATATATAGTTATATAGACATAATATATAATAAATATAGGGTCCACTAATCGATTATATAGACATAATATATAAAAAATATAGTTATATAGACGTAACATATAATAAATATAGGGTACAATAATCGATATATATAGTTATATAGACATAATATATAATAAATATAGGATCCACTAATCGATTATATAGACATAATATATAAAAAATATAGTTATATAGACATAAGATATAATAAATATAGGGTCCAATAATCGATATATATAGTTATATAGACATAACATATAATAAATATAGGGTCATATAATCGATATATGTAGTTACATAGACATAATATATAAAAAATATAGTTATATAGACATAACATATAATAAATATAGGGTCCAATAATCGATATATATAGTTATATAGACATAATATATAATAAATATAGGGTCCACTAATCGATTATATAGACATAATATATAAAAAATATAGTTATATAGACATAACATATAATAAATATAGGGTCCAATAATCGATATATATAGTTATATAGACATAATATATAATAAATATAGGGTCCACTAATCGATTATATAGACATAATATATAAAAAATATAGTTATATAGACATAACATATAATAAATATAGGGTCCAATAATCGATATATATAGTTATATAGACATAATATATAATAAATATAGGGTCCACTAATCGATTATATAGACATAATATATAAAAAATATAGTTATATAGACATAAGATATAATAAATATAGGGTCCAATAATCGATATATATAGTTATATAGACATAACATATAATAAATATAGGGTCCAATAATCGATATATATAGTTACATAGACATAATATATAATAAATATATGGTCCACTAATCGATTATATAGACATAATATATAAAAAATATAGTTATATAGACATAACATATAATAAATATAGGGTCCAATAATCGATATATATAGTTATATAGACATAATATATAATAAATATAGGGTCTACTAATCGATTATATAGACATAATATATAAAAAATATAGTTATATAGACATAACATATAATAAATATAGGGTCGAATAATCGATATATATAGTTATATAGACATAACATATAATAAATATAGGGTCCAATAATCAATATATATAGTTATATAGACATAACATATAATAAATATAGGGTCCAATACTCGATATATATAATTATATAGACATAATATATAATAAATATAGGGTCCACTAATCGATTATATAGACATAATATATAAAAAATTTAGTTATAAAGACATAACGTATAATAAATATAGGTTCCAATAATCGATATATATAGTTATATAGACATAACATATAATAAATATAGGGTCCAATAATCGATATATATAGTTATATAGACATAATATATAATAAATATAGGGTCCACTAATCGATTATATAGACATAATATATAAAAAATATAGTTATATAGACATAACATATAATAAATATAGGGTCCAATAATCGATATATATAGTTATATAGACATAATATATAATAAATATAGGGTCCACTAATCGATTATATAGACATAATATATAAAAAATATAGTTATATAGACGTAACATATAATAAATATAGGGTACAATAATCGATATATATAGTTATATAGACATAATATATAATAAATATAGGATCCACTAATCGATTATATAGACATAATATATAAAAAATATAGTTATATAGACATAAGATATAATAAATATAGGGTCCAATAATCGATATATATAGTTATATAGACATAACATATAATAAATATAGGGTCATATAATCGATATATGTAGTTACATAGACATAATATATAAAAAATATAGTTATATAGACATAACATATAATAAATATAGGGTCCAATAATCGATATATATAGTTATATAGACATAATATATAATAAATATAGTGTCCACTAATCGATTATATAGACATAATATATAAAAAATATAGTTATATAGACATAACATATAATAAATATAGGGTCCAATAATCGATATATATAGTTATAGAGACATAACATATAATAAATATAGGGTCCAATAATCGATATATATAGTTATATAGACGTAATATATAATAAATATAGGGTCCACTAATCGATTATATAGACATAATATATAAAAAATATAGTTATATAGACATAACATATAATAAATATAGGGTCCAATAATCGATATATATAGTTGTATAGACATAACATTTAATAAATATGGGGTCCAATAATCGATATATATAGTTATATAGACATAACATATAATAAATATAGGGTCCAATAATCGATATATATAGTTATATAGACATAATATATAATAAATATAGGGTCTACTAATCGATTATATAGACATAATATATAAAAAATATAGTTATAAAGACATAAGATATAATAAATATAGGGTCCAATAATCGATATATATAGTTATATAGACATAACATATAATAAATATAGGGTCAGATAATCGATATATATAGTTATATAGACATAATATATAATAAATATAGGGTCCACTAATCGATTATATAGACATAATATATAAAAAATATAGTTATATAGACATAACATATAATAAATATAGGGTCCAATAATCGATATATATAGTTATATAGACATAATATATAATAAATATAGGGTCCACTAATCGATTATATAGACATAATATATAAAAAATATAGTTATATAGACATAAGATATAATAAATATAGGGTCCAATAATCGATATATATAGTTATATAGACATAACATATAATAAATATAGGGTCCAATAATCGATATATATAGTTACATAGACATAATATATAATAAATATATGGTCCACTAATCGATTATATAGACATAATATATAAAAAATATAGTTATATAGACATAACATATAATAAATATAGGGTCCAATAATCGATATATATAGTTATATAGACATAATACATAATAAATATAGGGTCTACTAATCGATTATATAGACATAATATATAAAAAATATAGTTATATAGACATAACATATAATAAATATAGGGTCGAATAATCGATATATATAGTTATATAGACATAACATATAATAAATATAGGGTCCAATAATCAATATATATAGTTATATAGACATAACATATAATAAATATAGGGTCCAATACTCGATATATATAATTATATAGACATAATATATAATAAATATAGGGTCCACTAATCGATTATATAGACATAATATATAAAAAATATAGTTATAAAGACATAACGTATAATAAATATAGGTTCCAATAATCGATATATATAGTTATATAGACATAACATATAATAAATATAGGGTCCAATAATCGATATATATAGTTATATAGACATAATATATAATAAATATAGGGTCCACTAATCGATTATATAGACATAATATATAAAAAATATAGTTATATAGACATAACATATAATAAATATAGGGTCCAATAATCGATATATATAGTTATATAGACATAATATATAATAAATATAGGGTCCACTAATCGATTATATAGACATAATATATAAAAAATATAGTTATATAGACGTAACATATAATAAATATAGGGTACAATAATCGATATATATAGTTATATAGACATAATATATAATAAATATAGGATCCACTAATCGATTATATAGACATAATATATAAAAAATATAGTTATATAGACATAAGATATAATAAATATAGGGTCCAATAATCGATATATACAGTTATATAGACATAACATATAATAAATATAGGGTCATATAATCGATATATGTAGTTACATAGACATAATATATAAAAAATATAGTTATATAGACATAACATATAATAAATATAGGGTCCAATAATCGATATATATAGTTATATAGACATAATATATAATAAATATAGGGTCCACTAATCGATTATATAGACATAATATATAAAAAATATAGTTATATAGACATAACATATAATAAATATAGGGTCCAATAATCGATATATATAGTTATATAGACATAACATATAATAAATATAGGGTCCAATAATCGATATATATAGTTATATAGACGTAATATATAATAAATATAGGGTCCACTAATCGATTATATAGACATAATATATAAAAAATATAGTTATATAGACATAACATATAATAAATATAGGGTCCAATAATCGATATATATAGTTGTATAGACATAACATTTAATAAATATGGGGTCCAATAATCGATATATATAGTTATATAGACATAACATATAATAAATATAGGGTCCAATAATCGATATATATAGTTATATAGACATAATATATAATAAATATAGGGTCTACTAATCGATTATATAGACATAATATATAAAAAATATAGTTATATAGACGTAACATATAATAAATATAGGGTACAATAATCGATATATATAGTTATATAGACATAATATATAATAAATATAGGGTCCACTAATCGATTATATAGACATAATATATAAAAAATATAGTTATATAGACATAAGATATAATAAATATAGGGTCGATAATCGATATATATAGTTATATAGACATAACATATAATAAATATAGGGTCCAATAATCGATATATATAGTTACATAGACATAATATATAATAAATATAGGGTCGACTAATCGATTATATAGACATAATATATAAAAAATATAGTTATATAGACATAACATATAATAAATATAGGGTCCAATAATCGATATGTATAGTTATATAGACATAATATATAAAAAATATAGTTATATAGACATAACATATAATAAATATAGGGTCCAATAATCGATATATATAGTTATATAGACATAACATATAATAAATATAGGGTCCAGTAATCAATATATATAGTTATATAGACATAACATATAATAAATATAGGGTCCAATACTCGATATATATAATTATATAGACATAATATATAATAAATATAGGGTCCACTAATCGATTATATAGATATAATATATAAAAAATATAGTTAAATAGACATAACATATAATAAATATAGGGTCCAATAAACGATATATATAGTTATATAGACATAACATATAATAAATATAGGGTCCAATAATCGATATATATAGTTATATAGACGTAATATATAATAAATATAGGGTCTACTAATCGATTATATAGACATAATATATAAAAAATATAGTTATATAGACATAACATATAATAAATATAGGGTCCAATAATCGATATATATAGTTATATAGACATAACATATAATAAATATAGGGTCCAATACTCGATATATATACTTATATAGACATAACATATAATAAATATAGGGTCCAATAATCGATATATATAGTTATATTGACATAATATATAATAAATATAGGATCTACTAATCGATTATATAGGCATAATATATAAAAAATATAGTTATATAGACATAACATATAATAAATATAGGGTCCAA
Source organism: Maratus speciosus (assembly GCA_963932465.1). Classification (NCBI taxonomy): domain Eukaryota; kingdom Metazoa; phylum Arthropoda; class Arachnida; order Araneae; family Salticidae; genus Maratus; species Maratus speciosus. Next base: position 85,088 of record CAWVRF010001246.1, on the reverse strand, counting down.
TAATCGATATATATAGTTATATAGACATAACATATAATAAATATAGGGTCCAATACTCGATATATATACTTATATAGACATAACATATAATAAATATAGGGTCCAATAATCGATATATATAGTTATATAAACATAATATATAATAAATATAGGGTCCACTAATCGATTATATAGACATAATATATAAAAAATTTAGTTATATAGACATACCATATAATAAATATAGGGTCCAATAATCGATATATATATAGTTATATAGACATAACATATAATAAATATAGGGTCCAATAATCGCTATATATAGTTATATAGACATAATATATAATAAATATAGGGTCTACTAATCGATTATATAGACATAATATATAAAAAATATATTGATATAGACATAATATATAATAAATATAGGGTCCAATAATCGATATATATAGTTATATAGACATAACATATAATAAATATAGGGTCCAATAATCGATATATATATATAGTTATATAGACATAATGTATAATAAATATAGGGTCCAATAATCGATTATATAGACATAATATATAAAAAATATAGTTATTTAGACGTAACATATAATAAATATAGGGTACAATAATCGATATATATAGTTATATAGACATACTATATAATAAATATAGGATCCACTAATCGATTATATAGACATAATATATAAAAAATATAGTTATATAGACATAAGATATAATAAATATAGGGTCCAATAATCGATATATATAGTTATATAGACATAACATATAATAAATATAGGGTCCAATAATCGATATATATAGTTACATAGACATAATATATAATAAATATAGGGTCGACTAATCGATTATATAGACATAATATATAAAAAATATAGTTATATAGACATAACATATAATAAATATAGGGTCCAATAATCGATATGTATAGTTATATAGACATAATATATAAAAAATATAGTTATATAGACATAACATATAATAAATATAGGGTCCAATAATCGATATATATAGTTATATAGACATAACATATAATAAATATAGGGTCCAGTAATCAATATATATAGTTATATAGACATAACATATAATAAATATAGGGTCCAATACTCGATATATATAATTATATAGACATAATATATAATAAATATAGGGTCCACTAATCGATTATATAGATATAATATATAAAAAATATAGTTATATAGACATAACATATAATAAATATAGGGTCCAATAAACGATATATATAGTTATATAGACATAACATATAATAAATATAGGGTCCAATAATCGATATATATAGTTATATAGACGTAATATATAATAAATATAGGGTCTACTAATCGATTATATAGACATAATATATAAAAAATATAGTTATATAGACATAACATATAATAAATATAGGGTCCAATAATCGATATATATAGTTATATAGACATAACATATAATAAATATAAGGTCCAATACTCGATATATATACTTATATAGACATAACATATAATAAATATAGGGTCCAATAATCGATATATATAGTTATATTGACATAATATATAATAAATAGAGGATCTACTAATCGATTATATAGGCATAATATATAAAAAATATAGTTATATAGACATAACATATAATAAATATAGGGTCCAATAATCGATATATATAGTTACATAGACATAATATATAATAAATATAGGGTCGACTAATCGATTATATAGACATAATATATAAAAAATATAGTTATATAGACATAACATATAATAAATATAGGGTCCAATAATCGATATGTATAGTTATATAGACATAATATATAAAAAATATAGTTATATAGACATAACATATAATAAATATAGGGTCCAATAATCGATATATATAGTTATATAGACATAACATATAATAAATATAGGGTCCAGTAATCAATATATATAGTTATATAGACATAACATATAATAAATATAGGGTCCAATACTCGATATATATAATTATATAGACATAATATATAATAAATATAGGGTCCACTAATCGATTATATAGATATAATATATAAAAAATATAGTTATATAGACATAACATATAATAAATATAGGGTCCAATAAACGATATATATAGTTATATAGACATAACATATAATAAATATAGGGTCCAATAATCGATATATATAGTTATATAGACGTAATATATAATAAATATAGGGTCTACTAATCGATTATATAGACATAATATATAAAAAATATAGTTATATAGACATAACATATAATAAATATAGGGTCCAATAATCGATATATATAGTTATATAGACATAACATATAATAAATATAGGGTCCAATACTCGATATATATACTTATATAGACATAACATATAATAAATATAGGGTCCAATAATCGATATATATAGTTATATTGACATAATATATAATAAATATAGGATCTACTAATCGATTATATAGGCATAATATATAAAAAATATAGTTATATAGACATAACATATAATAAATATAGGGTCCAATAATCGATATATATAGTTATATAGACATAACATATAATAAATATAGGGTCCAATAATCGATATATATAGTTATATAAACATAATATATAATAAATATAGGGTCCACTAATCGATTATATAGACATAATATATAAAAAATTTAGTTATATAGACATACCATATAATAAATATAGGGTCCAATAATCGATATATATATAGTTATATAGACATAACATATAATAAATACAGGGTCCAATAATCGCTATATATAGTTATATAGACATAATATATAATAAATATAGGGTCTACTAATCGATTATATAGACATAATATATAAAAAATATATTGATATAGACATAATATATAATAAATATAGGGTCCAATAATCGATATATATAGTTATATAGACATAACATATAATAAATATAGGGTCCAATAATCGATATATATATATAGTTATATAGACATAATATATAATAAATATAGGGTCCAATAATCGATTATATAGACATAATATATAAAAAATATATTTATTTAGACGTAACATATAATAAATATAGGGTACAATAATCGATATATATAGTTATATAGACATACTATATAATAAATATAGGATCCACTAATCGATTATATAGACATAATATATAAAAAATATAGTTATATAGACATAAGATATAATAAATATAGGGTCCAATAATCGATATATATAGTTATATAGACATACCATATAATAAATATAGGGTCCAATAATCGATATATATAGTTACATAGACATAATATATAATAAATATAGGGTCTACTAATCGATTATATAGACATAATATATAAAAAATATAGTTATATAGACATAACATATAATAAATATAGGGTCCAATAATCGATATATATAGTTATATAGACATAATATATAATAAATATAGGGTCCACTAATCGATTATATAGACATAATATATAAAAAATATAGTTATATAGACATAACATATAATAAATATAGGGTCCAATAATCGATATATATAGTTATATAGACATAACATATAATAAATATAGGGTCCAATAATCAATATATATAGTTATATAGACATAACATATAATAAATATAGGGTCCAATACTCGATATATATAATTATATAGACATAATATATAATAAATATAGGGTCTACTAATCGATTATATAGACATAATATATAAAAAATATAGTTATATAGACATAACATATAATAACTATAGGGTCCAATAATCCACATATATAGTTATATAGACATAATATATAATAAATATAGGGTCCACTAATCGACTATATAGACATAATATATAAAAAATATAGTTATAAAGACATAACATATAATAAATATAGGTTCCAATAATCGATATATATATAGTTATATAGACATAACATATAATAAATATAGGGTCCAATAATCGATATATATAGTTATATAGACATAATATATAATAAATATAGGGTCCACGAATCGATTATATAGACATAATATATAAAAAATATAGTTATATAGACGTAACATATAATAAATATAGGGTACAATAATCGATATATATAGTTATATAGACATAATATATAATAAATATAGGATCCACTAATCGATTATATAGACATAATATATAAAAAATATAGTTATATAGACATAAGATATAATAAATATAGGGTCCAATAATCGATATATATAGTTATATAGACATAACATATAATAAATATAGGGTCCAATAAACGATATATATAGTTATATAGACATAACATATAATAAATATAGGGTCCAATAATCGATATATATAGTTATATAGACGTAATATATAATAAATATAGGGTCTACTAATCGATTATATAGACATAATATATAAAAAATATAGTTATATAGACATAACATATAATAAATATAGGGTCCAATAATCGATATATATAGTTATATAGACATAACATATAATAAATATAGGGTCCAATACTCGATATATATACTTATATAGACATAACATATAATAAATATAGAGTCCAATAATCGATATATATAGTTATATTGACATAATATATAATAAATATAGGATCTACTAATCGATTATATAGGCATAATATATACAAAATATAGTTATATAGACATAACATATAATAAATATAGGGTCCAATAATCGATATATATAGTTACATAGACATAATATATAATAAATATAGGGTCGACTAATCGATTATATAGACATAATATATAAAAAATATAGTTATATAGACATAACATATAATAAATATAGGGTCCAATAATCGATATGTATAGTTATATAGACATAATATATAAAAAATATAGTTATATAGACATAACATATAATAAATATAGGGTCCAATAATCGATATATATAGTTATATAGACATAACATATAATAAATATAGGGTCCAGTAATCAATATATATAGTTATATAGACATAACATATAATAAATATAGGGTCCAATACTCGATATATATAATTATATAGACATAATATATAATAAATATAGGGTCCACTAATCGATTATATAGATATAATATATAAAAAATATAGTTATATAGACATAACATATAATAAATATAGGGTCCAATAATCGATATATATAGTTATATAGACGTAATATATAATAAATATAGGGTCTACTAATCGATTATATAGACATAATATATAAAAAATATAGTTATATAGACATAACATATAATAAATATAGGGTCCAATAATCGATATATATAGTTATATAGACATAACATATAATAAATATAGGATCTACTAATCGATTATATAGGCATAATATATAAAAAATATAGTTATATAGTCATAACATATAATAAATATAGGGTCCAATAATCGATATATATAGTTATATAGACATAACATATAATAAATATAGGGTCCAATACTCGATATATATACTTATATAGACATAACATATAATAAATATAGGGTCCAATAATCGATATATATAGTTATATAAACATAATATATAATAAATATAGGGTCCACTAATCGATTATATAGACATAATATATAAAAAATTTAGTTATATAGACATACCATATAATAAATATAGGGTCCAATAATCGATATATATATAGTTATATAGACATAACATATAATAAATATAGGGTCCAATAATCGCTATATATAGTTATATAGACATAATATATAATAAATATAGGGTCTACTAATCGATTATATAGACATAATATATAAAAAATATATTGATATAGACATAATATATAATAAATATAGGGTCCAATAATCGATATATATAGTTATATAGACATAACATATAATAAATATAGGGTCCAGTAATCGATGTATATATATAGTTATATAGACATAATATATAATAAATATAGGGTCCAATAATCGATTATATAGACATAATATATAAAAAATATAGTTATTTAGACGTAACATATAATAAATATAGGGTACAATAATCGATATATATAGTTATATAGACATACTATATAATAAATATAGGATCCACTTATCGATTATATAGACATAATATATAAAAAATATAGTTATATAGACATAACATATAATAAATATAGGGTCCAATAATCAATATATATAGTTATATAGACATAACATATAATAAATATAGGGTCCAATACTCGATATATATAATTATATAGACATAATATATAATAAATATAGGGTCTACTAATCGATTATATAGACATAATATATAAAAAATATAGTTATATAGACATAACATATAATAAATATAGGGTCCAATAATCCACATATATAGTTATATAGACATAATATATAATAAATATAGGGTCCACTAATTGACTATATAGACATAATATATAAAAAATATAGTTATAAAGACATAACATATAATAAATATAGGTTCCAATAATCGATATATATATAGTTATATAGACATAACATATAATAAATATAGGGTCCAATAATCGATATATATAGTTATATAGACATAATATATAATAAATATAGGGTCCACGAATCGATTATATAGACATAATATATAAAAAATATAGTTATATAGACGTAACATATAATAAATATAGGGTACAATAATCGATATATATAGTTATATAGACATAATATATAATAAATATAGGATCCACTAATCGATTATATAGACATAATATATAAAAAATATAGTTATATAGACATAAGATATAATAAATATAGGGTCCAATAATCGATAAATATAGTTATATAGACATAACATATAATAAATATAGGGTCATATAATCGATATATATAGTTACATAGACATAATATATAATAAATATAGGGTCCACTAATCGATTATATAGACATAATATATAAAAAATATAGTTATATAGACATAACATATAATAAATATAGGGTCCAATAATCGATATATATAGTTATATAGACATAATATATAATAAATATAGGGTCCACTAATCGATTATATAGACATAATATATAAAAAATATAGTTATATAGATATAACATATAATAAATATAGGGTCCAATAATCGATATATATAGTTATATAGACATAACATATAATAAATATAGGGTCCAATAATCGATTATATAGACATAATATATAAAAAATATAGTTATTTAGACGTAACATATAATAAATATAGGGTACAATAATCGATATATATAGTTATATAGACATAATATATAATAAATATAGGGTCCACTAATCGATTATATAGACATAATATATAAAAAATATAGTTATATAGATATAACATATAATAAATATAGGGTCCAATAATCGATATATATAGTTATATAGACATAATATATATTAAATATAGTGTCCACTAATCGATTATATAGACATAATATATAAAAAATATAGTGATATAGACATAACATATAATAAATATAGGGTCCAATAATCGATATATATAGTTATATAGACATAATATATAATAAATATAGGGTCTACTAATCGATTATTTAGGCATAATATATAAAAAATATAGTTATATAGACATAATATATAATAAATATAGGGTCCAATAATCGATATATATAGTTATATAGACATAATATATAATAAATATAGGGTCCACTAATCGATTATATAGACATAATATATAAAAAATATAGTTATATAGACATAACATATAATAAATATAGGGTCCAATAATCGATATATATAGATATATAGACATAATATATAATAAATATAGGGTCCACTAATCGATTATATAGACATAATATATAAAAAATATAGTGATATAGACAAAACCTATAATAAATATAGGGTCCAATAATCGATATATATAGTTATATAGACATAATATATAATAAATATAGGGTCCACTAATCGACTACATAGACATGATATATAAAACATATAGTGATATAGACATAACATATAATAAATATAGGGTCCAATAATCGATATATATAGTTATATAGACATAATATATAATAAATATAGGGTCCAATAATCGATTATATAGACATAATATATAATAAATATAGGGTCCACTAATCGACTATATAGACATAATATATAAAAAATATAGTTATAAAGACATAACATATAATAAATATAGGGTCCAATAATCGATATATATAGTTATATAGACATAACATATAATAAATATAGGGTCCAATAATCGATATATATAGTTATATAGACATAATATATAATAAATATAGGGTCCACTAATCGATTATATAGACATAATATATAAAAAATATAGTTATATAGACATAACATATAATAAATATAGGGTCCAATAATCGATATATATAGTTATATAGACATAATATATAATAAATATAGGGTCCACTAATCGATTATATAGACATAATATATAAAAAATATAGTTATATAGACGTAACATATAATAAATATAGGGTACAATAATCGATATATATAGTTATATAGACATAATATATAATAAATATAGGATCCACTAATCGATTATATAGACATAATAAATAAAAAATATAGTTATATAGACATAAGATATAATAAATATAGGGTCCAATAATCGATATATATAGTTATATAGACATAACATATAATAAATATAGGGTCCAATAATCGATATATATATAGTTACATAGACATAATATATAATAAATATAGGGTCCATTAATTGATTATATAGACATAATATATAAAAAATATAGTTATATAGACATAATATATAATAAATATAGGGTCCAATAATCGATATATATAGTTATATAGACATAATATATAATAAATATAGGGTCCACTAATCGATAATATAGACATAATATATAAAAATATAGTTATATAGACATAATATATAATAAATATAGGGTCCAATAATCGATATATATAGTTATATAGACATAACATATAATAAATATAGGGTACAATAATCAATATATATAGTTATATAGACATAATATATAATAAATATAGGGTCCAATACTCGATATATATAATTATATAGGCATAATATATAATAAATATAGGGTCCACTAATCGATTATATAGACATAATTTATAAAAAATATAGTTATATAGACATAACATATAATAAATATAGGGTCCAATAATCCACATATATAGTTATATAGACGTAATATATAATAAATATAGGGTCCACTAATCGACTATATAGACATAATATATAAAAAATATAGTTATAAAGACATAACATATAATAAATATAGGTTCCAATAATCGATATATATAGTTATATAGACGTAACATATAATAAATATAGGGTACAATAATCGTTATATATAGTTATATAGACATAATATATAATAAATATAGGATCCACTAATCGATTATATAGACATAATATATAAAAAATATAGTTATATAGACATAAGATATAATAAATATAGGGTCCAATAATCGATATATATAGTTATATAGACATAACATATAATAAATATAGGGTCATATAATCGATATATATAGTTACATAGACATAATATATAATAAATATAGGGTCCACTAATCGATTATATAGACATAATATATAAAAAATATAGTTATATAGACATAACATATAATAAATATAGGGTCCAATAATCGATATATATAGTTATATAGACATAATATATAATAAATATAGGGTCCACTAATCGATTATATAGACATAATATATAAAAAATATAGTTATATAGATATAACATATAATAAATATAGGGTCCAATAATCGATATATATAGTTATATAGACATAACATATAATAAATATAGGGTCCAATAATCGATTATATAGACATAATATATAAAAAATATAGTTATTTAGACGTAACATATAATAAATATAGGGTACAATAATCGATATATATAGTTATATAGACATAATATATAATAAATATAGGGTCCACTAATCGATTATATAGACATAATATATGAAAAATATAGTTATATAGATATAACATATAATAAATATAGGGTCCAATAATCGATATATATAGTTATATAGACATAATATATATTAAATATAGGGTCCACTAATCGATTATATAGACGTAATATATAAAAAATATAGTTATATAGACATAACATATAATGAATATTGGGTCCAATAATCGCTATATATTGTTATATAGACATAATATATAATAAATATAGTGTCCACTAATCGATTATATAGACATAATATATAAAAAATATAGTGATATAGACATAACATATAATAAATATAGGGTCCAATAATCGATATATATAGTTATATAGACATAATATATAATAAATATAGGGTCTACTAATCGATTATTTAGGCATAATATATAAAAAATATAGTTATATAGACATAATATATAATAAATATAGGGTCCAATAATCGATATATATAGTTATATAGACATAATATATAATAAATATAGGGTCCACCAATCGATTATATAGACATAATATATAAAAAATATAGTTATATAGACATAACATATAATAAATATAGGGTCCAATAATCGTTATATATAGATATATAGACATAATATATAATAAATATAGGGTCCACTAATCGATTATATAGACATAATATATAAAAAATATAGTGATATAGACAAAACATATAATAAATATAGGGTCCAATAATCGATATATATAGTTATATAGACATAATATATAATAAATATAGGGTCCACTAATCGACTATATAGACATGATATATAAAACATATAGTGATATAGACATAACATATAATAAATATAGGGTCCAATAATCGATATATATAGTTATATAGACATAATATATACTAAATATAGGGTCCAATAATCGATTATATAGACATAATATATAATAAATATAGGGTGCACTAATCGACTATATAGACATAATATATAAAAAATATAGTTATAAAGACATAACATATAATAAATATAGGGTCCAATAATCGATATATATAGTTATATAGACATAACATATAATAAATATAGGGTCCAATAATCGATATATATAGTTATATAGACATAATATATAATAAATATAGGGTCCACTAATCGATTATATAGACATAATATATAAAAAATATAGTTATATAGACATAACATATAATAAATATAGGGTCCAATAATCGATATATATAGTTATATAGACATAATATATAATAAATATAGGGTCCACTAATCGATTATATAGACATAATATATAAAAAATATAGTTATATAGACGTAACATATAATAAATATAGGGTACAATAATCGATATATATAGTTATATAGACATAATATATAATAAATATAGGATCCACTAATCGATTATATAGACATAATAAATAAAAAATATAGTTATATAGACATAAGATATAATAAATATAGGGTCCAATAATCGATATATATAGTTATATAGACATAACATATAATAAATATAGGGTCCAATAATCGATATATATATAGTTACATAGACATAATATATAATAAATATAGGGTCCATTAATTGATTATATAGACATAATATATAAAAAATATAGTTATATAGACATAATATATAATAAATATAGGGTCCAATAATCGATATATATAGTTATATAGACATAATATATAATAAATATAGGGTCCACTAATCGATAATATAGACATAATATATAAAAATATAGTTATATAGACATAATATATAATAAATATAGGGTCCAATAATCGATATATATAGTTATATAGACATAACATATAATAAATATAGGGTACAATAATCAATATATATAGTTATATAGACATAATATATAATAAATATAGGGTCCAATACTCGATATATATAATTATATAGGCATAATATATAATAAATATAGGGTCCACTAATCGATTATATAGACATAATTTATAAAAAATATAGTTATATAGACATAACATATAATAAATATAGGGTCCAATAATCCACATATATAGTTATATAGACGTAATATATAATAAATATAGGGTCCACTAATCGACTATATAGACATAATATATAAAAAATATAGTTATAAAGACATAACATATAATAAATATAGGTTCCAATAATCGATATATATAGTTATATAGACGTAACATATAATAAATATAGGGTACAATAATCGTTATATATAGTTATATAGACATAATATATAATAAATATAGGATCCACTAATCGATTATATAGACATAATATATAAAAAATATAGTTATATAGACATAAGATATAATAAATATAGGGTCCAATAATCGATATATATAGTTATATAGACATAACATATAATAAATATAGGGTCATATAATCGATATATATAGTTACATAGACATAATATATAATAAATATAGGGTCCACTAATCGATTATATAGACATAATATATAAAAAATATAGTTATATAGACATAACATATAATAAATATAGGGTCCAATAATCGATATATATAGTTATATAGACATAATATATAATAAATATAGGGTCCACTAATCGATTATATAGACATAATATATAAAAAATATAGTTATATAGATATAACATATAATAAATATAGGGTCCAATAATCGATATATATAGTTATATAGACATAACATATAATAAATATAGGGTCCAATAATCGATTATATAGACATAATATATAAAAAATATAGTTATTTAGACGTAACATATAATAAATATAGGGTACAATAATCGATATATATAGTTATATAGACATAATATATAATAAATATAGGGTCCACTAATCGATTATATAGACATAATATATAAAAAATATAGTTATATAGATATAACATATAATAAATATAGGGTCCAATAATCGATATATATAGTTATATAGACATAATATATATTAAATATAGGGTCCACTAATCGATTATATAGACGTAATATATAAAAAATATAGTTATATAGACATAACATATAATGAATATTGGGTCCAATAATCGCTATATATTGTTATATAGACATAATATATAATAAATATAGTGTCCACTAATCGATTATATAGACATAATATATAAAAAATATAGTGATATAGACATAACATATAATAAATATAGGGTCCAATAATCGATATATATAGTTATATAGACATAATATATAATAAATATAGGGTCTACTAATCGATTATTTAGGCATAATATATAAAAAATATAGTTATATAGACATAATATATAATAAATATAGGGTCCAATAATCGATATATATAGTTATATAGACATAATATATAATAAATATAGGGTCCACCAATCGATTATATAGACATAATATATAAAAAATATAGTTATATAGACATAACATATAATAAATATAGGGTCCAATAATCGTTATATATAGATATATAGACATAATATATAATAAATATAGGGTCCACTAATCGATTATATAGACATAATATATAAAAAATATAGTGATATAGACAAAACATATAATAAATATAGGGTCCAATAATCGATATATATAGTTATATAGACATAATATATAATAAATATAGGGTCCACTAATCGACTATATAGACATGATATATAAAACATATAGTGATATAGACATAACATATAATAAATATAGGGTCCAATAATCGATATATATAGTTATATAGACATAATATATACTAAATATAGGGTCCAATAATCGATTATATAGACATAATATATAATAAATATAGGGTGCACTAATCGACTATATAGACATAATATATAAAAAATATAGTTATAAAGACATAACATATAATAAATATAGGGTCCAATAATCGATATATATAGTTATATAGACATAACATATAATAAATATAGGGTCCAATAATCGATATATATAGTTATATAGACATAATATATAATAAATATAGGGTCCACTAATCGATTATATAGACATAATATATAAAAAATATAGTTATATAGACATAACATATAATAAATATAGGGTCCAATAATCGATATATATAGTTATATAGACACAATATATAATAAATATAGGGTCCACTAATCGATTATATAGACATAATATATGAAAAATATAGTTATATAGACGTAACATATAATAAATATAGGGTACAATAATCGATATATATAGTTATATAGACATAATATATAATAAATATAGGATCCACTAATCGATTATATAGACATAATAAATAAAAAATATAGTTATATAGACATAAGATATAATAAATATAGGGTCCAATAATCGATATATATAGTTATATAGACATAACATATAATAAATATAAATATAGGGTCCAATAATCGATATATATAGTTACATAGACATAATATATAATAAATATAGGGTCCATTAATTGATTATATAGACATAATATATAAAAAATATAGTTATATAGACATAATATATAATAAATATAGGGTCCAATAATCGATATATATAGTTATATAGACATAATATATAATAAATATAGGGTCCACTAATCGATAATATAGACATAATATATAAAAATATAGTTATATAGACATAATATATAATAAATATAGGGTCCAATAATCGATATATATAGTTATATAGACATAACATATAATAAATATAGGGTACAATAATCAATATATATAGTTATATAGACATAATATATAATAAATATAGGGTCCAATACTCGATATATATAATTATATAGGCATAATATATAATAAATATAGGGTCCACTAATCGATTATATAGACATAATTTATAAAAAATATAGTTATATAGACATAACATATAATAAATATAGGGTCCAATAATCCACATATATAGTTATATAGACATAATATATAATAAATATAGGGTCCACTAATCGACTATATAGACATAATATATAAAAAATATAGTTATAAAGACATAACATATAATAAATATAGGTTCCAATAATCGATATATATAGTTATATAGACATAACATATAATAAATATAGGGTCCAATAATCGATATATATAGTTATATAGACATAATATATAATAAATATAGGGTCCACTAATCGATTATATAGACATAATATATAAAAAATATAGTTATATAGACATAACATATAATAAATATAGGGTCCAATAATCGATATATATAGTTATATAGACATAATATATAATAAATATAGGGTCCACTAATCGATTATATAGATATAATATATAAAAAATATAGTTATATAGACGTAACATATAATAAATATAGGGTACAATAATCGATATATATAGTTATATAGACATAATATATAATAAATATAGGATCCACTAATCGATTATATAGACATAATATATAAAAAATATAGTTATATAGACATAAGATATAATAAATATAGGGTCCAATAATCGATATATACAGTTATATAGACATAACATCTAATAAATATAGGGTCCAATAATCGATATATATAGTTACATAGACATAATATATAATAAATATAGGGTCGACTAATCGATTATATAGACATAATATATAAAAAATATAGTTATATAGACATAACATATAATAAATATAGGGTCCAATAATCGATATATATATAGTTATATAGACATAACATATAATAAATATAGGGTCCAATAATCGATATATATAGTTATATAGACGTAACATATAATAAATATAGGGTCCACTAATCGATTATATAGACATAATATATAAAAAATATAGTTATATAGACATAACATATAATAAATATAGGGTCCAATAATCAATATATATAGTTATATAGACATAACATATAATAAATATGAGGTCCAATAATCGATATATATAGTTATATAGACATAACATATAATAAATATAGGGTCCAATAATCGATATACATAGTTACATAGACATACTATATAATAAATATAGGGTCCACTAATCGATTATATAGACATAATATATAAAAAATATAGTTATATAGACATAACATATAAGAAATATAGGGTCCAATAATCGATATATATAGTTATATAGACATAATATATAATAAATATAGGGTCCACTAATCGATTATATAGACATAATATATGAAAAATATAGTGATATAGACATAATATATAATAAATATAGGGTCCAATAATCGATATATATAGTTATATAGACATAATATTTAATAAATATAGAGTCCACTAATCGATTATATAGACATAATATATAAAAAATATAATTATATAGACATAACATGTAATAAATATAGGGTCCACTAATCGATATATAGTTATATAGACATAATATATAATAAATATAGGGTCCACTAATCGATTATATAGACATAATATATAAAAAATATAGTGATATAGACATAACATATAATAAATATAGGGTCCAATAATCGATATATATAGTTATATAGACATAATATATAATAAATATAGGGTCCACTAATCGATTATATAGACATAATATATAAAAAATATAGTTATATAGACATAATATATAATAAATATAGGGTCCAATAATCGATATATATAGTTATATAGACATAATATATAATAAATATAGGGTCCACTAATCGATTATATAGACATAATATATAAAAAATATAGTGATATAGACATAACATATAATAAATATAGGGTCCAATAATCGATATATATAGTTATATAGACATATATAATAAATATAGGGTCCACTAATCGACTATATAGACATGATATATAAAACATATAGTGATATAGACATAACATATAATAAATATAGGGTCCAATAATCGATATATATAGTTATATAGACATAATATATAATAAATATAGGGTCCAATAATCGATTATATAGACATAATATATAATAAATATAGGGTGCTCTAATCGATTATATAGACATAATACATAAAAAATATAGTTATATAGACATAACATATAATAAATATAGGGTCCAATAATCGATATATATAGTTATATAGACATAATATATATTAAATATAGGGTCCACTAATCGATTATATAGACGTAATATATAAAAAATATAGTTATATAGACATAACATATAATGAATATTGGGTCCAATAATCGCTATATATTGTTATATAGACATAATATATAATAAATATAGGGTCCACTAATCGATTATATAGACATAATATATAAAAAATATAGTGATATAGACATAACATATAATAAATATAGGGTCCAATAATCGATATATATAGTTATATAGACATAATATATAATAAATATAGGGTCCACTAATCGATTATATAGACATAATATATAAAAAAATATAGTGATATAGACATAACATATAATAAATATAGGGTCCAATAATCGCTATATTTACTTATATAGACATAACATATAATAAATATAGGGTCCAATAATCGATATATATAGTTATATTGACATAATATATAATAAATATAGGATCTACTAATCGATTATATAGGCATAATATATAAAAAATATAGTTATATAGACATAACATATAATAAATATAGGGTCCAATAATCGATATATATAGTTATATAGACATAACATATAATAAATATAGGGTCCAATACTCGATATATATACTTATATAGACATAACATATAATAAATATAGGGTCCAATAATCGATATATATAGTTATATAAACATAATATATAATAAATATAGGGTCCACTAATCGATTATATAGACATAATATATAAAAAATTTTGTTATATAGACATACCATATAATTAATATAGGGTCCAATAATCGATATATATATAGTTATATAGACATAACATATAATAAATATAGGGTCCAATAATCGCTATATATAGTTATATAGACATAATATATAATAAATATAGGGTCTACTAATCGATTATATAGACATAATATATAAAAAATATATTGATATAGACATAATATATAATAAATATAGGGTCCAATAATCGATATTTATAGTTATATAGACATAACATATAATAAATATAGGGTCCAGTAATCGATATATATATATAGTTATATAGACATAATATATAATAAATATAGGGTCCAATAATCGATTATATAGACATAATATATAAAAAATATAGTTATTTAGACGTAACATATAATAAATATAGGGTACAATAATCGATATATATAGTTATATAGACATACTATATAATAAATATAGGATCCACTTATCGATTATATAGACATAATATATAAAAAATATAGTTATATAGACATAACATATAATAAATATAGGGTCCAATAATCAATATATATAGTTATATAGACATAACATATAATAAATATAGGGTCCAATACTCGATATATATAATTATATAGACATAATATATAATAAATATAGGGTCTACTAATCGATTATATAGACATAATATATAAAAAATATAGTTATATAGACATAACATATAATAAATATAGGGTCCAATAATCCACATATATAGTTATATAGACATAATATATAATAAATATAGGGTCCACTAATCGACTATATACACATAATATATAAAAAATATAGTTATAAAGACATAACATATAATAAATATAGGTTCCAATAATCGATATATATATAGTTATATAGACATAACATATAATAAATATAGGGTCCAATAATCGATATATATAGTTATATAGACATAATATATAATAAATATAGGGTCCACGAATCGATTATATAGACATAATATATAAAAAATATAGTTATATAAACGTAACATATAATAAATATAGGGTACAATAATCGATATATATAGTTATATAGACATAATATATAATAAATATAGGATCCACTAATCGATTATATAGACATAATATATAAAAATATAGTTATATAGACATAAGATATAATAAATATCGGGTCCAATAATCGATAAATATAGTTATATAGACATAACATATAATAAATATAGGGTCATATAATCGATATATATAGTTACATAGACATAATATATAATAAATATAGGGTCCACTAATCGATTATATAGACATAATATATAAAAAATATAGTTATATAGACATAACATATAATAAATATAGGGTCCAATAATCGATATATATAGTTATATAGACATAATATATAATAAATATAGGGTCCACTAATCGATTATATAGACATAATATATAAAAAATATAGTTATATAGATATAACATATAATAAATATAGGGTCCAATAATCGATATATATAGTTTTATAGACATAACATATAATAAATATAGGGTCCAATAATCGATTATATAGACATAATATAAAAAAAATATAGTTATTTAGACGTAACATATAATAAATATAGGGTACAATAATCGATATATATAGTTATATAGACATAATATATAATAAATATAGGGTCCACTAATCGATTATATAGACATAATATATAAAAAATATAGTTATATAGATATAACATATAATAAATATAGGGTCCAATAATCGATATATATAGTTATATAGACATAATATATATTAAATATAGTGTCCACTAATCGATTATATAGACATAATATATAAAAAATATAGTGATATAGACATAACATATAATAAATATAGGGTCCAATAATCGATATATATAGTTATATAGACATAATATATAATAAATATAGGGTCTACTAATCGATTATTTAGGCATAATATATAAAAAATATAGTTATATAGACATAATATATAATAAATATAGGGTCCAATAATCGATATATATAGTTATATAGACATAATATATAATAAATATAGGGTCCACTAATCGATTATATAGACATAATATATAAAAAATATAGTTATATAGACATAACATATAATAAATATAGGGTCCAATAATCGATATATATAGATATATAGACATAATATATAATAAATATAGGGTCCACTAATCGATTATATAGACATAATATATAAAAAATATAGTGATATAGACAAAACCTATAATAAATATAGGGTCCAATAATCGATATATATAGTTATATAGACATAATATATAATAAATATAGGGTCCACTAATCGACTATATAGACATGATATATAAAACATATAGTGATATAAACATAACATATAATAAATATAGGGTCCAATAATCGATATATATAGTTATATAGACATAATATATAATAAATATAGGGTCCAATAATCGATTATATAGACATAATATATAATAAATATAGGGTCCACTAATCGACTATATAGACATAATATATAAAAAATATAGTTATAAAGACATAACATATAATAAATATAGGGTCCAATAATCGATATATATAGTTATATAGACATAACATATAATAAATATAGGGTCCAATAATCGATATATATAGTTATATAGACATAATATATAATAAATATAGGGTCCACTAATCGATTATATAGACATAATATATAAAAAATATAGTTATATAGACATAACATATAATAAATATAGGGTCCAATAATCGATATATATAGTTATATAGACATAATATATAATAAATATATTGTCCACTAATCGATTATATAGACATAATATATAAAAAATATAGTTATATAGACGTAACATATAATAAATATAGGGTACAATAATCGATATATATAGTTATATAGACATAATATATAATAAATATAGGATCCACTAATCGATTATATAGACATAATAAATAAAAAATATAGTTATATAGACATAAGATATAATAAATATAGGGTCCAATAATCGATATATATAGTTATATAGACATAACATATAATAAATATAGGGTCCAATAATCGATATATATAGTTACATAGACATAATATATAATAAATATAGGGTCCATTAATTGATTATATAGACATAATATATAAAAAATATAGTTATATAGACATAATATATAATAAATATAGGGTCCAATAATCGATATATATAGTTATATAGACATAATATATAATAAATATAGGGTCCACTAATCGATAATATAGACATAATATATAAAAATATAGTTATATAGACATAATATATAATAAATATAGGGTCCAATACTCGATATATATAATTATATAGGCATAATATATAATAAATATAGGGTCCACTAATCGATTATATAGACATAATTTATAAAAAATATAGTTATATAGACATAACATATAATAAATATAGGGTCCAATAATCCACATATATAGTTATATAGACATAATATATAATAAATATAGGGTCCACTAATCGACTATATAGACATAATATATAAAAAATATAGTTATAAAGACATAACATATAATAAATATAGGTTCCAATAATCGATATATATAGTTATATAGACGTAACATATAATAAATATAGGGTACAATAATCGATATATATAGTTATATAGACATAATATATAATAAATATAGGATCCACTAATCGATTATATAGACATAATATATAAAAAATATAGTTATATAGACATAAGATATAATAAATATAGGGTCCAATAATCGATATATATAGTTATATAGACATAACATATAATAAATATAGGGTCATATAATCGATATATATAGTTACATAGACATAATATATAATAAATATAGGGTCCACTAATCGATTATATAGACATAATATATAAAAAATATAGTTATATAGACATAACATATAATAAATATAGGGTCCAATAATCGATATATATAGTTATATAGACATAATATATAATAAATATAGGGTCCAATAATCGATTATATAGACATAATATATAAAAAATATAGTTATTTAGACGTAACATATAATAAATATAGGGTACAATAATCGATATATATAGTTATATAGACATAATATATAATAAATATAGGGTCCACTAATCGATTATATAGGCATAATATATAAAAAATATAGTTATATAGATATAACATATAATAAATATAGGGTCCAATAATCGATATATATAGTTATATAGACATAATATATATTAAATATAGGGTCCACTAATCGATTATATAGACGTAATATATAAAAAATATAGTTATATAGACATAACATATAATGAATATTGGGTCCAATAATCGCTATATATTGTTATATAGACATAATATATAATAAATATAGTGTCCACTAATCGATTATATAGACATAATATATAAAAAATATAGTGATATAGACATAACATATAATAAATATAGGGTCCAATAATCGATATATATAGTTATATAGACATAATATATAATAAATATAGGGTCTACTAATCGATTATTTAGGCATAATATATAAAAAATATAGTTATATAGACATAATATATAATAAATATAGGGTCCAATAATCGATATATATAGTTATATAGACATAATATATAATAAATATAGGGTCCACCAATCGATTATATAGACATAATATATAAAAAATATAGTTATATAGACATAACATATAATAAATATAGGGTCCAATAATCGATATATATAGATATATAGACATAATATATAATAAATATAGGGTCCACTAATCGATTATATAGACATAATATATAAAAAATATAGTGATATAGACAAAACATATAATAAATATAGGGTCCAATAATCGATATATATAGTTATATAGACATAATATATAATAAATATAGGGTCCACTAATCGACTATATAGACATGATATATAAAACATATAGTGATATAGACATAACATATAATAAATATAGGGTCCAATAATCGATATATATAGTTCTATAGACATAATATATAATAAATATAGGGTCCAATAATCGATTATATAGACATAATATATAATAAATATAGGGTCCACTAATCGATTATATAGACATAATATATAAAAAATATAGTTATAAAGACATAACATATAATAAATATAGGGTCCAATAATCGATATATATAGTTATATAGACATAACATATAATAAATATAGGGTACAATAATCGATATATATAGTTATATAGACATAATATATAATAAATATAGGATCCACTAATCGATTATATAGACATAATAAATAAAAAATATAGTTATATAGACATAAGATATAATAAATATAGGGTCCAATAATCGATATATATAGTTATATAGACATAACATATAATAAATATAGGGTCCAATAATCGATATATATAGTTACATAGACATAATATATAATAAATATAGGGTCCATTAATTGATTCTATAGACATAATATATAAAAAATATAGTTATATAGACATAATATATAATAAATATAGGGTCCAATAATCGATATATATAGTTATATAGACATAATATATAATAAATATAGGGTCCACTAATCGATAATATAGACATAATATATAAAAATATAGTTATATAGACATAATATATAATAAATATAGGGTCCAATAATCGATATATATAGTTATATAGACATAATATAATAAATATAGGGTACAATAATCAATATATATAGTTATATAGACATAATATATAATAAATATAGGGTCCAATACTCGATATATATAATTATATAGGCATAATATATAATAAATATAGGGTCCACTAATCGATTATATAGACATAATTTATAAAAAATATAGTTATATAGACATAACATATAATAAATATAGGGTCCAATAATCCACATATATAGTTATATAGACATAATATATAATAAATATAGGGTCCACTAATCGACTATATAGACATAATATATAAAAAATATAGTTATAAAGACATAACATATAATAAATATAGGTTCCAATAATCGATATATATAGTTATATAGACATAACATATAATAAATATAGGGTCCAATAATCGATATATATAGTTATATAGACATAATATATAATAAATATAGGGTCCACTAATCGATTATATAGACATAATATATAAAAAATATAGTTATATAGACATAACATATAATAAATATAGGGTCCAATAATCGATATATATAGTTATATAGACATAATATATAATAAATATAGGGTCCACTAATCGATTATATAGATATAATATATAAAAAATATAGTTATATAGACGTAACATATAATAAATATAGGGTCCAATAATCGATATATATAGTTATATAGACATAATATATAATAAATATAGGGTCCACTAATCGATTATATAGATATAATATATAAAAAATATAGTTATATAGACATAACATATAATAAATATAGGGTCCAATAATCAATATATATAGTTATATAGACATAACATATAATAAATATGAGGTCCAATAATCGATATATATAGTTATATAGACATAACATATAATAAATATAGGGTCCAATAATCGATATACATAGTTACATAGACATACTATATAATAAATATAGGGTCCACTAATCGATTATATAGACATAATATATAAAAAATATAGTTATATAGACATAACATATAAGAAATATAGGGTCCAATAATCGATATATATAGTTATATAGACATAATATATAATAAATATAGGGTCCACTAATCGATTATATAGACATAATATATGAAAAATATAGTGATATAGACATAATATATAATAAATATAGGGTCCAATAATCGATATATATAGTTATATAGACATAATATTTAATAAATATAGAGTCCACTAATCGATTATATAGACATAATATATAAAAAATATAATTATATAGACATAACATGTAATAAATATAGGGTCCACTAATCGATATATAGTTATATAGACATAATATATAATAAATATAGGGTCCACTAATCGATTATATAGACATAACATATAAAAAATATAGTGATATAGACATAACATATAATAAATATAGGGTCCAATAATCGATATATATAGTTATATAGACATAATATATAATAAATATAGGGTCCACTAATCGATTATATAGACATAATATATAAAAAATATAGTTATATAGACATAATATATAATAAATATAGGGTCCAATAATCGATATATATAGTTATATAGACATAATATATAATAAATATAGGGTCCACTAATCGATTATATAGACATAATATATAAAAAATATAGTGATATAGACATAACATATAATAAATATAGGGTCCAATAATCGATATATATAGTTATATAGACATATATAATAAATATAGGGTCCACTAATCGACTATATAGACATGATATATAAAACATATAGTGATATAGACATAACATATAATAAATATAGGGTCCAATAATCGATATATATAGTTATATAGACATAATATATAATAAATATAGGGTCCAATAATCGATTATATAGACATAATATATAATAAATATAGGGTGATCTAATCGATTATATAGACATAATACATAAAAAATATAGTTATATAGACATAACATATAATAAATATAGGGTCCAATAATCGATATATATAGTTATATAGACATAATATATATTAAATATAGGGTCCACTAATCGATTATATAGACGTAATATATAAAAAATATAGTTATATAGACATAACATATAATGAATATTGGGTCCAATAATCGCTATATATTGTTATATAGACATAATATATAATAAATATAGGGTCCACTAATCGATTATATAGACATAATATATAAAAAATATAGTGATATAGACATAACATATAATAAATATAGGGTCCAATAATCGATATATATAGTTATATAGACATAATATATAATAAATATAGGGTCCACTAATCGATTATATAGACATAATATATAAAAAATATAGTTATATAGACATAATATATAATAAATATAGGGTCCAATAATCGATATATATAGTTATATAGACATAATATATAATAAATATAGGGTCCACTAATCGATTATATAGACATAATATATAAAAAATATAGTTATATAGACATAACATATAATAAATATAGGGTCCAATAATCGATATATATAGATATATAGACATAATATATAATAAATATAGGGTCCACTAATCGATTATATAGACATAATATATAAAAAATATAGTGATATAGACATAACATATAATAAATATTGGGTCCAATAATCGATATATATAGTTATATAGACATAATATATAATAAATATAGGGTCCACTAATCGACTATATAGACATGATATATAAAACATATAGTGATATAGACAAAACATATAATAAATATAGGGTCCAATAATCGATATATATAGTTATATAGACATAATATAT
This sequence comes from Maratus speciosus, assembly GCA_963932465.1. Classification (NCBI taxonomy): domain Eukaryota; kingdom Metazoa; phylum Arthropoda; class Arachnida; order Araneae; family Salticidae; genus Maratus; species Maratus speciosus. Next base: position 59,414 of record CAWVRF010001246.1, on the reverse strand, counting down.
AATAAATATAGGGTGCTCTAATCGATTATATAGACATAATACATAAAAAATATAGTTATATAGACATAACATATAATAAATATAGGGTCCAATAATCGATATATATAGTTATATAGACATAACATATAATAAATATAGAGTCCAATAATCGATATATATAGTTATATAGACATAACATATAATAAATATAGGGTCCAATAATCGATATATATAGTTACATAGACATAATATATAATAAATATAGGGTCTACTAATCGATTATATAGACATAATATATAAAAAATATAGTTATATAGACATAACATATAAGAAATATAGGGTCCAATATTCGATATATATAGTTATATAGACATAATATATAATAAATATAGGGTCCACTAATCGACTATATAGACATAATATATAAAAAATATAGTGATATAGACATAACATATAATAAATATAGGGTCCAATAATCGATATATATAGTTATATAGACATAATATATAATAAATATAGGGTCCACTAATCGATTATATAGACAAAATATATAAAAAATATAGTTATATAGACATAAAATATAATAAATATAGGGTCCAATAATCGATATATATAGTTATATAGACATAATATATAATAAATATAGGGTTCACTAATCGATTATATAGACATAATATATAAAAAATATAGTTATATAGACATAACATATAATAAATATAGGGTTCAATAATCGATATATATATATAGTTATATAGACATAACATATAATAAATATAGGGTCCAATAATCGATATATATATAGTTATATAGACATAACATATAATAAATATAGGGTCCAATAATCGATATATATAGTTATATAGACATAATATATAATAAATATAGGGTCCACTAATCGATTATATAGACATAATATATAAAAAATATAGTTATATAGACATAATATATAATAAATATAGGGTCCAATAATCGATATATATAGTTATATAGACATAATATATAATAAATATAGGGTCCACTAATCGATTATATAGACATAATATATAAAAAATATAGTGATATAGACATAACATATAATAAATATAGGGTCCAATAATCGATATATATAGTTATATAGACATAATATATAATAAATATAGGGTCCACTAATCGACTATATAGACATGATATATAAAACATATAGTGATATAGACATAACATATAATAAATATAGGGTCCAATAATCGATATATATAGTTATATAGACATAATATATAATAAATATAGGGTCCAATAATCGATTATATAGACATAATATATAATAAATATAGGGTGCTCTAATCGATTATATAGACATAATACATAAAAAATATAGTTATATAGACATAACATATAATAAATATAGGGTCCAATAATCGATATATATAGTTATATAGACATAATATATATTAAATATAGGGTCCACTAATCGATTATATAGACGTAATATATAAAAAATATAGTTATATAGACATAACATATAATGAATATTGGGTCCAATAATCGCTATATATTGTTATATAGACATAATATATAATAAATATAGGGTCCACTAATCGATTATATAGACATAATATATAAAAAATATAGTGATATAGACATAACATATAATAAATATAGGGTCCAATAATCGATATATATAGTTATATAGACATAATATATAATAAATATAGGGTCCACTAATCGATTATATAGACATAATATATAAAAAATATAGTTATATAGACATAATATATAATAAATATAGGGTCCAATAATCGATATATATAGTTATATAGACATAATATATAATAAATATAGGGTCCACTAATCGATTATATAGACATAATATATAAAAAATATAGTTATATAGACATAACATATAATAAATATAGGGTCCAATAATCGATATATATAGATATATAGACATAATATATAATAAATATAGGGTCCACTAATCGATTATATAGACATAATATATAAAAAATATAGTGATATAGACATAACATATAATAAATATTGGGTCCAATAATCGTTATATATAGTTATATAGACATAATATATAATAAATATAGGGTCCACTAATCGACTATATAGACATGATATATAAAACATATAGTGATATAGACAAAACATATAATAAATATAGGGTCCAATAATCGATATATATAGTTATATAGACATAATATATAATAAATATAGGGTGCTCTAATCGATTATATAGACATACATAAAAAATATAGTTATATAGACATAACATATAATAAATATAGGGTCCAATAATCGATATATATAGTTATATAGACATAACATATAATAAATATAGAGTCCAATAATCGATATATATAGTTATATAGACATAACATATAATAAATATAGGGTCCAATAATCGATATATATAGTTACATAGACATAATATATAATAAATATAGGGTCTACTAATCGATTATATAGACATAATATATAAAAAATATAGTTATATAGACATAACATATAAGAAATATAGGGTCCAATATTCGATATATATAGTTATATAGACATAATATATAATAAATATAGGGTCCACTAATCGACTATATAGACATAATATATAAAAAATATAGTGATATAGACATAACATATAATAAATATAGGGTCCAATAATCGATATATATAGTTATATAGACATAATATATAATAAATATAGGGTCCACTAATCGATTATATAGACAAAATATATAAAAAATATAGTTATATAGACATAACATATAATAAATATAGGGTTCAATAATCGATATATATAGTTATATAGACATAATATATAATAAATATAGGGTCCACTAATCGATTATATAGACATAATATATAAAAAATATAGTTATATAGACATAACATATAATAAATATAGGGTTCAATAATCGATATATATATAGTTATATAGACATAACATATAATAAATATAGGGTCCAATAATCGATATATATATAGTTATATAGACATAACATATAATAAATATAGGGTCCAATAATCGATATATATAGTTATATAGACATAATATATAATAAATATAGGGTCCACTAATCGATTATATAGACATAATATATAAAAAATATAGTTATATAGACATAATATATAATAAATATAGGGTCCAATAATCGATATATATAGTTATATAGACATAATATATAATAAATATAGGGTCAACTAATCGATTATATAGACATAATATATAAAAATATAGTGATATAGACATAACATAAGACATAATATATAATAAATATAGGGTCCAATAATCGATTATATAGACATAATATATAATAAATATAGGGTGCTCTAATCGATTATATAGACATAATACATAAAAAATATAGTTATATAGACATAACATATAATAAATATAGGGTCCAATAATCGATATATATAGTTATATAGACATAATATATATTAAATATAGGGTCCACTAATAGATTATATAGACGTAATATATAAAAAATATAGTTATATAGACATAACATATAATGAATATTGGGTCCAATAATCGCTATATATTGTTATATAGACATAATATATAATAAATATAGGGTCCACTAATCGATTATATAGACATAATATATAAAAAATATAGTGATATAGACATAACATATAATAAATATAGGGTCCAATAATCGATATATATAGTTATATAGACATAATATATAATAAATATAGGGTCCACTAATCGATTATATAGACATAATATATAAAAAATATAGTTATATAGACATAATATATAATAAATATAGGGTCCAATAATCGATATATATAGTTATATAGACATAATATATAATAAATATAGGGTCCACTAATCGATTATATAGACATAATATATAAAAAATATAGTTATATAGACATAACATATAATAAATATAGGGTCCAATAATCGATATATATAGATATATAGACATAATATATAATAAATATAGGGTCCACTAATCGATTATATAGACATAATATATAAAAAATATAGTGATATAGACATAACATATAATAAATATTGGGTCCAATAATCGATATATATAGTTATATAGACATAATATATAATAAATATAGGGTCCACTAATCGACTATATAGACATGATATATAAAACATATAGTGATATAGACAAAACATATAATAAATATAGGGTCCAATAATCGATATATATAGTTATATAGACATAATATATAATAAATATAGGGTGCTCTAATCGATTATATAGACATAATACATAAAAAATATAGTTATATAGACATAACATATAATAAATATAGGGTCCAATAATCGATATATATAGTTATATAGACATAACATATAATAAGTATAGAGTCCAATAATCGATATATATAGTTATATAGACATAACATATAATAAATATAGGGTCCAATAATCGATATATATAGTTACATAGACATAATATATAATAAATATAGGGTCTACTAATCGATTATATAGACATAATATATAAAAAATATAGTTATATAGACATAACATATAAGAAATATAGGGTCCAATATTCGATAGATATAGTTATATAGACATAATATATAATAAATATAGGGTCCACTAATCGACTATATAGACATAATATATAAAAAATATAGTGATATAGACATAACATACAATAAATATAGGGTCCAATAATCGATATATATAGTTATATAGACATAATATATAATAAATATAGGGTCCACTAATCGATTATATAGACAAAATATATAAAAAATATAGTTATATAGACATAACATATAATAAATATAGGGTCCAATAATCGATATATATAGTTATATAGACATAATATATAATAAATATAGGGTCCACTAATCGATTATATAGACATAATATATAAAAAATATAGTTATATAGACATAACATATAATAAATATAGGGTTCAATAATCGATATATATATAGTTATATAGACATAACATATAATAAATATAGGGTCCAATAATCGATATATATATAGTTATATAGACATAACATATAATAAATATAGGGTCCAATAATCGATATATATAGTTATATAGACATAATATATAATAAATATAGGGTCCACTAATCGATTATATAGATATAATATATAAAAAATATAGTTATATAGACGTAACATATAATAAATATAGGGTACAATAATCGATATATATAGTTATATAGACATAATATATAATAAATATAGGATCCACTAATCGATTATATAGACATAATATATAAAAAATATAGTTATATAGACATAAGATATAATAAATATAGGGTCCAATAATCGATATATATAGTTATATAAACATAACATCTAATAAATATAGGGTACAATAATCGATATATATAGTTACATAGACATAATATATAATAAATATAGGGTCCACTAATCGATTATATAGACATAATATATAAAAAATATAGTTATATAGACATAACATATAATAAATATAGGGTCCAATAATCGATATATATAGTTATATAGACATAATATATAAAAAATATAGTTATATAGACATAACATATAATAAATATAGGGTCCAATAATCGATATATATAGTTATATAGACATAACATATAATAAATATAGGGTCCAATAATCGATATATATAGTTATATAGACGTAACATATAATAAATATAGGGTCCACTAATCGATTATATAGACATAATATATAAAAAATATAGTTATATAGACATAACATATAATAAATATAGGGTCCAATAATCAATATATATAGTTATATAGACATAACATATAATAAATATGGGGTCCAATAATCGATATATATAGTTATATAGACATAACATATAATAAATATAGGGTCCAATAATCGATATATATAGTTACATAGACATACTATATAATAAATATAGGGTCCACTAATCGATTATATAGACATAATATATAAAAAATATAGTTATATAGACATAACATATAAGAAATATAGGGTCCAATATTCTATATATATAGTTATATAGACATAATATATAATAAATAGAAGGTCCACTTATCGATTATATAGACATAATATATAAAAAATATAGTTATATAGACATAACATATAATAAATTTAGGGTCCAATAATCGATATATATAGTTATATAGACATAATATATAATAAATATAGGGTCTACTAATCGATTATATAGACATAATATATGAAAAATATAGTGATATAGACATAACATATAATAAATATAGGGTCCAATAATCGATATATATAGTTATATAGACATAATATTTAATAAATATAGGGTCCACTAATCGATTATATAGACATAATATATAAAAAATATAATTATATAGACATAACATGTAATAAATATAGGGTCCACTAATCGATATATAGTTATATAGACGTAATATATAATAAATATAGGGTCCAGTAATCGATTATATAGACATAATATATAAAAAATATAGTGATATAGACATAACATATAATAAATATAGGGTCCAATAATCGATATATATAGTTATATAGACATTATATATAATAAATATAGGGTCCACTAATCGATTATATAGACATAATATATAAAAAATATAGTTATATAGACATAATATATAATAAATATAGGGTCCAATAATCGATATATATAGTTATATAGACATAATATATAATAAATATAGGGTCCACTAATCGATTATATAGACATAATATATAAAAAATATAGTTATATAGACATAACATATAATAAATATAGGGTCCAATAATCGATATATATAGATATATAGACATAATATATAATAAATATAGGGTCCACTAATCGATTATATAGACATAATATATAAAAAATATAGTGATATAGACATAACATATAATAAATATAGGGTCCAATAATCGATATATATAGTTATATAGACATAATATATAATAAATATAGGGTCCACTAATCGACTATATAGACATAATATATAAAACATATAGTGATATAGACATAACATATAATAAATATAGGGTCCAATAATCGATATATATAGTTATATAGACATAATATATAATAAATATACGGTCCAATAATCGATTATATAGACATAATATATAATAAATATAGGGTGCTCTAATCGATTATATAGACATAACACATAAAAAATATAGTTATATAGACATAACATATAATAAATATAGGGTCCAATAATCGATATATATAGTTATATAGACATAATATATATTAAATATAGGGTCCACTAATCGATTATATAGACGTAATATATAAAAAATATAGTTATATAGACATAACATATAATGTATTTTGGGTCCAATAATCGCTATATATTGTTATATAGACATAATATATAACAAATATAGGGTCCACTAATCGATTATATAGACATAATATATAAAAAATATAGTGATATAGACATAACATATAATAAATATAGGGTCCAATAATCGATATATATAGTTATATAGACATAATATATAATAAATATAGGGTCTACTAATCGATTATATAGACATAATATATAAAAAATATAGTTATATAGACATAATATATAATAAATATAGGGTCCAATAATCGATATATATAGTTATATAGACATAATATATAATAAATATACGGTCCAATAATCGATTATATAGACATAATATATAATAAATATAGGGTCCACTAATCGATTATATAGACATAATATATAAAAAATATAGTTATATAGACATAACATATAATAAATATAGGGTCCAATAATCGATATATATAGTTATATAGACATAATATATAATAAATATAGGGTCCACTAATCGACTATATAGACATGATATATAAAACATATAGTGATATAGACAAAACATATAATAAATATAGGGTCCAATAATCGATATATATAGTTATATAGACATAATATATAATAAATATAGGGTGCTCTAATCGATTATATAGACATAATACATAAAAAATATAGTTATATAGACATAACATATAATAAATATAGGGTCCAATAATCGATATATATAGTTATATAGACATAACATATAATAAATATAGAGTCCAATAATCGATATATATAGTTATATAGACATAACATATAATAAATATAGGGTCCAATAATCGCTATATATAGTTATATAGACATAATATATAATAAATATAGGGTCTACTAATCGATTATATAGACATAATATATAAAAAATATATTGATATAGACATAATATATAATAAATATAGGGTCCAATAATCGATATATATAGTTATACAGACATAACATATAATAAATATAGGGTCCAGTAATCGATAAATATATATATAGTTATATAGACATAATATATAATAAATATAGGGTCCAACAATCGATTATATAGACATAATATATAAAAAATATAGTTATTTAGACGTAACATATAATAAATATAGGGTACAATAATCGATATATATAGTTATATAGACATACTATATAATAAATATAGGATCCACTTATCGATTATATAGACATAATATATAAAAAATATAGTTATATAGACATAACATATAATAAATATAGGGTCCAATAATCAATATATATAGTTATATAGACATAACATATAATAAATATAGGGTCCAATACTCGATATATATAATTATATAGACATAATATATAATAAATATAGGGTCTACTAATCGATTATATAGACATAATATATAAAAAATATAGTTATATAGACATAACATATAATAAATATAGGGTCCAATAATCCACATATATAGTTATATAGACATAATATATAATAAATATAGGGTCCACTAATCGACTATATACACATAATATATAAAAAATATAGTTATAAAGACATAACATATAATAAATATAGGTTCCAATAATCGATATATATATAGTTATATAGACATAACATATAATAAATATAGGGTCCAATAATCGATATATATAGTTATATAGACATAATATATAATAAATATAGGGTCCACGAATCGATTATATAGACATAATATATAAAAAATATAGTTATATAGACGTAACATATAATAAATATAGGGTACAATAATCGATATATATAGTTATATAGACATAATATATAATAAATATAGGATCCACTAATCGATTATATAGACATAATATATAAAAAATATAGTTATATAGACATAAGATATAATAAATATAGGGTCCAATAATCGATAAATATAGTTATATAGACATAACATATAATAAATATAGGGTCATATAATCGATATATATAGTTACATAGACATAATATATAATAAATATAGGGTCCACTAATCGATTATATAGACATAATATATAAAAAATATAGTTATATAGACATAACATATAATAAATATAGGGTCCAATAATCGATATATATAGTTATATAGACATAATATATAATAAATATAGGGTCCACTAATCGATTATATAGACATAATATATAAAATATATAGTTATATAGATATAACATATAATAAATATAGGGTCCAATAATCGATATATATAGTTTTATAGACATAACATATAATAAATATAGGGTCCAATAATCGATTATATAGACATAATATATAAAAAATATAGTTATTTAGACGTAACATATAATAAATATAGGGTACAATAATCGATATATATAGTTATATAGACATAATATATAATAAATATAGGGTCCACTAATCGATTATATAGACATAATATATAAAAAATATAGTTATATAGATATAACATATAATAAATATAGGGTCCAATAATCGATATATATAGTTATATAGACATAATATATATTAAATATAGTGTCCACTAATCGATTATATAGACATAATATATAAAAAATATAGTGATATAGACATAACATATAATAAATATAGGGTCCAATAATCGATATATATAGTTATATAGACATAATATATAATAAATATAGGGTCTACTAATCGATTATATAGGCATAATATATAAAAAATATAGTTATATAGACATAATATATAATAAATATAGGGTCCAATAATCGATATATATAGTTATATAGACATAATATATAATAAATATAGGGTCCACTAATCGATTATATAGACATAATATATAAAAAATATAGTTATATAGACATAACATATAATAAATATAGGGTCCAATAATCGATATATATAGATATATAGACATAATATATAATAAATATAGGGTCCACTAATCGATTATATAGACATAATATATAAAAAATATAGTGATATAGACAAAACCTATAATAAATATAGGGTCCAATAATCGATATATATAGTTATATAGACATAATATATAATAAATATAGGGTCCACTAATCGACTATATAGACATGATATATAAAACATATAGTGATATAGACATAACATATAATAAATATAGGGTCCAATAATCGATATATATAGTTATATAGACATAATATATAATAAATATAGGGTCCAATAATCGATTATATAGACATAATATATAATAAATATAGGGTCCACTAATCGACTATATAGACATAATATATAAAAAATATAGTTATAAAGACATAACATATAATAAATATAGGGTCCAATAATCGATATATATAGTTATATAGACATAACATATAATAAATATAGGGTCCAATAATCGATATATATAGTTATATAGACATAATATATAATAAATATATTGTCCACTAATCGATTATATAGACATAATATATAAAAAATATAGTTATATAGACGTAACATATAATAAATATAGGGTACAATAATCGATATATATAGTTATATAGACATAATATATAATAAATATAGGATCCACTAATCGATTATATAGACATAATAAATAAAAAATATAGTTATATAGACATAAGATATAATAAATATAGGGTCCAATAATCGATATATATAGTTATATAGACATAACATATAATAAATATAGGGTCCAATAATCGATATATATAGTTACATAGACATAATATATAATAAATATAGGGTCCATTAATTGATTATATAGACATAATATATAAAAAATATAGTTATATAGACACAATATATAATAAATATAGGGTCCAATAATCGATATATATAGTTATATAGACATAATATATAATAAATATAGGGTCCACTAATCGATAATATAGACATAATATATAAAAATATAGTTATATAGACATAATATATAATAAATATATGGTCCAATAATCGATATATATAGTTATATAGACATAACATATAATAAATATAGGGTACAATAATCAATATATATAGTTATATAGACATAATATATAATAAATATAGGGTCCAATACTCGATATATATAATTATATAGGCATAATATATAATAAATATAGGGTCCACTAATCGATTATATAGACATAATTTATAAAAAATATAGTTATATAGACATAACATATAATAAATATAGGGTCCAATAATCGATATATATAGTTATATAGACGTAACATATAATAAATATAGGGTCCACTAATCGATTATATAGACATAATATATAAAAAATATAGTTATTTAGACATAACATATAATAAATATAGGGTCCAATAATCAATATATATAGTTATATAGACATAACATATAATAAATATGGGGTCCAATAATCGATATATATAGTTATATAGACATAACATATAATAAATATAGGGTCCAATAATCGATATATATAGTTACATAGACATACTATATAATAAATATAGGGTCCACTAATCGATTATATAGACATAATATATAAAAAATATAGTTATATAGACATAACATATAAGAAATATAGGGTCCAATATTCTATATATATAGTTATATAGACATAATATATAATAAATAGAAGGTCCACTTATCGATTATATAGACATAATATATAAAAAATATAGTTATATAGACATAACATATAATAAATTTAGGGTCCAATAATCGATATATATAGTTATATAGACATAATATATAATAAATATAGGGTCTACTAATCGATTATATAGACATAATATATGAAAAATATAGTGATATAGACATAACATATAATAAATATAGGGTCCAATAATCGATATATATAGTTATATAGACATAATATTTAATAAATATAGGGTCCACTAATCGATTATATAGACATAATATATAAAAAATATAATTATATAGACATAACATGTAATAAATATAGGGTCCACTAATCGATATATAGTTATATAGACGTAATATATAATAAATATAGGGTCCAGTAATCGATTATATAGACATAATATATAAAAAATATAGTGATATAGACATAACATATAATAAATATAGGGTCCAATAATCGATATATATAGTTATATAGACATTATATATAATAAATATAGGGTCCACTAATCGATTATATAGACATAATATATAAAAAATATAGTTATATAGACATAATATATAATAAATATAGGGTCCAATAATCGATATATATAGTTATATAGACATAATATATAATAAATATAGGGTCCACTAATCGATTATATAGACATAATATATAAAAAATATAGTTATATAGACATAACATATAATAAATATAGGGTCCAATAATCGATATATATAGATATATAGACATAATATATAATAAATATAGGGTCCACTTATCGATTATATAGACATAATATATAAAAAATATAGTGATATAGACATAACATATAATAAATATAGGGTCCAATAATCGATATATATAGTTATATAGACATAATATATAATAAATATAGGGTCCACTAATCGACTATATAGACATAATATATAAAACATATAGTGATATAGACATAACATATAATAAATATAGGGTCCAATAATCGATATATATAGTTATATAGACATAATATATAATAAATATACGGTCCAATAATCGATTATATAGACATAATATATAATAAATATAGGGTGCTCTAATCGATTATATAGACATAATACATAAAAAATATAGTTATATAGACATAACATATAATAAATATAGGGTCCAATAATCGATATATATAGTTATATAGACATAATATATATTAAATATAGGGTCCACTAATCGATTATATAGACGTAATATATAAAAAATATAGTTATATAGACATAACATATAATGAATATTGGGTCCAATAATCGCTATATATTGTTATATAGACATAATATATAACAAATATAGGGTCCACTAATCGATTATATAGACATAATATATAAAAAATATAGTGATATAGACATAACATATAATAAATATAGGGTCCAATAATCGATATATATAGTTATATAGACATAATATATAATAAATATAGGGTCTACTAATCGATTATATAGACATAATATATAAAAAATATAGTTATATAGACATAATATATAATAAATATAGGGTCCAATAATCGATATATATAGTTATATAGACATAATATATAATAAATATAGGGTCCACTAATCGATTATATAGACATAATATATAAAAAATATAGTTATATAGACATAACATATAATAAATATAGGGTCCAATAATCGATATATATAGATATATAGACATAATATATAATAAATATAGGGTCCACTAATCGATTATATAGACATAATATATAAAAAATATAGTGATATAGACATAACATATAATAAATATAGGGTCCAATAATCGATATATATAGTTATATAGACATAATATATAATAAATATAGGGTCCACTAATCGACTATATAGACATGATATATAAAACATATAGTGATATAGACAAAACATATAATAAATATAGGGTCCAATAATCGATATATATAGTTATATAGACATAATATATAATAAATATAGGGTGCTCTAATCGATTATATAGACATAATACATAAAAAATATAGTTATATAGACATAACATATAATAAATATAGGGTCCAATAATCGATATATATAGTTATATAGACATAACATATAATAAATATAGAGTCCAATAATCGATATATATAGTTATATAGACATAACATATAATAAATATAGGGTCCAATAATCGCTATATATAGTTATATAGACATAATATATAATAAATATAGGGTCTACTAATCGATTATATAGACATAATATATAAAAAATATATTGATATAGACATAATATATAATAAATATAGGGTCCAATAATCGATATATATAGTTATATAGACATAACATATAATAAATATAGGGTCCAGTAATCGATATATATATATAGTTATATAGACATAATATATAATAAATATAGGGTCCAATAATCGATTATATAGACATAATATATAAAAAATATAGTTATTTAGACGTAACATATAATAAATATAGGGTACAATAATCGATATATATAGTTATATAGACATACTATATAATAAATATAGGATCCACTTATCGATTATATAGACATAATATATAAAAAATATAGTTATATAGACATAACATATAATAAATATAGGGTCCAATAATCAATATATATAGTTATATAGACATAACATATAATAAATATAGGGTCCAATACTCGATATATATAATTATATAGACATAATATATAATAAATATAGGGTCTACTAATCGATTATATAGACATAATATATAAAAAATATAGTTATATAGACATAACATATAATAAATATAGGGTCCAATAATCCACATATATAGTTATATAGACATAATATATAATAAATATAGGGTCCACTAATCGACTATATACACATAATATATAAAAAATATAGTTATAAAGACATAACATATAATAAATATAGGTTCCAATAATCGATATATATATAGTTATATAGACATAACATATAATAAATATAGGGTCCAATAATCGATATATATAGTTATATAGACATAATATATAATAAATATAGGGTCCACGAATCGATTATATAGACATAATATATAAAAAATATAGTTATATAGACGTAACATATAATAAATATAGGGTACAATAATCGATATATATAGTTATATAGACATAATATATAATAAATATAGGATCCACTAATCGATTATATAGACATAATATATAAAAAATATAGTTATATAGACATAAGATATAATAAATATAGGGTCCAATAATCGATAAATATAGTTATATAGACATAACATATAATAAATATAGGGTCATATAATCGATATATATAGTTACATAGACATAATATATAATAAATATAGGGTCCACTAATCGATTATATAGACATAATATATAAAAAATATAGTTATATAGACATAACATATAATAAATATAGGGTCCAATAATCGATATATATAGTTATATAGACATAATATATAATAAATATAGGGTCCACTAATCGATTATATAGACATAATATATAAAAAATATAGTTATATAGATATAACATATAATAAATATAGGGTCCAATAATCGATATATATAGTTTTATAGACATAACATATAATAAATATAGGGTCCAATAATCGATTATATAGACATAATATATAAAAAATATAGTTATTTAGACGTAACATATAATAAATATAGGGTACAATAATCGATATATATAGTTATATAGACATAATATATAATAAATATAGGGTCCACTAATCGATTATATAGACATAATATATAAAAAATATAGTTATATAGATATAACATATAATAAATATAGGGTCCAATAATCGATATATATAGTTATATAGACATAATATATATTAAATATAGTGTCCACTAATCGATTATATAGACATAATATATAAAAAATATAGTGATATAGACATAACATATAATAAATATAGGGTCCAATAATCGATATATATAGTTATATAGACATAATATATAATAAATATAGGGTCTACTAATCGATTATTTAGGCATAATATATAAAAAATATAGTTATATAGACATAATATATAATAAATATAGGGTCCAATAATCGATATATATAGTTATATAGACATAATATATAATAAATATAGGGTCCACTAATCGATTATATAGACATAATATATAAAAAATATAGTTATATAGACATAACATATAATAAATATAGGGTCCAATAATCGATATATATAGATATATAGACATAATATATAATAAATATAGGGTCCACTAATCGATTATATAGACATAATATATAAAAAATATAGTGATATAGACAAAACCTATAATAAATATAGGGTCCAATAATCGATATATATAGTTATATAGACATAATATATAATAAATATAGGGTCCACTAATCGACTATATAGACATGATATATAAAACATATAGTGATATAGACATAACATATAATAAATATAGGGTCCAATAATCGATATATATAGTTATATAGACATAATATATAATAAATATAGGGTCCAATAATCGATTATATAGACATAATATATAATAAATATAGGGTCCACTAATCGACTATATAGACATAATATATAAAAAATATAGTTATAAAGACATAACATATAATAAATATAGGGTCCAATAATCGATATATATAGTTATATAGACATAACATATAATAAATATAGGGTCCAATAATCGATATATATAGTTATATAGACATAATATATAATAAATATAGGGTCCACTAATCGATTATATAGACATAATATATAAAAAATATAGTTATATAGACATAACATATAATAAATATAGGGTCCAATAATCGATATATATAGTTATATAGACATAATATATAATAAATATATTGTCCACTAATCGATTATATAGACATAATATATAAAAAATATAGTTATATAGACGTAACATATAATAAATATAGGGTACAATAATCGATATATATAGTTATATAGACATAATATATAATAAATATAGGATCCACTAATCGATTATATAGACATAATAAATAAAAAATATAGTTATATAGACATAAGATATAATAAATATAGGGTCCAATAATCGATATATATAGTTATATAGACATAACATATAATAAATATAGGGTCCAATAATCGATATATATAGTTACATAGACATAATATATAATAAATATAGGGTCCATTAATTGATTATATAGACATAATATATAAAAAATATAGTTATATAGACATAATATATAATAAATATAGGGTCCAATAATCGATATATATAGTTATATAGACATAATATATAATAAATATAGGGTCCACTAATCGATAATATAGACATAATATATAAAAATATAGTTATATAGACATAATATATAATAAATATAGGGTCCAATAATCGATATATATAGTTATATAGACATAACATATAATAAATATAGGGTACAATAATCAATATATATAGTTATATAGACATAATATATAATAAATATAGGGTCCAATACTCGATATATATAATTATATAGGCATAATATATAATAAATATAGGGTCCACTAATCGATTATATAGACATAATTTATAAAAAATATAGTTATATAGACATAACATATAATAAATATAGGGTCCAATAATCCACATATATAGTTATATAGACATAATATATAATAAATATAGGGTCCACTAATCGACTATATAGACATAATATATAAAAAATATAGTTATAAAGACATAACATATAATAAATATAGGTTCCAATAATCGATATATATAGTTATATAGACGTAACATATAATAAATATAGGGTACAATAATCGATATATATAGTTATATAGACATAATATATAATAAATATAGGATCCACTAATCGATTATATAGACATAATATATAAAAAATATAGTTATATAGACATAAGATATAATAAATATAGGGTCCAATAATCGATATATATAGTTATATAGACATAACATATAATAAATATAGGGTCATATAATCGATATATATAGTTACATAGACATAATATATAATAAATATAGGGTCCACTAATCGATTATATAGACATAATATATAAAAAATATAGTTATATAGACATAACATATAATAAATATAGGGTCCAATAATCGATATATATAGTTATATAGACATAATATATAATAAATATAGGGTCCAATAATCGATTATATAGACATAATATATAAAAAATATAGTTATTTAGACGTAACATATAATAAATATAGGGTACAATAATCGATATATATAGTTATATAGACATAATATATAATAAATATAGGGTCCACTAATCGATTATATAGACATAATATATAAAAAATATAGTTATATAGATATAACATATAATAAATATAGGGTCCAATAATCGATATATATAGTTATATAGACATAATATATATTAAATATAGGGTCCACTAATCGATTATATAGACGTAATATATAAAAAATATAGTTATATAGACATAACATATAATGAATATTGGGTCCAATAATCGCTATATATTGTTATATAGACATAATATATAATAAATATAGTGTCCACTAATCGATTATATAGACATAATATATAAAAAATATAGTGATATAGACATAACATATAATAAATATAGGGTCCAATAATCGATATATATAGTTATATAGACATAATATATAATAAATATAGGGTCTACTAATCGATTATTTAGGCATAATATATAAAAAATATAGTTATATAGACATAATATATAATAAATATAGGGTCCAATAATCGATATATATAGTTATATAGACATAATATATAATAAATATAGGGTCCACCAATCGATTATATAGACATAATATATAAAAAATATAGTTATATAGACATAACATATAATAAATATAGGGTCCAATAATCGATATATATAGATATATAGACATAATATATAATAAATATAGGGTCCACTAATCGATTATATAGACATAATATATAAAAAATATAGTGATATAGACAAAACATATAATAAATATAGGGTCCAATAATCGATATATATAGTTATATAGACATAATATATAATAAATATAGGGTCCACTAATCGACTATATAGACATGATATATAAAACATATAGTGATATAGACATAACATATAATAAATATAGGGTCCAATAATCGATATATATAGTTATATAGACATAATATATAATAAATATAGGGTCCAATAATCGATTATATAGACATAATATATAATAAATATAGGGTCCACTAATCGACTATATAGACATAATATATAAAAAATATAGTTATAAAGACATAACATATAATAAATATAGGGTCCAATAATCGATATATATAGTTATATAGACATAACATATAATAAATATAGGGTCCAATAATCGATATATATAGTTATATAGACATAATATATAATAAATATAGGGTCCACTAATCGATTATATAGACATAATATATAAAAAATATAGTTATATAGACATAACATATAATAAATATAGGGTCCAATAATCGATATATATAGTTATATAGACACAATATATAATAAATATAGGGTCCACTAATCGATTATATAGACATAATATATAAAAAATATAGTTATATAGACGTAACATATAATAAATATAGGGTACAATAATCGATATATATAGTTATATAGACATAATATATAATAAATATAGGATCCACTAATCGATTATATAGACATAATAAATAAAAAATATAGTTATATAGACATAAGATATAATAAATATAGGGTCCAATAATCGATATATATAGTTATATAGACATAACATATAATAAATATAGGGTCCAATAATCGATATATATAGTTACATAGACATAATATATAATAAATATAGGGTCCATTAATTGATTATATAGACATAATATATAAAAAATATAGTTATATAGACATAATATATAATAAATATAGGGTCCAATAATCGATATATATAGTTATATAGACATAATATATAATAAATATAGGGTCCACTAATCGATAATATAGACATAATATATAAAAATATAGTTATATAGACATAATATATAATAAATATAGGGTCCAATAATCGATATATATAGTTATATAGACATAACATATAATAAATATAGGGTACAATAATCAATATATATAGTTATATAGACATAATATATAATAAATATAGGGTCCAATACTCGATATATATAATTATATAGGCATAATATATAATAAATATAGGGTCCACTAATCGATTATATAGACATAATTTATAAAAAATATAGTTATATAGACATAACATATAATAAATATAGGGTCCAATAATCCACATATATAGTTATATAGACATAATATATAATAAATATAGGGTCCACTATTCGACTATATAGACATAATATATAAAAAATATAGTTATAAAGACATAACATATAATAAATATAGGTTCCAATAATCGATATATATAGTTATATAGACATAACATATAATAAATATAGGGTCCAATAATCGATATATATAGTTATATAGACATAATATATAATAAATATAGGGTCCACTAATCGATTATATAGACATAATATATAAAAAATATAGTTATATAGACATAACATATAATAAATATAGGGTCCAATAATCGATATATATAGTTATATAGACATAATATATAATAAATATAGGGTCCACTAATCGATTATATAGATATAATATATAAAAAATATAGTTATATAGACGTAACATATAATAAATATAGGGTACAATAATCGATATATATAGTTATATAGACATAATATATAATAAATATAGGATCCACTAATCGATTATATAGACATAATATATAAAAAATATAGTTATATAGACATAAGATATAATAAATATAGGGTCCAATAATCGATATATACAGTTATATAGACATAACATCTAATAAATATAGGGTCCAATAATCGATATATATAGTTACATAGACATAATATATAATAAATATAGGGTCGACTAATCGATTATATAGACATAATATATAAAAAATATAGTTATATAGACATAACATGTAATAAATATAGGGTCCAATAATCGATATATATATAGTTATATAGACATAACATATAATAAATATAGGGTCCAATAATCGATATATATAGTTATATAGACGTAACATATAATAAATATAGGGTCCACTAATCGATTATATAGACATAATATATAAAAAATATAGTTATATAGACATAACATATAATAAATATAGGGTCCAATAATCAATATATATAGTTATATAGACATAACATATAATAAATATGAGGTCCAATAATCGATATATATAGTTATATAGACATAACATATAATAAATATAGGGTCCAATAATCGATATACATAGTTACATAGACATACTATATAATAAATATAGGGTCCACTAATCGATTATATAGACATAATATATAAAAAATATAGTTATATAGACATAACATATAAGAAATATAGGGTCCAATAATCGATATATATAGTTATATAGACATAATATATAATAAATATAGGGTCCACTAATCGATTATATAGACATAATATATGAAAAATATAGTGATATAGACATAATATATAATAAATATAGGGTCCAATAATCGATATATATAGTTATATAGACATAATATTTAATAAATATAGAGTCCACTAATCGATTATATAGACATAATATATAAAAAATATAATTATATAGACATAACATGTAATAAATATAGGGTCCACTAATCGATATATAGTTATATAGACATAATATATAATAAATATAGGGTCCACTAATCGATTATATAGACATAATATATAAAAAATATAGTGATTTAGACGTAACATATAATAAATATAGGGTACAATAATCGATATATATAGTTATATAGACATAATATATAATAAATATAGGGTCCACTAATCGATTATATAGACATAATATATAAAAAATATAGTTATATAGATATAACATATAATAAATATAGGGTCCAATAATCGATATATATAGTTATATAGACATAATATATATTAAATATAGGGTCCACTAATCGATTATATAGACGTAATATATAAAAAATATAGTTATATAGACATAACATATAATGAATATTGGGTCCAATAATCGCTATATATTGTTATATAGACATAATATATAATAAATATAGTGTCCACTAATCGATTATATAGACATAATATATAAAAAATATAGTGATATAGACATAACATATAATAAATATAGGGTCCAATAATCGATATATATAGTTATATAGACATAATATATAATAAATATAGGGTCTACTAATCGATTATTTAGGCATAATATATAAAAAATATAGTTATATAGACATAATATATAATAAATATAGGGTCCAATAATCGATATATATAGTTATATAGACATAATATATAATAAATATAGGGTCCACCAATCGATTATATAGACATAATATATAAAAAATATAGTTATATAGACATAACATATAATAAATATAGGGTCCAATAATCGATATATATAGATATATAGACATAATATATAATAAATATAGGGTCCACTAATCGATTATATAGACATAATATATAAAAAATATAGTGATATAGACAAAACATATAATAAATATAGGGTCCAATAATCGATATATATAGTTATATAGACATAATATATAATAAATATAGGGTCCACTAATCGACTATATAGACATGATATATAAAACATATAGTGATATAGACATAACATATAATAAATATAGGGTCCAATAATCGATATATATAGTTATATAGACATAATATATAATAAATATAGGGTCCAATAATCGATTATATAGACATAATATATAATAAATATAGGGTCCACTAATCGACTATATAGACATAATATATAAAAAATATAGTTATAAAGACATAACATATAATAAATATAGGGTCCAATAATCGATATATATAGTTATATAGACATAACATATAATAAATATAGGGTCCAATAATCGATATATATAGTTATATAGACATAATATATAATAAATATAGGGTCCACTAATCGATTATATAGACATAATATATAAAAAATATAGTTATATAGACATAACATATAATAAATATAGGGTCCAATAATCGATATATATAGTTATATAGACACAATATATAATAAATATAGGGTCCACTAATCGATTATATAGACATAATATATAAAAAATATAGTTATATAGACGTAACATATAATAAATATAGGGTACAATAATCGATATATATAGTTATATAGACATAATATATAATAAATATAGGATCCACTAATCGATTATATAGACATAATAAATAAAAAATATAGTTATATAGACATAAGATATAATAAATATAGGGTCCAATAATCGATATATATAGTTATATAGACATAACATATAATAAATATAGGGTCCAATAATCGATATATATAGTTACATAGACATAATATATAATAAATATAGGGTCCATTAATTGATTATATAGACATAATATATAAAAAATATAGTTATATAGACATAATATATAATAAATATAGGGTCCAATAATCGATATATATAGTTATATAGACATAATATATAATAAATATAGGGTCCACTAATCGATAATATAGACATAATATATAAAAATATAGTTATATAGACATAATATATAATAAATATAGGGTCCAATAATCGATATATATAGTTATATAGACATAACATATAATAAATATAGGGTACAATAATCAATATATATAGTTATATAGACATAATATATAATAAATATAGGGTCCAATACTCGATATATATAATTATATAGGCATAATATATAATAAATATAGGGTCCACTAATCGATTATATAGACATAATTTATAAAAAATATAGTTATATAGACATAACATATAATAAATATAGGGTCCAATAATCCACATATATAGTTATATAGACATAATATATAATAAATATAGGGTCCACTAATCGACTATATAGACATAATATATAAAAAATATAGTTATAAAGACATAACATATAATAAATATAGGTTCCAATAATCGATATATATAGTTATATAGACATAACATATAATAAATATAGGGTCCAATAATCGATATATATAGTTATATAGACATAATATATAATAAATATAGGGTCCACTAATCGATTATATAGACATAATATATAAAAAATATAGTTATATAGACATAACATATAATAAATATAGGGTCCAATAATCGATATATATAGTTATATAGACATAATATATAATAAATATAGGGTCCACTAATCGATTATATAGATATAATATATAAAAAATATAGTTATATAGACGTAACATATAATAAATATAGGGTACAATAATCGATATATATAGTTATATAGACATAATATATAATAAATATAGGATCCACTAATCGATTATATAGACATAATATATAAAAAATATAGTTATATAGACATAAGATATAATAAATATAGGGTCCAATAATCGATATATACAGTTATATAGACATAACATCTAATAAATATAGGGTCCAATAATCGATATATATAGTTACATAGACATAATATATAATAAATATAGGGTCGACTAATCGATTATATAGACATAATATATAAAAAATATAGTTATATAGACATAACATATAATAAATATAGGGTCCAATAATCGATATATATATAGTTATATAGACATAACATATAATAAATATAGGGTCCAATAATCGATATATATAGTTATATAGACGTAACATATAATAAATATAGGGTCCACTAATCGATTATATAGACATAATATATAAAAAATATAGTTATATAGACATAACATATAATAAATATAGGGTCCAATAATCAATATATATAGTTATATAGACATAACATATAATAAATATGAGGTCCAATAATCGATATATATAGTTATATAGACATAACATATAATAAATATAGGGTCCAATAATCGATATACATAGTTACATAGACATACTATATAATAAATATAGGGTCCACTAATCGATTATATAGACATAATATATAAAAAATATAGTTATATAGACATAACATATAAGAAATATAGGGTCCAATAATCGATATATATAGTTATATAGACATAATATATAATAAATATAGGGTCCACTAATCGATTATATAGACATAATATATGAAAAATATAGTGATATAGACATAATATATAATAAATATAGGGTCCAATAATCGATATATATAGTTATATAGACATAATATTTAATAAATATAGAGTCCACTAATCGATTATATAGACATAATATATAAAAAATATAATTATATAGACATAACATGTAATAAATATAGGGTCCACTAATCGATATATAGTTATATAGACATAATATATAATAAATATAGGGTCCACTAATCGATTATATAGACATAATATATAAAAAATATAGTGATATAGACATAACATATAATAAATATAGGGTCCAATAATCGATATATATAGTTATATAGACATAATATATAATAAATATAGGGTCCACTAATCGATTATATAGACATAATATATAAAAAATATAGTTATATAGACATAATATATAATAAATATAGGGTCCAATAATTGATATATATAGTTATATAGACATAATATATAATAAATATAGGGTCCACTAATCGATTATATAGACATAATATATAAAACATATAGTGATATAGACATAACATATAATAAATATAGGGTCCAATAATCGATATATATAGTTATATAGACATATATAATAAATATAGGGTCCACTAATCGACTATATAGACATGATATATAAAACATATAGTGATATAGACATAACATATAATAAATATAGGGTCCAATAATCGATATATATAGTTATATAGACATAATATATAATAAATATAGGGTCCAATAATCGATTATATAGACATAATATATAATAAATATAGGGTGCTCTAATCGATTATATAGACATAATACATAAAAAATATAGTTATATAGACATAACATATAATAAATATAGGGTCCAATAATCGATATATATAGTTATATAGACATAATATATATTAAATATAGGGTCCACTAATCGATTATATAGACGTAATATATAAAAAATATAGTTATATAGACATAACATATAATGAATATTGGGTCCAATAATCGCTATATATTGTTATATAGACATAATATATAATAAATATAGGGTCCACTAATCGATTATATAGACATAATATATAAAAAATATAGTGATATAGACATAACATATAATAAATATAGGGTCCAATAATCGATATATATAGTTATATAGACATAATATATAATAAATATAGGGTCAACTAATCGATTATATAGACATAATATATAAAAAATATAGTTATATAGACATAATATATAATAAATATAGGGTCCAATAATCGATATATATAGTTATATAGACATAATATATAATAAATATAGGGTCCACTAATCGATTATATAGACATAATATATAAAAAATATAGTTATATAGACATAACATATAATAAATATAGGGTCCAATAATCGATATATATAGATATATAGACATAATATATAATAAATATAGGGTCCACTAATCGATTATATAGACATAATATATAAAAAATATAGTGATATAGACATAACATATAATAAATATTGGGTCCAATAATCGATATATATAGTTATATAGACATAATATATAATAAATATAGGGTCCACTAATCGACTATATAGACATGATATATAAAACATATAGTGATATAGACAAAACATATAATAAATATAGGGTCCAATAATCGATATATATAGTTATATAGACATAATATATAATAAATATAGGGTGCTCTAATCGATTATATAGACATAATACATAAAAAATATAGTTATATAGACATAACATATAATAAATATAGGGTCCAATAATCGATATATATAGTTATATAGACATAACATATAATAAATATAGAGTCCAATAATCGATATATATAGTTATATAGACATAACATATAATAAATATAGGGTCCAATAATCGATATATATAGTTACATAGACATAATATATAATAAATATAGGGTCTACTAATCGATTATATAGACATAATATATAAAAAATATAGTTATATAGACATAACATATAAGAAATATAGGGTCCAATATTCGATATATATAGTTATATAGACATAATATATAATAAATATAGGGTCCACTAATCGACTATATAGACATAATATATAAAAAATATAGTGATATAGACATAACATATAATAAATATAGGGTCCAATAATCGATATATATAGTTATATAGACATAATATATAATAAATATAGGGTCCACTAATCGATTATATAGACAAAATATATAAAAAATATAGTTATATAGACATAACATATAATAAATATAGGGTCCAATAATCGATATATATAGTTATATAGACATAATATATAATAAATATAGGGTTCACTAATCGATTATATAGACATAATATATAAAAAATATAGTTATATAGACATAACATATAATAAATATAGGGTTCAATAATCGATATATATATATAGTTATATAGACATAACATATAATAAATATAGGGTCCAATAATCGATATATATATAGTTATATAGACATAACATATAATAAATATAGGGTCCAATAATCGATATATATAGTTATATAGACATAATATATAATAAATATAGGGTCCACTAATCGATTATATAGACATAATATATAAAAAATATAGTTATATAGACATAATATATAATAATATAGGGTCCAATAATCGATATATATAGTTATATAGACATAATATATAATAAATATAGGGTCCACTAATCGATTATATAGACATAATATATAAAAAATATAGTGATATAGACATAACATATAATAAATATAGGGTCCAATAATCGATATATATAGTTATTTAGACATAATATATAATAAATATAGGGTCCACTAATCGACTATATAGACATGATATATAAAACATATAGTGATATAGACATAACATATAATAAATATAGGGTCCAATAATCGATATATATAGTTATATAGACATAATATATAATAAATATAGGGTCCAATAATCGATTATATAGACATAATATATAATAAATATAGGGTGCTCTAATCGATTATATAGACATAATACATAAAAAATATAGTTATATAGACATAACATATAATAAATATAGGGTCCAATAATCGATATATATAGTTATATAGACATAATATATATTAAATATAGGGTCCACTAATCGATTATATAGACGTAATATATAAAAAATATAGTTATATAGACATAACATATAATGAATATTGGGTCCAATAATCGCTATATATTGTTATATAGACATAATATATAATAAATATAGGGTCCACTAATCGATTATATAGACATAATATATAAAAAATATAGTGATATAGACATAACATATAATAAATATAGGGTCCAATAATCGATATATATAGTTATATAGACATAATATATAATAAATATAGGGTCCACTAATCGATTATATAGACATAATATATAAAAAATATAGTTATATAGACATAATATATAAAAAATATAGTTATATAGACATAATATATAATAAATATAGGGTCCACTAATCGATTATATAGACATAATATATAAAAAATATAGTTATATAGACATAACATATAATAAATATAGGGTCCAATAATCGATATATATAGATATATAGACATAATATATAATAAATATAGGGTCCACTAATCGATTATATAGACATAATATATAAAAAATATAGTGATATAGACATAACATATAATAAATATTGGGTCCAATAATCGATATATATAGTTATATAGACATAATATATAATAAATATAGGGTCCACTAATCGACTATATAGACATGATATATAAAACATATAGTGATATAGACAAAACATATAATAAATATAGGGTCCAATAATCGATATATATAGTTATATAGACATAATATATAATAAATATAGGGTGCTCTAATCGATTATATAGACATACATAAAAAATATAGTTATATAGACATAACATATAATAAATATAGGGTCCAATAATCGATATATATAGTTATATAGACATAACATATAATAAATATAGAGTCCAATAATCGATATATATAGTTATATAGACATAACATATAATAAATATAGGGTCCAATAATCGATATATATAGTTACATAGACATAATATATAATAAATATAGGGTCTACTAATCGATTATATAGACATAATATATAAAAAATATAGTTATATAGACATAACATATAAGAAATATAGGGTCCAATATTCGATATATATAGTTATATAGACATAATATATAATAAATATAGGGTCCACTAATCGACTATATAGACATAATATATAAAAAATATAGTGATATAGACATAACATATAATAAATATAGGGTCCAATAATCGATATATATAGTTATATAGACATAATATATAATAAATATAGGGTCCACTAATCGATTATATAGACAAAATATATAAAAAATATAGTTATATAGACATAACATATAATAAATATAGGGTCCAATAATCGATATATATAGTTATATAGACATAATATATAATAAATATAGGGTCCACTAATCGATTATATAGACATAATATATAAAAAATATAGTTATATAGACATAACATATAATAAATATAGGGTTCAATAATCGATATATATATAGTTATATAGACATAACATATAATAAATATAGGGTCCAATAATCGATATATATATAGTTATATAGACATAACATATAATAAATATAGGGTCCAATAATCGATATATATAGTTATATAGACATAATATATAATAAATATAGGGTCCACTAATCGATTATATAGACATAATATATAAAAAATATAGTTATATAGACATAATATATAATAAATATAGGGTCCAATAATCGATATATATAGTTATATAGACATAATATATAATAAATATAGGGTCAACTAATCGATTATATAGACATAATATATAAAAATATAGTGATATAGACATAACATATAATAAATATAGGGTCCAATAATCGATATATATAGTTATATAGACATAATATATAATAAATATAGGGTCCACTAATCGACTATATAGACATGATATATAAAACATATAGTGATATAGACATAACATATAATAAATATAGGGTCCAATAATCGATATATATAGTTATATAGACATAATATATAATAAATATAGGGTCCAATAATCGATTATATAGACATAATATATAATAAATATAGGGTGCTCTAATCGATTATATAGACATAATACATAAAAAATATAGTTATATAGACATAACATATAATAAATATAGGGTCCAATAATCGATATATATAGTTATATAGACATAATATATATTAAATATAGGGTCCACTAATAGATTATATAGACGTAATATATAAAAAATATAGTTATATAGACATAACATATAATGAATATTGGGTCCAATAATCGCTATATATTGTTATATAGACATAATATATAATAAATACAGGGTCCACTAATCGATTATATAGACATAATATATAAAAAATATAGTGATATAGACATAACATATAATAAATATAGGGTCCAATAATCGATATATATAGTTATATAGACATAATATATAATAAATATAGGGTCCACTAATCGATTATATAGACATAATATATAAAAAATATAGTTATATAGACATAATATATAATAAATATAGGGTCCAATAATCGATATATATAGTTATATAGACATAATATATAATAAATATAGGGTCCACTAATCGATTATATAGACATAATATATAAAAAATATAGTTATATAGACATAACATATAATAAATATAGGGTCCAATAATCGATATATATAGATATATAGACATAATATATAATAAATATAGGGTCCACTAATCGATTATATAGACATAATATATAAAAAATATAGTGATATAGACATAACATATAATAAATATTGGGTCCAATAATCGATATATATAGTTATATAGACATAATATATAATAAATATAGGGTCCACTAATCGACTATATAGACATGATATATAAAACATATAGTGATATAGACAAAACATATAATAAATATAGGGTCCAATAATCGATATATATAGTTATATAGACATAATATATAATAAATATAGGGTGCTCTAATCGATTATATAGACATAATACATAAAAAATATAGTTATATAGACATAACATATAATAAATATAGGGTCCAATAATCGATATATATAGTTATATAGACATAACATATAATAAATATAGAGTCCAATAATCGATATATATAGTTATATAGACATAACATATAATAAATATAGGGTCCAATAATCGATATATATAGTTACATAGACATAATATATAATAAATATAGGGTCTACTAATCGATTATATAGACATAATATATAAAAAATATAGTTATATAGACATAACATATAAGAAATATAGGGTCCAATATTCGATAGATATAGTTATATAGACATAATATATAATAAATATAGGGTCCACTAATCGACTATATAGACATAATATATAAAAAATATAGTGATATAGACATAACATATAATAAATATAGGGTCCAATAATCGATATATATAGTTATATAGACATAATATATAATAAATATAGGGTCCACTAATCGATTATATAGACAAAATATATAAAAAATATAGTTATATAGACATAACATATAATAAATATAGGGTCCAATAATCGATATATATAGTTATATAGACATAATATATAATAAATATAGGGTCCACTAATCGATTATATAGACATAATATATAAAAAATATAGTTATACAGACATAACATATAATAAATATAGGGTTCAATAATCGATATATATATAGTTATATAGACATAACATATAATAAATATAGGGTCCAATAATCGATATATATATAGTTATATAGACATAACATATAATAAATATAGGGTCCAATAATCGATATATATAGTTATATAGACATAATATATAATAAATATAGGGTCCACTAATCGATTATATAGATATAATATATAAAAAATATAGTTATATAGACGTAACATATAATAAATATAGGGTACAATAATCGATATATATAGTTATATAGAGATAATATATAATAAATATAGGATCCACTAATCGATTATATAGACATAATATATAAAAAATATAGTTATATAGACATAAGATATAATAAATATAGGGTCCAATAATCGATATATATAGTTATATAAACATAACATCTAATAAATATAGGGTACAATAATCGATATATATAGTTACATAGACATAATATATAATAAATATAGGGTCCACTAATCGATTATATAGACATAATATATAAAAAATATAGTTATATAGACATAACATATAATAAATATAGGGTCCAATAATCGATATATATAGTTATATAGACATAATATATAAAAAATATAGTTATATAGACATAACATATAATAAATATAGGGTCCAATAATCGATATATATAGTTATATAGACATAACATATAATAAATATAGGGTCCAATAATCGATATATATAGTTATATAGACGTAACATATAATAAATATAGGGTCCACTAATCGATTATATAGACATAATATATAAAAAATATAGTTATATAGACATAACATATAATAAATATAGGGTCCAATAATCAATATATATAGTTATATAGACATAACATATAATAAATATGGGGTCCAATAATCGATATATATAGTTATATAGACATAACATATAATAAATATAGGGTCCAATAATCGATATATATAGTTACATAGACATACTATATAATAAATATAGGGTCCACTAATCGATTATATAGACATAATATATAAAAAATATAGTTATATAGACATAACATATAAGAAATATAGGGTCCAATATTCTATATATATAGTTATATAGACATAATATATAATAAATAGAAGGTCCACTTATCGATTATATAGACATAATATATAAAAAATATAGTTATATAGACATAACATATAATAAATTTAGGGTCCAATAATCGATATATATAGTTATATAGACATAATATATAATAAATATAGGGTCTACTAATCGATTATATAGACATAATATATGAAAAATATAGTGATATAGACATAACATATAATAAATATAGGGTCCAATAATCGATATATATAGTTATATAGACATAATATTTAATAAATATAGGGTCCACTAATCGATTATATAGACATAATATATAAAAAATATAATTATATAGACATAACATGTAATAAATATAGGGTCCACTAATCGATATATAGTTATATAGACGTAATATATAATAAATATAGGGTCCAGTAATCGATTATATAGACATAATATATAAAAAATATAGTGATATAGACATAACATATAATAAACATAGGGTCCAATAATCGATATATATAGTTATATAGACATTATATATAATAAATATAGGGTCCACTAATCGATTATATAGACATAATATATAAAAAATATAGTTATATAGACATAATATATAATAAATATAGGGTCCAATAATCGATATATATAGTTATATAGACATAATATATAATAAATATAGGGTCCACTAATCGATTATATAGACATAATATATAAAAAATATAGTTATATAGACATAACATATAATAAATATAGGGTCCAATAATCGATATATATAGATATATAGACATAATATATAATAAATATAGGGTCCACTAATCGATTATATAGACATAATATATAAAAAATATAGTGATATAGACATAACATATAATAAATATAGGGTCCAATAATCGATATATATAGTTATATAGACATAATATATAATAAATATAGGGTCCACTAATCGACTATATAGACATAATATATAAAACATATAGTGATATAGACATAACATATAATAAATATAGGGTCCAATAATCGATATATATAGTTATATAGACATAATATATAATAAATATACGGTCCAATAATCGATTATATAGACATAATATATAATAAATATAGGGTGCTCTAATCGATTATATAGACATAATACATAAAAAATATAGTTATATAGACATAACATATAATAAATATAGGGTCCAATAATCGATATATATAGTTATATAGACATAATATATATTAAATATAGGGTCCACTAATCGATTATATAGACGTAATATATAAAAAATATAGTTATATAGACATAACATATAATGAATATTGGGTCCAATAATCGCTATATATTGTTATATAGACATAATATATAACAAATATAGGGTCCACTAATCGATTATATAGACATAATATATAAAAAATATAGTGATATAGACATAACATATAATAAATATAGGGTCCAATAATCGATATATATAGTTATATAGACATAATATATAATAAATATAGGGTCTACTAATCGATTATATAGACATAATATATAAAAAATATAGTTATATAGACATAATATATAATAAATATAGGGTCCAATAATCGATATATATAGTTATATAGACATAATATATAATAAATATAGGGTCCACTAATCGATTATATAGACATAATATATAAAAAATATAGTTATATAGACATAACATATAATAAATATAGGGTCCAATAATCGATATATATAGATATATAGACATAATATATAATAAATATAGGGTCCACTAATCGATTATATAGACATAATATATAAAAAATATAGTGATATAGACATAACATATAATAAATATAGGGTCCAATAATCGATATATATAGTTATATAGACATAATATATAATAAATATAGGGTGCTCTAATCGATTATATAGACATAATACATAAAAAATATAGTTATATAGACATAACATATAATAAATATAGGGTCCAATAATCGATATATATAGTTATATAGACATAACATATAATAAATATAGAGTCCAATAATCGATATATATAGTTATATAGACATAACATATAATAAATATAGGGTCCAATAATCGATATATATAGTTACATAGACATAATATATAATAAATATAGGGTCCACTAATCGATTATATAGACAAAATATATAAAAAATATAGTTATATAGACATAACATATAATAAATATAGGGTCCAATAATCGATATATATAGTTATATAGACATAATATATAATAAATATAGGGTCCACTAATCAATTATATAGACATAATATATAAAAAATATAGTTATATAGACATAACATATAATAAATATAGGGTTCAATAATCGATATATATATAGTTATATAGACATAACATATAATAAATATAGGGTCCAATAATCGATATATATATAGTTATATAGACATAACATATAATAAATATAGGGTCCAATAATCGATATATATAGTTATATAGACATAATATATAATAAATATAGGGTCCACTAATCGATTATATAGACATAATATATAAAAAATATAGTTATATAGGCATAACATATAATAAATATAGGGTCCAATAATCCACATATATAGTTATATAGACCTAATATATAATAAATATAGGGTCCACTAATCGACTATATAGACATAATATATAAAAATATAGTTATAAAGACATAACATATAATAAATATAGGGTCCAATAATCGATATATATAGTTATATAGACATAACATATAATAAATATAGGGTCCAATAATCGATATATATAGTTATATAGACATAATATATAATAAATATAGGGTCCACTAATCGATTATATAGACATAATATATAAAAAATATAGTTATATAGACATAATATATAATAAATATAGGGTCCAATAATCGATATATATAGTTATATAGACATAATATATAATAAATATAGGGTCAACTAATCGATTATATAGACATAATATATAAAAATATAGTGATATAGACATAACATATAATAAATATAGGGTCCAATAATCGATATATATAGTTATATAGACATAATATATAATAAATATAGGGTCCAATAATCGACTATATAGACATGATATATAAAACATATAGTGATATAGACATAACATATAATAAATATAGGGTCCAATAATCGATATATATAGTTATATAGACATAATATATAATAAATATAGGGTCCAATAATCGATTATATAGACATAATATATAATAAATATAGGGTGCTCTAATCGATTATATAGACATAATACATAAAAAATATAGTTATATAGACATAACATATAATAAATATAGGGTCCAATAATCGATATATATAGTTATATAGACATAATATATATTAAATATAGGGTCCACTAATAGATTATATAGACGTAATATATAAAAAATATAGTTATATAGACATAACATATAATGAATATTGGGTCCAATAATCGCTATATATTGTTATATAGACATAATATATAATAAATATAGGGTCCACTAATCGATTATATAGACATAATATATAAAAAATATAGTGATATAGACATAACATATAATAAATATAGGGTCCAATAATCGATATATATAGTTATATAGACATAATATATAATAAATATAGGGTCCACTAATCGATTATATAGACATAATATATAAAAAATATAGTTATATAGACATAATATATAATAAATATAGGGTCCAATAATCGATATATATAGTTATATAGACATAATATATAATAAATATAGGGTCCACTAATCGATTATATAGACATAATATATAAAAAATATAGTTATATAGACATAACATATAATAAATATAGGGTCCAATAATCGATATATATAGATATATAGACATAATATATAATAAATATAGGGTCCACTAATCGATTATATAGACATAATATATAAAAAATATAGTGATATAGACATAACATATAATAAATATTGGGTCCAATAATCGATATATATAGTTATATAGACATAATATATAATAAATATAGGGTCCACTAATCGACTATATAGACATGATATATAAAACATATAGTGATATAGACAAAACATATAATAAATATAGGGTCCAATAATCGATATATATAGTTATATAGACATAATATATAATAAATATAGGGTGCTCTAATCGATTATATAGACATAATACATAAAAAATATAGTTATATAGACATAACATATAATAAATATAGGGTCCAATAATCGATATATATAGTTATATAGACATAACATATAATAAATATAGAGTCCAATAATCGATATATATAGTTATATAGACATAACATATAATAAATATAGGGTCCAATAATCGATATATATAGTTACATAGACATAATATATAATAAATATAGGGTCTACTAATCGATTATATAGACATAATATATAAAAAATATAGTTATATAGACATAACATATAAGAAATATAGGGTCCAATATTCGATAGATATAGTTATATAGACATAATATATAATAAATATAGGGTCAACTAATCGACTATATAGACATAATATATAAAAAATATAGTGATATAGACATAACATATAATAAATATAGGGTCCAATAATCGATATATATAGTTATATAGACATAATATATAATAAATATAGGGTCCACTAATCGATTATATAGACAAAATATATAAAAAATATAGTTATATAGACATAACATAATAAATATAGGGTCCAATAATCGATATATATAGTTATATAGACATAATATATAATAAATATAGGGTCCACTAATCGATTATATAGACATAATATATAAAAAATATAGTTATATAGACATAACATATAATAAATATAGGGTTCAATAATCGATATATATATAGTTATATAGACATAACATATAATAAATATAGGGTCCAATAATCGATATATATATAGTTATATAGACATAACATATAATAAATATAGGGTCCAATAATCGATATATATAGTTATATAGACATAATATATAATAAATATAGGGTCCACTAATCGATTATATAGATATAATATATAAAAAATATAGTTATATAGACGTAACATATAATAAATATAGGGTACAATAATCGATATATATAGTTATATAGAGTTAATATATAATAAATATAGGATCCACTAATCGATTATATAGACATAATATATAAAAAATATAGTTATATAGACATAAGATATAATAAATATAGGGTCCAATAATCGATATATATAGTTATATAAACATAACATCTAATAAATATAGGGTACAATAATCGATATATATAGATACATAGACATAATATATAATAAATATAGGGTCCACTAATCGATTATATAGACATAATATATAAAAAATATAGTTATATAGACATAACATATAATAAATATAGGGTCCAATAATCGATATATATAGTTATATAGACATAATATATAAAAAATATAGTTATATAGACATAACATATAATAAATATAGGGTCCAATAATCGATATATATAGTTATATAGACATAACATATAATAAATATAGGGTCCAATAATCGATATATATAGTTATATAGACGTAACATATAATAAATATAGGGTCCACTAATCGATTATATAGACATAATATATAAAAAATATAGTTATATAGACATAACATATAATAAATATAGGGTCCAATAATCAATATATATAGTTATATAGACATAACATATAATAAATATGGGGTCCAATAATCGATATATATAGTTATATAGACATAACATATAATAAATATAGGGTCCAATAATCGATATATATAGTTACATAGACATACTATATAATAAATATAGGGTCCACTAATCGATTATATAGACATAATATATAAAAAATATAGTTATATAGACATAACATATAAGAAATATAGGGTCCAATATTCTATATATATAGTTATATAGACATAATATATAATAAATAGAAGGTCCACTTATCGATTATATAGACATAATATATAAAAAATATAGTTATATAGACATAACATATAATAAATTTAGGGTCCAATAATCGATATATATAGTTATATAGACATAATATATAATAAATATAGGGTCTACTAATCGATTATATAGACATAATATATGAAAAATATAGTGATATAGACATAACATATAATAAATATAGGGTCCAATAATCGATATATATAGTTATATAGACATAATATTTAATAAATATAGGGTCCACTAATCGATTATATAGACATAATATATAAAAAATATAATTATATAGACATAACATGTAATAAATATAGGGTCCACTAATCGATATATAGTTATATAGACGTAATATATAATAAATATAGGGTCCAGTAATCGATTATATAGACATAATATATAAAAAATATAGTGATATAGACATAACATATAATAAACATAGGGTCCAATAATCGATATATATAGTTATATAGACATTATATATAATAAATATAGGGTCCACTAATCGATTATATAGACATAATATATAAAAAATATAGTTATATAGACATAATATATAATAAATATAGGGTCCAATAATCGATATATATAGTTATATAGACATAATATATAATAAATATAGGGTCCACTAATCGATTATATAGACATAATATATAAAAAATATAGTTATATAGACATAACATATAATAAATATAGGGTCCAATAATCGATATATATAGATATATAGACATAATATATAATAAATATAGGGTCCACTAATCGATTATATAGACATAATATATAAAAAATATAGTGATATAGACATAACATATAATAAATATAGGGTCCAATAATCGATATATATAGTTATATAGACATAATATATAATAAATATAGGGTCCACTAATCGACTATATAGACATAATATATAAAACATATAGTGATATAGACATAACATATAATAAATATAGGGTCCAATAATCGATATATATAGTTATATAGACATAATATATAATAAATATACGGTCCAATAATCGATTATATAGACATAATATATAATAAATATAGGGTGCTCTAATCGATTATATAGACATAATACATAAAAAATATAGTTATATAGATATAACATATAATAAATATAGGGTCCAATAATCGATATATATAGTTATATAGACATAATATATATTAAATATAGGGTCCACTAATCGATTATATAGACGTAATATATAAAAAATATAGTTATATAGACATAACATATAATGAATATTGGGTCCAATAATCGCTATATATTGTTATATAGACATAATATATAACAAATATAGGGTCCACTAATCGATTATATAGACATAATATATAAAAAATATAGTGATATAGACATAACATATAATAAATATAGGGTCCAATAATCGATATATATAGTTATATAGACATAATATATAATAAATATAGGGTCTACTAATCGATTATATAGACATAATATATAAAAAATATAGTTATATAGACATAATATATAATAAATATAGGGTCCAATAATCGATATATATAGTTATATAGACATAATATATAATAAATATAGGGTCCACTAATCGATTATATAGACATAATATATAAAAAATATAGTTATATAGACATAACATATAATAAATATAGGGTCCAATAATCGATATATATAGATATATAGACATAATATATAATAAATATAGGGTCCACTAATCGATTATATAGACATAATATATAAAAAATATAGTGATATAGACATAACATATAATAAATATAGGGTCCAATAATCGATATATATAGTTATATAGACATAATATATAATAAATATAGGGTGCTCTAATCGATTATATAGACATAATACATAAAAAATATAGTTATATAGACATAACATATAATAAATATAGGGTCCAATAATCGATATATATAGTTATATAGACATAACATATAATAAATATAGAGTCCAATAATCGATATATATAGTTATATAGACATAACATATAATAAATATAGGGTCCAATAATCGATATATATAGTTACATAGACATAATATATAATAAATATAGGGTCCACTAATCGATTATATAGACAAAATATATAAAAAATATAGTTATATAGACATAACATATAATAAATATAGGGTCCAATAATCGATATATATAGTTATATAGACATAATATATAATAAATATAGGGTCCACTAATCAATTATATAGACATAATATATAAAAAATATAGTTATATAGACATAACATATAATAAATATAGGGTTCAATAATCGATATATATATAGTTATATAGACATAACATATAATAAATATAGGGTCCAATAATCGATATATATATAGTTATAT
Organism: Maratus speciosus; assembly: GCA_963932465.1. Taxonomy (NCBI): domain Eukaryota; kingdom Metazoa; phylum Arthropoda; class Arachnida; order Araneae; family Salticidae; genus Maratus; species Maratus speciosus. The sequence continues at coordinate 18,861 of CAWVRF010001246.1, read as the reverse complement.
AGACATAACATATAATAAATATAGGGTCCAATAATCGATATATATAGTTATATAGACATAATATATAATAAATATAGGGTCCACTAATCGATTATATAGACATAATATATAAAAAATATAGTTATATAGGCATAACATATAATAAATATAGGGTCCAATAATCCACATATATAGTTATATAGACCTAATATATAATAAATATAGGGTCCACTAATCGACTATATAGACATAATATATAAAAATATAGTTATAAAGACATAACATATAATAAATATAGGGTCCAATAATCGATATATATAGTTATATAGACATAACATATAATAAATATAGGGTCCAATAATCGATATATATAGTTACATAGACATAATATATAATAAATATAGGGTCCACTAATCGATTATATAGACATAATATATAAAAAATATAGTTATATAGACAAAATATATAATAAATATAGGGTCCAATAATCGATATATATAGTTATATAGACATAATATATAATAAATATAGGGTCTACTAATCGATTATATAGACATAATATATAAAAAATATAGTTATATAGACATAACATATAATAAATATAGGGTCGAATAATCGATATATATAGTTATATAGACATAACATATAATAAATATAGGGTCCAATAATCAATATATATAGTTATATAGACATAACATATAATAAATATAGGGTCCAATACTCGATATATATAATTATATAGACATAATATATAATAAATATAGGGTCCACTAATCGATTATATAGACATAATATATAAAAAATATAGTTATATAGACATAACATATAATAAATATAGGGTCCAATAATCCACATATATAGTTATATAGACATAATATATAATAAATATAGGGTCCACTAATCGACTATATAGACATAATATATAAAAAATATAGTTATAAAGACATAACGTATAATAAATATAGGTTCCAATAATCGATATATATAGTTATATAGACATAACATATAATAAATATAGGGTCCAATAATCGATATATATAGTTATATAGACATAATATATAATAAATATAGGGTCCACTAATCGATTATATAGACATAATATATAAAAAATATAGTTATATAGACATAAAATATTATAAATATAGGGTCCAATAATCGATATATATAGTTATATAGACATAATATATAATAAATATAGGGTACACTAATCGATTATATAGACATAATATATAAAAAATATAGTTATATAGACGTAACATATAATAAATATAGGGTACAATAATCGATATATATAGTTATATAGACATAATATATAATAAATATAGGATCCACTAATCGATTATATAGACATAATATATAAAAAATATAGTTATATAGACATAAGATATAATAAATATAGGGTCCAATAATCGATATATATAGTTATATAGACATAACATATAATAAATATAGGGTCATATAATCGATATATATAGTTACATAGACATAATATATAATAAATATAGGGTCCACTAATCGATTATATAGACATAATATATAAAAAATATAGTTATATAGACATAACATATAATAAATATAGGGTCCAATAATCGATATATATAGTTATATAGACATAATATATAAAAAATATAGTTATATAGACATAACATATAATAAATATAGGGTCCAATAATCGATATATATAGTTATATAGACATAACATATAATAAATATAGGGTCCAATAATCGATATATATAGTTATATAGACGTAACATATAATAAATATAGGGTCCACTAATCGATTATATAGACATAATATATAAAAAATATAGTTATATAGACATAACATATAATAAATATAGGGTCCAACAATCAATATATATAGTTATATAGACATAACATATAATAAATATGGGGTCCAATAATCGATATATATAGTTATATAGACATAACATATAATAAATATAGGGTCCAATAATCGATATATATAGTTACATAGACATACTATATAATAAATATAGGGTCCACTAATCGATTATATAGACATAATATATAAAAAATATAGTTATATAGACATAACATATAAGAAATATAGGGTCCAATATTCGATATATATAGTTATATAGACATAATATATAATAAATAGAAGGTCCACTTATCGATTATATAGACATAATATATAAAAAATATAGTTATATAGACATAACATATAATAAATTTAGGGTCCAATAATCGATATATATAGTTATATAGACATAATATATAATAAATATAGGGTCTACTAATCGATTATATAGACATAATATATGAAAAATATAGTGATATAGACATAACATATAATAAATATAGGGTCCAATAATCGATATATATAGTTATATAGACATAATATTTAATAAATATAGGGTCCACTAATCGATTATATAGACATAATATATAAAAAATATAATTATATAGACATAACATGTAATAAATATAGGGTCCACTAATCGATATATAGTTATATAGACGTAATATATAATAAATATAGGGTCCACTAATCGATTATATAGACATAATATATAAAAAATATAGTGATATAGACATAACATATAATAAATATAGGGTCCAATAATCGATATATATAGTTATATAGACATTATATATAATAAATATAGGGTCCACTAATCGATTATATAGACATAATATATAAAAAATATAGTTATATAGACATAATATATAATAAATATAGGGTCCAATAATCGATATATATAGTTATATAGACATAATATATAATAAATATAGGGTCCACTAATCGATTATATAGACATAATATATAAAAAATATAGTTATATAGACATAACATATAATAAATATAGGGTCCAATAATCGATATATATAGATATATAGACATAATATATAATAAATATAGGGTCCACTAATCGATTATATAGACATAATATATAAAAAATATAGTGATATAGACATAACATATAATAAATATAGGGTCCAATAATCGATATATATAGTTATATAGACATAATATATAATAAATATAGGGTCCACTAATCGACTATATAGACATGATATATAAAACATATAGTGATATAGACATAACATATAATAAATATAGGGTCCAATAATCGATATATATAGTTACATAGACATAATATATAATAAATATACGGTCCAATAATCGATTATATAGACATAATATATAATAAATATAGGGTGCTCTAATCGATTATATAGACATAATACATAAAAAATATAGTTATATAGACATAACATATAATAAATATAGGGTCCAATAATCGATATATATAGTTATATAGACATAATATATATTAAATATAGGGTCCACTAATCGATTATATAGACGTAATATATAAAAAATATAGTTATATAGACATAATATATAATGAATATTGGGTCCAATAATCGCTATATATTGTTATATAGACATAATATATAATAAATATAGGGTCCACTAATCGATTATATAGACATAATATATAAAAAATATAGTGATATAGACATAACATATAATAAATATAGGGTCCAATAATCGATATATATAGTTATATAGACATAATATATAATAAATATAGGGTCTACTAATCGATTATATAGACATAATATATAAAAAATATAGTTATATAGACATAATATATAATAAATATAGGGTCCAATAATCGATATATATAGTTATATAGACATAATATATAATAAATATAGGGTCCACTAATCGATTATATAGACATAATATATAAAAAATATAGTTATATAGACATAACATATAATAAATATAGGGTCCAATAATCGATATATATAGATATATAGACATAATATATAATAAATATAGGGTCCACTAATCGATTATATAGACATAATATATAAAAAATATAGTGATATAGACATAACATATAATAAATATAGGGTCCAATAATCGATATATATAGTTATATAGACATAATATATAATAAATATAGGGTCCACTAATCGACTATATAGACATGATATATAAAACATATAGTGATATAGACAAAACATATAATAAATATAGGGTCCAATAATCGATATATATAGTTATATAGACATAATATATAATAAATATAGGGTGCTCTAATCGATTATATAGACATAATACATAAAAAATATAGTTATATAGACATAACATATAATAAATATAGGGTCCAATAATCGATATATATAGTTATATAGACATAACATATAATAAATATAGAGTCCAATAATCGATATATATAGTTATATAGACATAACATATAATAAATATAGGGTCCAATAATCGATATATATAGTTACATAGACATAATATATAATAAATATAGGGTCCACTAATCGATTATATAGACAAAATATATAAAAAATATAGTTATATAGACATAACATATAATAAATATAGGGTCCAATAATCGATATATATAGTTATATAGACATAATATATAATAAATATAGGGTCCACTAATCGATTATATAGACATAATATATAAAAAATATAGTTATATAGACATAACATATAATAAATATAGGGTTCAATAATCGATATATATATAGTTATATAGACATAACATATAATAAATATAGGGTCCAATAATCGATATATATATAGTTATATAGACATAACATATAATAAATATAGGGTCCAATAATCGATATATATAGTTATATAGACATAATATATAATAAATATAGGGTCCACTAATCGATTATATAGACATAATATATAAAAAATATAGTTATATAGGCATAACATATAATAAATATAGGGTCCAATAATCCACATATATAGTTATATAGACCTAATATATAATAAATATAGGGTCCACTAATCGACTATATAGACATAATATATAAAAATATAGTTATAAAGACATAACATATAATAAATATAGGGTCCAATAATCGATATATATAGTTATATAGACATAACATATAATAAATATAGGGTCCAATAATCGATATATATAGTTACATAGACATAATATATAATAAATATAGGGTCCACTAATCGATTATATAGACATAATATATAAAAAATATAGTTATATAGACAAAACATATAATAAATATAGGGTCCAATAATCGATATATATAGTTATATAGACATAATATATAATAAATATAGGGTCTACTAATCGATTATATAGACATAATATATAAAAAATATAGTTATATAGACATAACATATAATAAATATAGGGTCGAATAATCGATATATATAGTTATATAGACATAACATATAATAAATATAGGGTCCAATAATCAATATATATAGTTATATAGACATAACATATAATAAATATAGGGTCCAATACTCGATATATATAATTATATAGACATAATATATAATAAATATAGGGTCCACTAATCGATTATATAGACATAATATATAAAAAATATAGTTATATAGACATAACATATAATAAATATAGGGTCCAATAATCCACATATATAGTTATATAGACATAATATATAATAAATATAGGGTCCACTAATCGACTATATAGACATAATATATAAAAAATATAGTTATAAAGACATAACGTATAATAAATATAGGTTCCAATAATCGATATATATAGTTATATAGACATAACATATAATAAATATAGGGTCCAATAATCGATATATATAGTTATATAGACATAATATATAATAAATATAGGGTCCACTAATCGATTATATAGACATAATATATAAAAAATATAGTTATATAGACATAAAATTTTATAAATATAGGGTCCAATAATCGATATATATAGTTATATAGACATAATATATAATAAATATAGGGTCCACTAATCGATTATATAGACATAATATATAAAAAATATAGTTATATAGACGTAACATATAATAAATATAGGGTACAATAATCGATATATATAGTTATATAGACATAATTATACATAGAATGACACAAAATGTATAACGCCTCCGGGGTTGAACTCATCCGTTTCCTGATAATCCAAACGCGGCCACGTTAGGCTTAAGCATTCCAATGCCGTATTTGCCGACTGCCTTATTTAATCTGTCTATCTATTTGTTGTGTAACATATTCTTCTTCAATTTTTCTCAAACCTTCAAAAAGTATACAATTATAACGCTTTAAGATCTAATTTAAAAATAACCAGATACCAACAACACGGTTCCGATGTATACAAGCGATTACCGTTGCCATTCATAAGCACAAATTACAAATCCAAAAACAAATGAATGACTCTTTCAGCTATTCATTAAATGCTCTTAAAATATTTTTCAAAAGCATATTAATGTTTTGAAATACGTTTTTCACTTTTGTTTACATTTATTTATAATTTGAATTCAGTATACACGGTTAAAAATATCGCGAAAAATTACCTCTGTTTTTCAAGGCTATCTATTTTCTGACCAATGAGAACACTTTATGGTGTTCAGTGAATATAGCTATATTCGGTGATTCATTCCCGTGAATTATTTTGTACCGGATTAACGTTTCCTTTCTAAAAACAAACGTATTTCAAATTATTTAAAAGCTTTATTATGGTTTTACAAATATTTTAAGAGCAAAATCGGATGTCGACCGTATTTTTAATGATTCGTTCAAAGAGTCATTCAATTGCTTCTGGATTTGGAATTTGTGTTGTACTTGTGGCATCACGACACACGAGTGATTGTTGATTTGATTTTCAATCTTAAAACGTTGAGTAAAACGTGCTTTCTTTTCCACTATTCGCAAAAGTTACATTTTTAGACAGATTATTCAAAATAAATTAATATTTATGAGATTACATTCAATTATCTAATATTCTGCTGCGATAACTTTAGTTTAAATTAGATTGGTAGCTTTATCTATCCCTATATGAAAGTAAACAAACAATTGATTCATTCGTCCTGAACTTTTAAAATATTAAAACAAACGTTTATATGCTCTATTGCGCCATCTGTCGGTAGTTAAAAAAAAGAAATTTTCTTTTTAAAATGTTTTTTTGAATTCTGAAGAGATTGGGGGGGGGGGGGAATGAATATTTCTTATAAAATGAAATTAGAATATCAGAAATATGTAATGCCGTGTATTACATATATATATATATGTATATAGTATATCAATGCATTATTATAATAAATAAAATTTTGTATTTTGTAGGGAAAATAAATTTGTAATTTAATAACAGAATTTGGGAAAATAAATTGTTAATGTAATTAATAGTTGCAATTTACTTATGTGATAAAAGATGATTTTTAATTATCAAAATTTATTACAGGTTTCTTTTATGCATGTTTAAAAAAAATCGGGATTTTCTCTGTTCAACTTTTTAAAATTTAAGTTATATAATTATTTTGGCAATTAATAAAAACAAATAAACTTTCTGTTGGAATTGTCTTTTATTTTACCACATACCATCAGATAAAATAGTTAATTGACAATATGTTTTAAAATAACATTAGTAGTACTAATTTGAATGTTTTTGTGAAATATTTCTTCAAATTTTGTGAGTGAAGTTCATTTGCATACTTCATATCAGTATTTTACCAATTCAATTAATAATTTTCTTGCCAATTAAATTTCAATGAAAAATGGGCTGTTTTTACTTTAGCCCACCTGACCCTATTAATCAGACAAGCCAAAATTTATTACTTCACAATTCTTTTTATAATGCAATGCTATATACTTTTTTTGAAAATGCAAACACGTCATTCTGACGGGCTATATTCTAGTATATAATAAATATAGGATCCACTAATCGATTATATAGACATAATATATAAAAAATATAGTTATATAGACATAAGATATAATAAATATAGGGTCCAATAATCGATATATATAGTTATATAGACATAACATATAATAAATATAGGGTCATATAATCGATATATATAGTTACATAGACATAATATATAATAAATATAGGGTCCACTAATCGATTATATAGACATAATATATAAAAAATGTAGTTATATAGACATAACATATAATAAATATAGGGTCCAATAATCGATATATATAGTTATATAGACATAATATATAATAAATATAGGGTCCACTAATCGATTATATAGACATAATATATAAAAAATATAGTTATATAGACATAACATATAATAAATATAGGGTCCAATAATCGATATATATAGTTATATAGACATAACATATAATAAATATAGGGTCCAATAATCGATATATATAGTTATATAGACGTAATATATAATAAATATAGGGTCCACTAATCGATTATATAGACATAATATATAAAAAATATAGTTATATAGACATAACATATAATAAATATAGGGTCCAATAATCGATATATATAGTTATATAGACATAACATTTAATAAATATGGGGTCTAATAATCGATATATATAGTTATATAGACATAACATAAAATAAATATATGGTCCAATAATCGATATATATAGTTATATAGACATAATATATAATAAATATAGGGTCTACTAATCGATTATATAGACATAATATATAAAAAATATAGTTATATAGACGTAACATATAATAAATATAGGGTACAATAATCGATATATATAGTTATATAGACATAATATATAATAAATATAGGGTCCACTAATCGATTATATAGACATAATATATAAAAAATATAGTTATATAGACATAAGATATAATAAATATAGGGTCCAATAATCGATATATATAGTTATATAGACATAACATATAATAAATATAGGGTCCAATAATCGATATATATAGTTACATAGACATAATATATAATAAATATAGGGTCGACTAATCGATTATATAGACATAATATATAAAAAATATAGTTATATAGACATAACATATAATAAATATAGGGTCCAATAATCGATATGTATAGTTATATAGACATAATATATAAAAAATATAGTTATATAGACATAACATATAATAAATATAGGGTCCAATAATCGATATATATAGTTATATAGACATAACATATAATAAATATAGGGTCCAGTAATCAATATATATAGTTATATAGACATAACATATAATAAATATAGGGTCCAATACTCGATATATATAATTATATAGACATAATATATAATAAATGTAGGGTCCACTAATCGATTATATAGATATAATATATAAAAAATATAGTTATATAGACATAACATATAATAAATATAGGGTCCAATAAAAGATATATATAGTTATATAGACATAACATATAATAAATATAGGGTCCAATAATCGATATATATAGTTATATAGACGTAATTTATAATAAATATAGGGTCTACTAATCGATTATATAGACATAATATATAAAAAATATAGTTATATAGACATAACATATAACAAATATAGGGTCCAATAATCGATATATATAGTTATATAGACATAACATATAATAAATATAGGGTCCAATACTCGATATATATACTTATATAGACATAACATATAATAAATATAGGGTCCAATAATCGATATATATAGTTATATTGACATAATATATAATAAATATAGGATCTACTAATCGATTATATAGACATGATATATAAAACATATAGTGATATAGACAAAACATATAATAAATATAGGGTCCAATAATCGATATATATAGTTATATAGACATAATATATAATAAATATAGGGTGCTCTAATCGATTATATAGACATAATACATAAAAAATATAGTTATATAGACATAACATATAATAAATATAGGGTCCAATAATCGATATATATAGTTATATAGACATAACATATAATAAATATAGAGTCCAATAATCGATATATATAGTTATATAGACATAACATATAATAAATATAGGGTCCAATAATCGATATATATAGTTACATAGACATAATATATAATAAATATAGGGTCCACTAATCGATTATATAGACATAATATATGAAAAATATAGTTATATAGACATGACATATAAGAAATATAGGGTCCAATATTCGATATATATAGTTATATAGACATAATATATAATAAATATAGGGTCCACTAATCGACTATATAGACATAATATATAAAAAATATAGTGATATAGACATAACATATAATAAATATAGGGTCCAATAATCGATATATATAGTTATATAGACATAATATATAATAAATATAGGGTCCACTAATCGATTATATAGACAAAATATATAAAAAATATAGTTATATAGACATAACATATAATAAATATAGGGTCCAATAATCGATATATATAGTTATATAGACATAATATATAATAAATATAGGGTCCACTAATCGATTATATAGACATAATATATAAAAAATATAGTTATATAGACATAACATATAATAAATATAGGGTTCAATAATCGATATATATATATAGTTATATAGACATAACATATAATAAATATAGGGTCCAATAATCGATATATATATAGTTATATAGACATAACATATAATAAATATAGGGTCCAATAATCGATATATATAGTTATATAGACATAATATATAATAAATATAGGGTCCACTAATCGATTATATAGACATAATATATAAAAAATATAGTTATATAGGCATAACATATAATAAATATAGGGTCCAATAATCCACATATATAGTTATATAGACCTAATATATAATAAATATAGGGTCCACTAATCGACTATATAGACATAATATATAAAAAATATAGGTATAAAGACATAACATATAATAAATATAGGGTCCAATAATCGATATATATAGTTATATAGACATAACATATAATAAATATAGGGTACAATAATCGATATATATAGTTATATAGACATAATATATAATAAATATAGGGTCCACTAATCGATTATATAGACATAATATATAAAAAATATAGTTATATAGACATAAGATATAATAAATATAGGGTCCAATAATCGATATATATAGTTATATAGACATAACATATAATAAATATAGGGTCCAATAATCGATATATATAGTTACATAGACATAATATATAATAAATATAGGGTCGACTAATCGATTATATAGACATAATATATAAAAAATATAGTTATATAGACATAACATATAATAAATATAGGGTCCAATAATCGATATGTATAGTTATATAGACATAATATATAAAAAATATAGTTATATAGACATAACATATAATAAATATAGGGTCCAATAATCGATATATATAGTTATATAGACATAACATATAATAAATATAGGGTCCAGTAATCAATATATATAGTTATATAGACATAACATATAATAAATATAGGGTCCAATACTCGATATATATAATTATATAGACATAATATATAATAAATATAGGGTCCACTAATCGATTATATAGATATAATATATAAAAAATATAGTTATATAGACATAACATATAATAAATATAGGGTCCAATAAACGATATATATAGTTATATAGACATAACATATAATAAATATAGGGTCCAATAATCGATATATATAGTTATATAGACGTAATATATAATAAATATAGGGTCTACTAATCGATTATATAGACATAATATATAAAAAATATAGTTATATAGACATAACATATAATAAATATAGGGTCCAATAATCGATATATATAGTTATATAGACATAACATATAATAAATATAGGGTCCGATACTCGATATATATACTTATATAGACATAACATATAATAAATATAGGGTCCAATAATCGATATATATAGTTATATTGACATAATATATAATAAATATAGGATCTACTAATCGATTATATAGACATGATATATAAAACATATAGTGATATAGACAAAACATATAATAAATATAGGGTCCAATAGTCGATATATATAGTTATATAGACATAATATATAATAAATATAGGGTGCTCTAATCGATTATATAGACATAATACATAAAAAATATAGTTATATAGACATAACATATAATAAATATAGGGTCCAATAATCGATATATATAGTTATATAGACATAATATAAAATAAATATAGAGTCCAATAATCGATATATATAGTTATATAGACATAACATATAATAAATATAGGGTCCAATAATCGATATATATAGTTACATAGACATAATATATAATAAATATAGGGTCGACTAATCGATTATATAGACATAATATATGAAAAATATAGTTATATAGACATGACATATAAGAAATATAGGGTCCAATATTCGATATATATAGTTATATAGACATAATATATAATAAACATAGGGTCCACTAATCGACTATATAGACATAATATATAAAAAATATAGTGATATAGACATAACATATAATAAATATAGGGTCCAATAATCGATATATATAGTTATATAGACATAATATATAATAAATATAGGGTCCACTAATCGATTATATAGACAAAATATATAAAAAATATAGTTATATAGACATAACATATAATAAATATAGGGTCCAATAATCGATATATATAGTTATATAGACATAATATATAATAAATATAGGGTCCACTAATCGATTATATAGACATAATATATAAAAAATATAGTTATATAGACATAACATATAATAAATATAGGGTTCAATAATCGATATATATATAGTTATATAGACATAACATATAATAAATATAGGGTCCAATAATCGATATATATATAGTTATATAGACATAACATATAATAAATATAGGGTCCAATAATCGATATATATAGTTATATAGACATAATACATAATAAATATAGGGTCCACTAATCGATTATATAGACATAATATATAAAAAATATAGTTATATAGGCATAACATATAATAAATATAGGGTCCAATAATCCACATATATAGTTATATAGACCTAATATATAATAAATATAGGGTCCACTAATCGACTATATAGACATAATATATAAAAAATATAGTTATAAAGACATAACATATAATAAATATAGGGTCCAATAATCGATATATATAGTTATATAGACATAACATATAATAAATATAGGGTCAGATAATCGATATATATAGTTATATAGACATAATATATAATAAATATAGGGTCCACTAATCGATTATATAGACATAATATATAAAAAATATAGTTATATAGACATAACATATAATAAATATAGGGTCCAATAATCGATATATATAGTTATATAGACATAATATATAATAAATATAGGGTCCACTAATCGATTATATAGACATAATATATAAAAAATATAGTTATTTAGACGTAACATATAATAAATATAGGGTACAATAATCGATATATATAGTTATATAGACATACTATATAATAAATATAGGATCCACTAATCGATTATATAGACATAATATATAAAAAATATAGTTATATAGACATAAGATATAATAAATATAGGGTCCAATAATCGATATATATAGTTATATAGACATAACATATAATAAATATAGGGTCCAATAATCGATATATATAGTTACATAGACATAATATATAATAAATATAGGGTCCACTAATCGATTATATAGACATAATATATAAAAAATATAGTTATATAGACATAACATATAATAAATATAGGGTCCAATAATCGATATATATAGTTATATAGACATAATATATAATAAATATAGGGTCTACTAATCGATTATATAGACATAATATATAAAAAATATAGTTATATAGACATAACATATAATAAATATAGGGTCGAATAATCGATATATATAGTTATATAGACATAATATATAATAAATATAGGGTCCACTAATCGATTATATAGACATAATATATAAAAAATATAGTTATATAGACATAACATATAATAAATATAGGGTCCAATAATCAATATATATAGTTATATAGACATAACATATAATAAATATAGGGTCCAATACTCGATATATATAATTATATAGACATAATATATAATAAATATAGGGTCCACTAATCGATTATATAGACATAATATATAAAAAATATAGTTATATAGACATAACATATAATAAATATAGGGTCCAATAATCCACATATATAGTTATATAGACATAATATATAATAAATATAGGGTCCACTAATCGATATATATAGTTATATAGACATAATATATAATAAATATAGGGTCCACTAATCGATTATATAGACATAATATATAAAAAATATAGTTATATAGACATAACATATAATAAATATAGGGTCCAATAATCGATATATATAGTTATATAGACATAATATATAAAAAATATAGTTATATAGACGTAACATATAATAAATATAGGGTACAATAATCGATATATATAGTTATATAGACATAATATATAATAAATATAGGATCCACTAATCGATTATATAGACATAATATATAAAAAATATAGTTATATAGACATAAGATATAATAAATATAGGGTCCAATAATCGATATATATAGTTATATAGACATAACATATAATAAATATAGGGTCATATAATCGATATATATAGTTACATAGACATAATATATAATAAATATAGCGTCCACTAATCGATTATATAGACATAATATATAAAAAATATAGTTATATAGACATAACATATAATAAATATAGGGTCCAATAATCGATATATATAGTTATATAGACATAATATATAATAAATATAGGGTCCACTAATCGATTATATAGACATAATATATAAAAAATATAGTTATATAGACATAACATATAATAAATATAGGGTCCAATAATCGATATATATAGTTATATAGACATAACATATAATAAATATAGGGTCCAATAATCGATATATATAGTTATATAGACGTAATATATAATAAATATAGGGTCCACTAATCGATTATATAGACATAATATATAAAAAATATAGTTATATAGACATAACATATAATAAATATAGGGTCCAATAATCGATATATATAGTTATATAGACATAACATTTAATAAATATGGGGTCCAATAATCGATATATATAGTTATATAGACATAACATATAATAAATATAGGGTCCAATAATCGATATATATAGTTATATAGACATAATATATAATAAATATAGGGTCTACTAATCGATTATATAGACATAATATATAAAAAATATAGTTATATAGACGTAACATATAATAAATATAGGGTACAATAATCGATATATATAGTTATATAGACATAATATATAATAAATATAGGGTCCACTAATCGATTATATAGACATAATATATAAAAAATATAGTTATATAGACATAAGATATAATAAATATAGGGTCCAATAATCGATATATATAGTTATATAGACATAACATATAATAAATATAGGGTCCAATAATCGATATATATAGTTACATAGACATAATATATAATAAATATAGGGTCGACTAATCGATTATATAGACATAATATATAAAAAATATAGTTATATAGACATAACATATAATAAATATAGGGTCCAATAATCGATATGTATAGTTATATAGACATAATATATAAAAAATATAGTTATATAGACAAAACATATAATAAATATAGGGTCCAATAATCGATATATATAGTTATATAGACATAACATATAATAAATATAGGGTCCAGTAATCAATGTATATAGTTATATAGACATAACATATAATAAATATAGGGTCCAATACTCGATATATATAATTATATAGACATAATATATAATAAATATAGGGTCCACTAATCGATTATATAGATATAATATATAAAAAATATAGTTATATAGACATAACATATAATAAATATAGGGTCCAATAAACGATATATATAGTTATATAGACATAACATATAATAAATATAGGGTCCAATAATCGCTATATGTAGTTATATAGACGTAATATATAATAAATATAGGGTCTACTAATCGATTATATAGACATAATATATAAAAAATATAGTTATATAGACATAACATATAATAAATATAGGGTCCAATAATCGATATATATAGTTATATAGACATAATATATAATAAATATAGGGTCCAATACTCGATATATATACTTATATAGACATAACATATAATAAATATAGGGTCCAATAATCGATATATATAGTTATATTGACATAATATATAATAAATATAGGGTCCACTAATCGATTATATAGACATAATATATAAAAAATATAGTTATATAGACATAACATATAATAAATATAGGGTCCAATAATCGATATATATAGTTATATAGACATAATATATAATAAATATAGGGTCCACTAATCGATTATATAGACATAATATATAAAAAATATAGTTATTTAGACGTAACATATAATAAATATAGGGTACAATAATCGATATATATAGTTATATAGACATACTATATAATAAATATAGGATCCACTAATCGATTATATAGACATAATATATAAAAAATATAGTTATATAGACATAAGATATAATAAATATAGGGTCCAATAATCGATATATATAGTTATATAGACATAACATATAATAAATATAGGGTCCAATAATCGATATATATAGTTACATAGACATAATATATAATAAATATAGGGTCCACTAATCGATTATATAGACATAATATATAAAAAATATAGTTATATAGACATAACATATAATAAATATAGGGTCCAATAATCGATATATATAGTTATATAGACATAATATATAATAAATATAGGGTCTACTAATCGATTATATAGACATAATATATAAAAAATATAGTTATATAGACATAACATGTAATAAATATAGGGTCGAATAATCGATATATATAGTTATATAGACATAACATATAATAAATATAGGGTCCAATAATCAATATATATAGTTATATAGACATAACATATAATAAATATAGGGTCCAATACTCGATATATATAATTATATAGACATAATATATAATAAATATAGGGTCCACTAATCGATTATATAGACATAATATATAAAAAATATAGTTATATAGACATAACATATAATAAATATAGGGTCCAATAATCCACATATATAGTTATATAGACATAATATATAATAAATATAGGGTCCACTAATCGATATATATAGTTATATAGACATAATATATAATAAATATAGGGTCCACAAATCGATTATATAGACATAATATATAAAAAATATAGTTATATAGACATAACATATAATAAATATAGGGTCCAATAATCGATATATATAGTTATATAGACATAATATATAAAAAATATAGCTATATAGACGTAACATATAATAAATATAGGGTACAATAATCGATATATATAGTTATATAGACATAATATATAATAAATATAGGATCCACTAATCGATTATATAGACATAATATATAAAAAATATAGTTATATAGACATAAGATATAATAAATATAGGGTCCAATAATCGATATATATAGTTATATAGACATAACATATAATAAATATAGGGTCATATAATCGATATATATAGTTACATAGACATAATATATAATAAATATAGGGTCCACTAATCGATTATATAGACATAATATATAAAAAATATAGTTATATAGACATAACATATAATAAATATAGGGTCCAATAATCGATATATATAGTTATATAGACATAATATATAATAAATATAGGGTCCACTAATCGATTATATAGACATAATATATAAAAAATATAGTTATATAGACATAATATATAATAAATATAGGGTCCAATAATCGATATATATAGTTATATAGACATAACATATAATAAATATAGGGTCCAATAATCGATATATATAGTTATATAGACGTAATATATAATAAATATAGGGTCCACTAATCGATTATATAGACATAATATATAAAAAATATAGTTATATAGACATAACATATAATAAATATAGGGTCCAATAATCGATATATATAGTTATATAGACATAACATTTAATAAATATGGGGTCCAATAATCGATATATATAGTTATATAGACATAACATATAATAAATATAGGGTCCAATAATCGATATATATAGTTATATAGACATAATATATAATAAATATAGGGTCTACTAATCGATTATATAGACATAATATATAAAAAATATAGTTATATAGACGTAACATATAATAAATATAGGGTACAATAATCGATATATATAGTTATATAGACATAATATATAATAAATATAGGGTCCACTAATCGATTATATAGACATAATATATAAAAAATATAGTTATATAGACATAAGATATAATAAATATAGGGTCCAATAATCGATATATATAGTTATATAGACATAACATATAATAAATATAGGGTCCAATAATCGATATATATAGTTACATAGACATAATATATAATAAATATAGGGTCGACTAATCGATTATATAGACATAATATATAAAAAATATAGTTATATAGACATAACATATAATAAATATAGGGTCCAATAATCGATATGTATAGTTATATAGACATAATATATAAAAAATATAGTTATATAGACATAACATATAATAAATATAGGGTCCAATAATCGATATATATAGTTATATAGACATAACATATAATAAATATAGGGTCCAGTAATCAATGTATATAGTTATATAGACATAACATATAATAAATATAGGGTCCAATACTCGATATATATAATTATATAGACATAATATATAATAAATATAGGGTCCACTAATCGATTATATAGATATAATATATAAAAAATATAGTTATATAGACATAACATATAATAAATATAGTGTCCAATAAACGATATATATAGTTATATAGACATAACATATAATAAATATAGGGTCCAATAATCGATATATATAGTTATATAGACGTAACATATAATAAATATAGGGTCTACTAATCGATTATATAGACATAATATATAAAAAATATAGTTATATAGACATAACATATAATAAATATAGGGTCCAATAATCGATATATATAGTTATATAGACATAACATATAATAAATATAGGGTCCAATACTCGATATATATACTTATATAGACATAACATATAATAAATATAGGGTCCAATAATCGATATATATAGTTATATTGACATAATATATAATAAATA
>CAWVRF010001245.1:0-91000 GCA_963932465.1 Maratus speciosus | reverse complement strand
GGGCACACATATTGAACATTTTTAATATGTATCAGAAACTTGTTGAGTATATGTTTTTTTACATGTATCACCCATTTTTTTTTTACTTCGTATACTTGTAAATAAAGTAAATGTAATTTTGGATTATGGGCTGTACAATCCAGATCAGCCTAACTAATTCACAGAATTTCAAAACACTGTGTATTGAGAGGTATACGACCTACAAAGACGAGGGATAAATGACAGGATACATACACTCACCAAGTTTAAAAGCTCCCCTTCGTGACTTGCGTGCAGGAACGCACTTCTGCTGTTGTGACGGATATTGTCAGAAAAATGCTATTGAATATATAAATGTGAGTAAATTACATTTGGGATATGTGCCGGGTGACTAAGGGCACACCTATTGAACATTTGTAATATGTATCAGAAACTTGGTGAGTATATGTTTTTTTACATGTATCACCCATTTTTTTTTACTTCGTATACTTGTAAATAAAGTAAATGTAATTTTGGATTATGGGCTGTACAATCCAGATCAGCCTAACTAATTCACAGAATTTCAAAACACTGTGTATTGAGAGGTATACGACCTACAAAGACGAGGGATAAATGACAGGATACATACACTCACCAAGTTTAAAAGCTCCCCTTCGTGACTTGCGTGCAGGAACGCACTTCTGCTGTTGTGACGGATATTGTCAGAAAAATGCTATTGAATATATAAATGTGAGTAAATTACATTTGGGATATGTGCCGGGTGACTAAGGGCACACATATTGAACATTTGTAATATGTATCAGAAACTTGGTGAGTATATGTTTTTTTACATGTATCACCCATTTTTTTTTACTTCGTATACTTGTAAATAAAGTAAATGTAATTTTGGATTATGGGCTGTACAATCCAGATCAGCCTAACTAATTCACAGAATTTCAAAACACTGTGTATTGAGAGGTATACGACCTACAAAGACGAGGGATAAATGACAGGATACATACACTCACCAAGTTTAAAAGCTCCCCTTCGTGACTTGCGTGCAGGAACGCACTTCTGCTGTTGTGACGGATATTGTCAGAAAAATGCTATTGAATATGTAAATGTGAGAAAATTACATTTGGGATATGTGCCGGGTGACTAAGGGCACACATATTGAACATTTGTAATATGTATCAGAAACTTGGTGAGTATATGTTTTTTTACATGTATCACCCATTTTTTTTTTACTTCGTATACTTGTAAATAAAGTAAATGTAATTTTGGATTATGGGCTGTACAATCCAGATCAGCCTAACTAATTCACAGAATTTCAAAACACTGTGTATTGAGAGGTATACGACCTAAAAAGACGAGGGATAGATGACAGGATACATACACTCACCAAGTTTAAAAGCTCCCCTTCGTGACTTGCGTGCAGGAACGCACTTCTGCTGTTGTGACGGATATTGTCAGAAAAATGCTATTGAATATATAAATGTGAG
Organism: Maratus speciosus; assembly: GCA_963932465.1. Classification (NCBI taxonomy): domain Eukaryota; kingdom Metazoa; phylum Arthropoda; class Arachnida; order Araneae; family Salticidae; genus Maratus; species Maratus speciosus. The sequence continues at coordinate 89,540 of CAWVRF010001245.1, read as the reverse complement.
TAAATTACATTTGGGATATGTGCCGGGTGACTAAGGGCACACATATTGAACATTTGTAATATGTATCAGAAACTTGGTGAGTATATGTTTTTTTACATGTATCACCCATTTTTTTTTTTTTACTTCGTATACTTGTAAATAAAGTAAATGTAATTTTGGATTATGGGCTGTACAATCCAGATCAGCCTAACTAATTCACAGAATTTCAAAACACTGTGTATTGAGAGGTATACGACCTACAAAGACGAGGTATAAATGACAGGATACATACACTCACCAAGTTTAAAAGCTCCCCTTCGTGACTTGCGTGCAGGAACGCACTTCTGCTGTTGTGACGGATATTGTCAGAAAAATGCTATTGAATATATAAATGTGAGTAAATTACATTTGGGATATGTGCCGGGTGACTAAGGGCACACATATTGAACATTTGTAATATGTATCAGAAACTTGGTGAGTATATGTTTTTTTACATGTATCACCCATTTTTTTTTTAAACTTCGTATACTTGTAAATAAAGTAAATGTAATTTTGGATTATCGGCTGTACAATCCAGATCAGCCTAACTAATTCACAGAATTTCAAAACACTGTGTATTGAGAGGTATACGACCTACAATGACGAGGGATAAATAACAGGATACATACACTCACCAAGTTTAAAAGCTCCCCTTCGTGACTTGCGTGCAGGAACGCACTTCTGCTGTTGTGACGGATATTGTCAGAAAAATGCTATTGAATATATAAATGTGAGTAAATTACATTTCTGATATGTGCCGGGTGACTAAGGGCACACATATTGAACATTTGTAATATGTATCAGAAACTTGTTGAGTATATGTTTTTTTACATGTATCACCCATTTTTTTTTTACTTCGTATACTTGTAAATAAAGTAAATGTAATTTTGGATTATGGGCTGTACAATCCAGATCAGCCTAACTAATTCACAGAATTTCAAAACACTGTGTATTGAGAGGTATACGACCTACAAAGACGAGGGATAAATGACAGGATACATACACTCACCAAGTTTAAAAGCTCCCCTTCGTGACTTGCGTGCAGGAACGCACTTCTGCTGTTGTGACGGATATTGTCAGAAAAATACTATTGAATATATAAATGTGAGTAAATTACATTTGGGATATGTGCCGGGTGACTAAGGGCACACCTATTGAACATTTGTAATATGTATCAGAAACTTGGTGAGTATATGTTTTTTTACATGTATCACCCATTTTTTTTTTACTTCGTATACTTGTAAATAAAGTAAATGTAATTTTGGATTATGGGCTGTACAATCCAGATCAGCCTAACTAATTCACAGAATTTCAAAACACTGTGTATTGAGAGGTATACGACCTACAAAGACGAGGGATAAATGACAGGATACATACACTCACCAAGTTTAAAAGCTCCCCTTCGTGACTTGCGTGCAGGAACGCACTTCTGCTGTTGTGACGGATATTGTCAGAAAAATGCTATTGAATATATAAATGTGAGTAAATTACATTTGGGATATGTGCCGGGTGACTAAGGGCACACATATTGAACATTTGTAATAAGTATCAGAAACTTGGTGAGTATATGTTTTTTTTACATGTATCACCCATTTTTTTTTACTTCGTATACTTGTAAATAAAGTAAATGTAATTTTGGATTATGGGCTGTACAATCCAGATCAGCCTAACTAATTCACAGAATTTCAAAACACTGTGTATTGAGAGGTATACGACCTAAAAAGACGAGGGATAGATGACAGGATACATACACTCACCAAGTTTAAAAGCTCCCCTTCGTGACTTGCGTGCAGGAACGCACTTCTGCTGTTGTGACGGATATTGTCAGAAAAATGCTATTGAATATATAAATGTGAGTAAATTACATTTGGGATATGTGCCGGGTGACTAAGGGCACACATATTGAACATTTGTAATATGTATCAGAAACTTGTTGAGTATATGTTTTTTTACATGTATCACCCATTTTTTTTTTACTTCGTATACTTGTAAATAAAGTAAATGTAATTTTGGATTATGGGCTGTACAATCCAGATCAGCCTAACTAATTCACAGAATTTCAAAACACTGTGTATTGAGAGGTATACGACCTACAAAGACGAGGGATAAATGACAGGATACATACACTCACCAAGTTTAAAAGCTCCCCTTCGTGACTTGCGTGCAGGAACGCACTTCTGATGTTGTGACGGATATTGTCAGAAAAATGCTATTGAATATATAAATGTGAGTAAATTACATTTGGGATATGTGCCGGGTGACTAAGGGCACACATATTGAACATTTGTAATATGTATCAGAAACTTGGTGAGTATATGTTTTTTTACATGTATCACCCATTTTTTTTTTACTTCGTATACTTGTAAATAAAGTAAATGTAATTTTGGATTATGGGCTGTACAATCCAGATCAGCCTAACTAATTCACAGAATTTCAAAACACTGTGTATTGAGAGGTATACGACCTACAAAGACGAGGGATAAATGACAGGATACATACACTCACCAAGTTTAAAAGCTCCCCTTCGTGACTTGCGTGCAGGAACGCACTTCTGCTGTTGTGACGGATATTGTCAGAAAAATGCTATTGAATATGTAAATGTGAGTAAATTACATTTGGGATATGTGCCGGGTGACTAAGGGCACACATATTGAACATTTGTAATATGTATCAGAAACTTGGTGAGTATATGTTTTTTTTACATGTATCACCCATTTTTTTTTACTTCGTATACTTGTAAATAAAGTAAATGTAATTTTGGATTATGGGCTGTACAATCCAGATCAGCCTAACTAATTCACAGAATTTCAAAACACTGTGTATTGAGAGGTATACGACCTAAAAAGACGAGGGATAGATGACAGGATACATACACTCACCAAGTTTAAAAGCTCCCCTTCGTGACTTGCGTGCAGGAACGCACTTCTGCTGTTGTGACGGATATTGTCAGAAAAATGCTATTGAATATATAAATGTGAGTAAATTACATTTGGGATATGTGCCGGGTGACTAAGGGCACACATATTGAACATTTGTAATATGTATCAGAAACTTGGTGAGTATATGTTTTTTTACATGTATCACCCATTTTTTTTTTTACTTCGTATACTTGTAAATAAAGTAAATGTAATTTTGGATTATGGGCTGTACAATCCAGATCAGCCTAACTAATTCACAGAATTTCAAAACACTGTGTATTGAGAGGTATACGACCTACAAAGACGAGGTATAAATGACAGGATACATACACTCACCAAGTTTAAAAGCTCCCCTTCGTGACTTGCGTGCAGGAACGCACTTCTGCTGTTGTGACGGATATTGTCAGAAAAATGCTATTGAATATATAAATGTGAGTAAATTACATTTGGGATATGTGCCGGGTGACTAAGGGCACACATATTGAACATTTGTAATATGTATCAGAAACTTGGTGAGTATATGTTTTTTTACATGTATCACCCATTTTTTTTTAAACTTCGTATACTTGTAAATAAAGTAAATGTAATTTTGGATTATCGGCTGTACAATCCAGATCAGCCTAACTAATTCACAGAATTTCTAAACACTGTGTATTGAGAGGTATACGACCTACAAAGACGAGGGATAAATGACAGGATACATACACTCACCAAGTTTAAAAGCTCCCCTTCGTGACTTGCGTGCAGGAACGCACTTCTGCTGTTGTGACGGATATTGTCAGAAAAATGCTATTGAATATATAAATGTGAGTAAATTACATTTGGGATATGTGCCGGGTGACTAAGGGCACACATATTGAACATTTGTAATATGTATCAGAAACTTGGTGAGTATATGTTTTTTTACATGTATCACCCATTTTTTTTTTTACTTCGTATACTTGTAAATAAAGTAAATGTAATTTTGGATTATGGGCTGTACAATCCAGATCAGCCTAACTAATTCACAGAATTTCAAAACACTGTGTATTGAGAGGTATACGACCTACAAAGACGAGGGATAAATGACAGGATACATACACACACCAAGTTTAAAAGCTCCCCTTCGTGACTTGCGTGCAGGAACGCACTTCTGCTGTTGTGAAGGATATTGTCAGAAAAATGCTATTGAATATATAAATGTGAGTAAATTACATTTGGGATATGTGCCGGGTGACTAAGGGCACACATATTGAACATTTGTAATATGTATCAGAAACTTGGTGAGTATATGTTTTTTTACATGTATCACCCATTTTTTTTTTTTTACTTCGTATACTTGTAAATAAAGTAAATGTAATTTTGGATTATGGGCTGTACAATCCAGATCAGCCTAACTAATTCACAGAATTTCAAAACACTGTGTATTGAGAGGTATACGACCTACAAAGACGAGGGATAAATGACAGGATACATACACTCACCAAGTTTAAAAGCTCCCCTTCGTGACTTGCGTGCAGGAACGCACTTCTGCTGTTGTGACGGATATTGTCAGAAAAATGCTATTGAACATATAAATGTGAGTAAATTACATTTGGGATATGTGCCGGGTGACTAAGGGCACACATATTGAACATTTGTAATATGTATCAGAAACTTGGTGAGTATATGTTTTTTTACATGTATCACCCATCTTTTTTTTACTTCGTATACTTGTAAATAAAGTAAATGTAATTTTGGATTATGGGCTGTACAATCCAGATCAGCCTAACTAATTCACAGAATTTCAAAACACTGTGTATTGAGAGGTATACGACCTACAAAGACGAGGGATAAATGACAGGATACATACACTCACCAAGTTTAAAAGCTCCCTTTTGTGACTTGCGTGCAGGAACGCACTTCTGCTGTTGTGACGGATATTGTCAGAAAAATGCTATTGAATATATAAATGTGAGTAAATTACATTTTGGATATGTGCCGGGTGACTAAGGGCACACATATTGAACATTTGTAATATGTATCAGAAACTTGGTGAGTATATGTTTTTTTACATGTATCACCCATTTTTTTTTTACTTCGTATACTTGTAAATAAAGTAAATGTAATTTTGGATTATGGGCTGTACAATCCAGATCAGCCTAACTAATTCACAGAATTTCAAAACACTGTGTATTGAGAGGTATACGACCTACAAAGACGAGGGATAAATGACAGGATACATACACTCACCAAGTTTAAAAGCTCCCCTTCGTGACTTGCGTGCAGGAACGCACTTCTGCTGTTGTGACGGATATTGTCATAAAAATGCTATTGAATATATAAATGTGAGTAAATTACATTTGGGATATGTGCCAGGTGACTAAGGGCACACATATTGAACATTTGTAATATGTATCAGAAACTTGGTGAGTATATGTTTTTTTACATGTATAACCCATTTTCTTTTTTTCTTCGTATACTTGTAAATAAAGTAAATGTAATTTTGGATTATGGGTTGTACAATCCAGATCAGCCTAACTAATTCACAGAATTTCAAAACACTGTGTATTGAGAGGTATACGACCTACAAAGACGAGGGATAAATGACAGGATACATACACTCACCAAGTTTAAAAGCTCCCCTTCGTGACTTGCGTGCAGGAACGCACTTCTGCTGTTGTGACGGATATTGTCAGAAAAATGCTATTGAATATATAAATGTGAGTAAATTACATTTGGGATATGTGCCGGGTAACTAAGGGCACACATATTGAACATTTGTAATATGTATCAGAAACTTGGTGAGTATATGTTTTTTTACATGTATCACCCATTTTTTTTTTTTTACTTCGTATACTTGTAAATAAAGTAAATGTAATTTTGGATTATGGGCTGTACAATCCAGATCAGCCTAACTAATTCACAGAATTTCAAAACACTGTGTATTGAGAGGTATACGACCTACAAAGACGAGGGATAAATGACAGGATACATACACTCACCAAGTTTAAAAGCTCCCCTTCGTGACTTGCGTGCAGGAACGCACTTCTGCTGTTGTGACGGATATTGTCAGAAAAATGCGATTGAACATATAAATGTGAGTAAATTACATTTGGGATATGTGCCGGGTGACTAAGGGCACACATATTGAACATTTTTAATATGTATCAGAAACTTGGTGAGTATATGTTTTTTTACATGTATCACCCATTTTTTTTTACTTCGTATACTTGTAAATAAAGTAAATGTAATTTTGGATTATGGGCTGTACAATCCAGATCAGCCTAACTAATTCACAGAATTTCAAAACACTGTGTATTGAGAGGTATACGACCTACAAAGACGAGGGATAAATGACAGGATACATACACTCACCAAGTTTAAAAGCTCCCTTTGTGACTTGCGTGCAGGAACGCACTTCTGCTGTTGTGACGGATATTGTCAGAAAAATGCTATTGAATATATAAATGTGAGTAAATTACATTTGGGATATGTGCCGGGTGACTAAGGGCACACCTATTGAACATTTGTAATATGTATCAGAAACTTGGTGAGTATATGTTTTTTACATGTATCACCCATTTTTTTTTTACTTCGTATACTTGTAAATAAAGTAAATGTAATTTTGGATTATGGGCTGTACAATCCAGATCAGCCTAACTAATTCACAGAATTTCAAAACACTGTGTATTGAGAGGTATACGACCTACAAAGACGAGGGATAAATGACAGGATACATACACTCACCAAGTTTAAAAGCTCCCCTTCGTGACTTGCGTGCAGGAACGCACTTCTGCTGTTGTGACGGATATTGTCAGAAAAATGCTATTGAATATATAAATGTGAGTAAATTACATTTGGGATATGTGCCGGGTGACTAAGGGCACGCATATTGAACATTTGTAATATGTATCAGAAACTTGGTGAGTATATGTTTTTTTACATGTATCACCCATTTTTTTTTTACTTCGTATACTTGTAAATAAAGTAAATGTAATTTTGGATTATGGGCTGTACAATCCAGATCAGCCTAACTAATTCACAGAATTTCAAAACACTGTGTATTGAGAGGTATACGACCTACAAAGACGAGGGATAAATGACAGGATACATACACTCACCAAGTTTAAAAGCTCCCCTTCGTGTCTTGCGTGCAGGAACGCACTTCTGCTGTTGTGACGGATATTGTCAGAAAAATGCTATTGAATATATAAATGTGAGTAAATTACATTTGGGATATGTGCCGGGTGACTAAGGGCACACATATTGAACATTTGTAATATGTATCAGAAACTTGGTGAGTATATGTTTTTTTACATGTATCACCCATTTTTTTTTTTTACTTCGTATACTTGTAAATAAAGTAAATGTAATTTTGGATTATGGGCTGTACAATCCAGATCAGCCTAACTAATTCACAGAATTTCAAAACACTGTGTATTGAGAGGTATACGACCTACAAAGACGAGGGATAAATGACAGGATACATACACACACCAAGTTTAAAAGCTCCCCTTCGTGACTTGCGTGCAGGAACGCACTTCTGCTGTTGTGACGGATATTGTCAGAAAAATGCTATTGAATATATAAATGTGAGTAAATTACATTTGGGATATGTGCCGGGTGACTAAGGGCACACATATTGAACATTTGTAATATGTATCAGAAACTTGGTGAGTATATGTTTTTTTACATGTATCACCCATTTTTTTTTTTTTTACTTCGTATACTTGTAAATAAAGTAAATGTAATTTTGGATTATGGGCTGTACAATCCAGATCAGCCTAACTAATTCACAGAATTTCAAAACACTGTGTATTGAGAGGTATACGACCTACAAAGACGAGGGATAAATGACAGGATACATACACTCACCAAGTTTAAAAGCTCCCCTTCGTGACTTGCGTGCAGGAACGCACTTCTGCTGTTGTGACGGATATTGTCAGAAAAATGCTATTGAACATATAAATGTGAGTAAATTACATTTGGGATATGTGCCGGGTGACTAAGGGCACACATATTGAACATTTTTAATATGTATCAGAAACTTGGTGAGTATATGTTTTTTTACATGTATCACCCATTTTTTTTTTACTTCGTATACTTGTAAATAAAGTAAATGTAATTTTGGATTATGGGCTGTACAATCCAGATCAGCCTAACTAATTCACAGAATTTCAAAACACTGTGTATTGAGAGGTATACGACCTACAAAGACGAGGGATAAATGACAGGATACATACACTCACCAAGTTTAAAAGCTCCCCTTTGTGACTTGCGTGCAGGAACGCACTTCTGCTGTTGTGACGGATATTGTCAGAAAAATGCTATTGAATATATAAATGTGAGTAAATTACATTTTGGATATGTGCCGGGTGACTAAGGGCACACATATTGAACATTTGTAATATATATCAGAAACTTGGTGAGTATATGTTTTTTTACATGTATCACCCATTTTTTTTTTACTTCGTATACTTGTAAATAAAGTAAATGTAATTTTGGATTATGGGCTGTACAATCCAGATCAGCCTAACTAATTCACAGAATTTCAAAACACTGTGTATTGAGAGGTATACGACCTACAAAGACGAGGGATAAATGACAGGATACATACACTCACCAAGTTTAAAAGCTCCCCTTCGTGACTTGCGTGGAGGAACGCGCTTCTGCTGTTGTGACGGATATTGTCAGAAAAATGCTATTGAATATATAAATGTGAGTAAATTACATTTGGGATATGTGCCAGGTGACTAAGGGCACACATATTGAACATTTGTAATATGTATCAGAAACTTGGTGAGTATATGTTTTTTTACATGTATAACCCATTTTCTTTTTTTCTTCGTATACTTGTAAATAAAGTAAATGTAATTTTGGATTATGGGTTGTACAATCCAGATCAGCCTAACTAATTCACAGAATTTCAAAACACTGTGTATTGAGAGGTATACGACCTACAAAGACGAGGGATAAATGACAGGATACATACACTCACCAAGTTTAAAAGCTCCCCTTCGTGACTTGCGTGCAGGAACGCACTTCTGCTGTTGTGACGGATATTGTCAGAAAAATGCTATTGAATATATAAATGTGAGTAAATTACATTTGGGATATGTGCCGGGTGACTAAGGGCACACATATTGAACATTTGTAATATGTATCAGAAACTTGGTGAGTATATGTTTTTTTACATGTATCACCCATTTTTTTTTTTTTACTTCGTATACTTGTAAATAAAGTAAATGTAATTTTGGATTATGGGCTGTACAATCCAGATCAGCCTAACTAATTCACAGAATTTCAAAACACTGTGTATTGAGAGGTATACGACCTACAAAGACGAGGGATAAATGACAGGATACATACACTCACCAAGTTTAAAAGCTCCCCTTCGTGACTTGCGTGCAGGAACGCACTTTTGCTGTTGTGACGGATATTGTCAGAAAAATGCTATTGAATATATAAATGTGAGTAAATTACATTTGGGATATGTGCCGGGTGACTAAGGGCACACATATTGAACATTTGTAATATGTATCAGAAACTTGGTGAGTATATGTTTTTTTACATGTATAACCCATTTTCTTTTTTACTTCGTATACTTGTAAATAAAGTAAATGTAATTTTGGATTATGGGTTGTACAATCCAGATAAGCCTAACTAATTCACAGAATTTCAAAACACTGTGTATTGAGAGGTATACGACCTACAAAGACGAGGGATAAATGACAGGATACATACACTCACCAAGTTTAAAAGCTCCCCTTCGTGACTTGCGTGCAGGAACGCACTTCTGCTGTTGTGACGGATATTGTCAGAAAAATGCTATTGAATATATAAATGTGAGTAAATTACATTTGGAATATGTGCCGGGTGACTAAGGGCACACATATTGAACATTTGTAATATGTATCAGAAACTTGGTGAGTATATGTTTTTTTACATGTATCACCCATTTTTTTTTTACTTCGTATACTTGTAAATAAAGTAAATGTAATTTTGGATTATGGGCTGTACAATCCAGATCAGCCTAACTAATTCACAGAATTTCAAAACACTGTGTATTGAGAGGTATACGACCTACAAAGACGAGGGATAAATGACAGGATACATACACTCACCAAGTTTAAAAGCTCCCCTTCGTGACTTGCGTGCAGGAACGCACTTCTGCTGTTGTGACGGATATTGTCAGAAAAATGCTATTGAATATATAAATGTGAGTAAATTACATTTGGGATATGTGCCGGGTGACTAAGGGCACACATATTGAACATTTGTAATATGTATCAGAAACTTGGTGAGTATATGTTTTTTTACATGTATCACCCATTTTTTTTTTACTTCGTATACTTGTAAATAAAGTAAATGTAATTTTGGATTATGGGCTGTACAATCCAGATCAGCCTAACTAATTCACAGAATTTCAAAACACTGTGTATTGAGAGGTATACGACCTACAAAGACGAGGGATAAATGACAGGCTACATACACTCACCAAGTTTAAAAGCTCCCCTTCGTGACTTGCGTGCAGGAACGCACTTCTGCTGTTGTGACGGATATTGTCAGAAAAATGCTATTGAATATATAAATGTGAGTAAATTACATTTGGGATATGTGCCGGGTGACTAAGGGCACACATATTGAACATTTGTAATATGTATCAGAAACTTGGTGAGTATATGTTTTTTTACATGTATCACCCATTTATTTTTTTTACTTCGTATACTTGTAAATAAAGTAAATGTAATTTTGGATTATGGGCTGTACAATGCAGATCAGCCTAACTAATTCACAGAATTTCAAAACACTGTGTATTGAGAGGTATACGACCTACAAAGACGAGGGATAAATGACAGGATACATACACTCACCAAGTTTAAAAGCTCCCCTTCGTGACTTGCGTGCAGGAACGCACTTCTGCTGTTGTGACGGATATTGTCAGAAAAATGCTATTGAATATATAAATGTGAGTAAATTATATTTGGAATATGTGCCGGGTGACTAAGGGCACACATATTGAACATTTGTAATATGTATCAGAAATTTGGTGAGTATATGTTTTTTTACATGTATCACCCATTTTTTTTTACATCGTATACTTGTAAATAAAGTAAATGTAATTTTGGATTATGGGCTGTACAATCCAGATCAGCCTAACTAATTCACAGAATTTCAAAACACTGTGTATTGAGAGGTATACGACCTACAAAGACGAGGGATAAATGACAGGATACATACACTCACCAAGTTTAAAAGCTCCCCTTCGTGACTTGCGTGCAGGAACGCACTTCTGCTGTTGTGACGGATATTGTCAGAAAAATGCTATTGAATATATAAATGTGAGTAAATTACATTTGGGATATGTGCCGGGTGACTAAGGGCACACATATTGAACATTTGTAATATGTATCAGAAACTTGGTGAGTATATGTTTTTTTACATGTATCACCCATTTTTTTTTTTATTCGTATACTTGTAAATAAAGTAAATGTAATTTTGGATTATGGGCTGTACAATCCAGATCAGCCTAACTAATTCACAGAATTTCAAAACACTGTGTATTGAGAGGTATACGACCTACAAAGACGAGGGATAAATGACAGGATACATACACTCACCAAGTTTAAAAGCTCCCCTTCGTGACTTGCGTGCAGGAACGCACTTCTGCTGTTGTGACGGATATTGTCAGAAAAATGCTATTGAATATATAAATGTGAGTAAATTACATTTGGGATATGTGCCGGGTGACTAAGGTCACACATATTGAACATTTGTAATATGTATCAGAAACTTGGTGAGTATATGTTTTTTTACATGTATCACCCATTTTTTTTTTTTACTTCGTATACTTGTAAATAAAGTAAATGTAATTTTGGATTATGGGCTGTACAATCCAGTTCAGCCTAACTAATTCACAGAATTTCAAAACACTGTGTATTCAGAGGTATACGACCTACAAAGACGAGGGATAAATGACAGGATACATACACTCACCAAGTTTAAAAGCTCCCCTTCGTGACTTGCGTGCAGGAACGCACTTCTGCTGTTGTGACGGATATTGTCAGAAAAATGCTATTGAATATATAAATGTGAGTAAATTACATTTGGGATATGTGCCGGGTGACTAAGGGCACACATATTGAACATTTGTAATATGTATCAGAAACTTGGTGAGTATATGTTTTTTTACATGTATCACCCATTTTTTTTTTACTTCGTATACTTGTAAATAAAGTAAATGTAATTTTGGATTATGGGCTGTACAATCCAGATCAGCCTAACTAATTCACAGAATTTCAAAACACTGTGTATTGAGAGGTATACGACCTACAAAGACGAGGGATAAATGACAGGATACATACACTCACCAAGTTTAAAAGCTCCTCTTCGTGACTTGCGTGCAGGAACGCACTTCTGCTGTTGTGACGGATATTGTCAGAAAAATGCTATTGAATATATAAATGTGAGTAAATTACATTTGGGATATGTGCCGGGTGACTAAGGGCACACATATTGAACATTTGTAATATGTATCAGAAACTTGGTGAGTATATGTTTTTTTTACATGTATCACCCATTTTTTTTTTACTTCGTATACTTGTAAATAAAGTAAATGTAATTTTGGATTATGGGCTGTACAATCCAGATCAGCCTAACTAATTCACAGAATTTCAAAACACTGTGTATTGAGAGGTATACGACCTAAAAAGACGAGGGATAAATGACAGGAATCATACACTCACCAAGTTTAAAAGCTCCTCTTCGTGACTTGCCTGCAGGAACGCACTTCTGCTGTTGTGACGGATATTGTCAGAAAAATGCTATTGAATATATAAATGTGAGTAAATTATATTTGGGATATGTGCCGGCTGACTAAGGGCACACATATTGAACATTTGTAATATGTATCAGAAACTTGGTGAGTATATGTTTTTTTACATGTATCACCCATTTTTTTTTTAACTTCGTATACTTGTAAATAAAGTAAATGTAATTTTGGATTATGGGCTGTACAATCCAGATCAGCCTAACTAATTCACAGAATTTCAAAACACTGTGTATTGAGAGGTATACGACCTACAAAGACGAGGGATAAATGACAGGATACATACACTCACCAAGTTTAAAAGCTCCCCTTCGTGACTTGCGTGCAGGAACGCACTTCTGCTGTTGTGACGGATATTGTCAGAAAAATGCTATTGAATATATAAATGTGAGTAAATTACATTTGGGATATGTGCCGGGTGACTAAGGGCACACATATTGAACATTTGTAATATGTATCAGAAACTTGTTGAGTATATGTTTTTTGACATGTATCACCCATTTTTTTTTTTACTTCGTATACTTGTAAATAAAGTAAATGTAATTTTGGATTATGGGCTGTACAATCCAGATCAGCCTAACTAATTCACAGAATTTCAAAACACTGTGTATTGAGAGGTATACGACCTACAAAGACGAGGGATAAATGACAGGATACATACACTCACCAAGTTTAAAAGCTCCCCTTCGTGACTTGCGTGCAGGAACGCACTTCTGCTGTTGTGACGGATATTGTTAGAAAAATGCTATTGAATATATAAATGTGAGTAAATTACATTTGGGATATGTGCCGGATGACTAAGGGCACACATATTGAACATTTGTAATATGTATCAGAAACTTGGTGAGTATATGTTTTTTTACATGTATCACCCATTTTTTTTTTACTTCGTATACTTGTAAATAAAGTAAATGTAATTTTGGATTATGGGCTGTACAATCCAGATCAGCCTAACTAATTCACAGAATTTCAAAACACTGTGTATTGAGAGGTATACGACCTATAAAGACGAGGGATAAATGACAGGATACATACACTCACCAAGTTTAAAAGCTCCCCTTCGTGACTTGCGTGCAGGAACGCACTTCTGCTGTTGTGACGGATATTGTCAGAAAAATGCTATTGAATATATAAATGTGAGTAAATTACATTTGGGATATGTGCCGGGTGACTAAGGGCACACATATTGAACATTTGTAATATGTATCAGAAACTTGGTGAGTATATGTTTTTTTACATGTATCACCCATTTTTTTTTTTTTACTTCGTATACTTGTAAATAAAGTAAATGTAATTTTGGATTATGGGCTGTACAATCCAGATCAGCCTAACTAATTCACAGAATTTCAAAACACTGTGTATTGAGAGGTATACGACCTACAAAGACGAGGGATAAATGACAGGATACATACACTCACCAAGTTTAAAAGCTCCCCTTCGTGACTTGCGTGCAGGAACGCACTTCTGCTGTTGTGACGGATATTATCAGAAAAATGCTATTGAATATATAAATGTGAGTAAATTACATTTGGGATATGTGCCGGGTGACTAAGGGCACACATATTGAACATTTGTAATATGTATCAGAAACTTGGTGAGTATATGTTTTTTTACATGTATCACCCATTTTTTTTTTACTTCGTATACTTGTAAATAAAGTAAATGTAATTTTGGATTATGGGCTGTACAATCCAGATCAGCCTAACTAATTCACAGAATTTCAAAACACTGTGTATTGAGAGGTATACGACCTACAAAGACGAGGGATAAATGACAGGATACATACACTCACCAAGTTTAAAAGCTCCCCTTCGTGACTTGCGTGCAGGAACGCACTTCTGCTGTTGTGACGGATATTGTCAGAAAAATGCTATTGAATATATAAATGTGAGTAAATTACATTTGGGATATGTGCCGGTGACTAAGGGCACACATATTGAACATTTGTAATATGTATCAGAAACTTGGTGAGTATATGTTTTTTTACATGTATCACCCATTTTTTTTTTACTTCGTATACTTGTAAATAAAGTAAATGTAATTTTGGATTATGGGCTGTACAATCCAGATCAGCCTAACTAATTCACAGAATTTCAAAACACTGTGTATTGAGAGGTATACGACCTACAAAGACGAGGGATAAATGACAGGATACATACACTCACCAAGTTTAAAAGCTCCCCTTCGTGACTTGCGTGCAGGAACGCACTTCTGCTGTTGTGACGGATATTATCAGAAAAATGCTATTGAATATATAAATGTGAGTAAATTACATTTGGGATATGTGCCGGGTGACTAAGGGCACACATATTGAACATTTGTAATATGTATCAGAAACTTGGTGAGTATATGTTTTTTTACATGTATCACCCATTTTTTTTTTACTTCGTATACTTGTAAATAAAGTAAATGTAATTTTGGATTATGGGCTGTACAATCCAGATCAGCCTAACTAATTCACAGAATTTCAAAACACTGTGTATTGAGAGGTATACGACCTACAAAGACGAGGGATAAATGACAGGATACATACACTCACCAAGTTTAAAAGCTCCCCTTCGTGACTTGCGTGCAGGAACGCACTTCTGCTGTTGTGACGGATATTGTCAGAAAAATGCTATTGAATATATAAATGTGAGTAAATTACATTTGGGATATGTGCCGGGTGACTAAGGTCACACATATTGAACATTTGTAATATGTATCAGAAACTTGGTGAGTATATGTTTTTTTACATGTATCACCCATTTTTTTTTTTTTACTTCGTATACTTGTAAATAAAGTAAATGTAATTTTGGATTATGGGCTGTACAATCCAGTTCAGCCTAACTAATTCACAGAATTTCAAAACACTGTGTATTCAGAGGTATACGACCTACAAAGACGAGGGATAAATGACAGGATACATACACTCACCAAGTTTAAAAGCTCCCCTTCGTGACTTGCGTGCAGGAACGCACTTCTGCTGTTGTGACGGATATTGTCAGAAAAATGCTATTGAATATATAAATGTGAGTAAATTACATTTGGGATATGTGCCGGGTGACTAAGGGCACACATATTGAACATTTGTAATATGTATCAGAAACTTGGTGAGTATATGTTTTTTTACATGTATCACCCATTTTTTTTTTACTTCGTATACTTGTAAATAAAGTAAATGTAATTTTGGATTATGGGCTGTACAATCCAGATCAGCCTAACTAATTCACAGAATTTCAAAACACTGTGTATTGAGAGGTATACGACCTACAAAGACGAGGGATAAATGACAGGATACATACACTCACCAAGTTTAAAAGCTCCTCTTCGTGACTTGCGTGCAGGAACGCACTTCTGCTGTTGTGACGGATATTGTCAGAAAAATGCTATTGAATATATAAATGTGAGTAAATTACATTTGGGATATGTGCCGGGTGACTAAGGGCACACATATTGAACATTTGTAATATGTATCAGAAACTTGGTGAGTATATGTTTTTTTTACATGTATCACCCATTTTTTTTTTACTTCGTATACTTGTAAATAAAGTAAATGTAATTTTGGATTATGGGCTGTACAATCCAGATCAGCCTAACTAATTCACAGAATTTCAAAACACTGTGTATTGAGAGGTATACGACCTAAAAAGACGAGGGATAAATGACAGGAATCATACACTCACCAAGTTTAAAAGCTCCTCTTCGTGACTTGCCTGCAGGAACGCACTTCTGCTGTTGTGACGGATATTGTCAGAAAAATGCTATTGAATATATAAATGTGAGTAAATTATATTTGGGATATGTGCCGGCTGACTAAGGGCACACATATTGAACATTTGTAATATGTATCAGAAACTTGGTGAGTATATGTTTTTTTACATGTATCACCCATTTTTTTTTTAACTTCGTATACTTGTAAATAAAGTAAATGTAATTTTGGATTATGGGCTGTACAATCCAGATCAGCCTAACTAATTCACAGAATTTCAAAACACTGTGTATTGAGAGGTATACGACCTACAAAGACGAGGGATAAATGACAGGATACATACACTCACCAAGTTTAAAAGCTCCCCTTCGTGACTTGCGTGCAGGAACGCACTTCTGCTGTTGTGACGGATATTGTCAGAAAAATGCTATTGAATATATAAATGTGAGTAAATTACATTTGGGATATGTGCCGGGTGACTAAGGGCACACATATTGAACATTTGTAATATGTATCAGAAACTTGTTGAGTATATGTTTTTTGACATGTATCACCCATTTTTTTTTTTACTTCGTATACTTGTAAATAAAGTAAATGTAATTTTGGATTATGGGCTGTACAATCCAGATCAGCCTAACTAATTCACAGAATTTCAAAACACTGTGTATTGAGAGGTATACGACCTACAAAGACGAGGGATAAATGACAGGATACATACACTCACCAAGTTTAAAAGCTCCCCTTCGTGACTTGCGTGCAGGAACGCACTTCTGCTGTTGTGACGGATATTGTTAGAAAAATGCTATTGAATATATAAATGTGAGTAAATTACATTTGGGATATGTGCCGGATGACTAAGGGCACACATATTGAACATTTGTAATATGTATCAGAAACTTGGTGAGTATATGTTTTTTTACATGTATCACCCATTTTTTTTTTACTTCGTATACTTGTAAATAAAGTAAATGTAATTTTGGATTATGGGCTGTACAATCCAGATCAGCCTAACTAATTCACAGAATTTCAAAACACTGTGTATTGAGAGGTATACGACCTATAAAGACGAGGGATAAATGACAGGATACATACACTCACCAAGTTTAAAAGCTCCCCTTCGTGACTTGCGTGCAGGAACGCACTTCTGCTGTTGTGACGGATATTGTCAGAAAAATGCTATTGAATATATAAATGTGAGTAAATTACATTTGGGATATGTGCCGGGTGACTAAGGGCACACATATTGAACATTTGTAATATGTATCAGAAACTTGGTGAGTATATGTTTTTTTACATGTATCACCCATTTTTTTTTTTTTACTTCGTATACTTGTAAATAAAGTAAATGTAATTTTGGATTATGGGCTGTACAATCCAGATCAGCCTAACTAATTCACAGAATTTCAAAACACTGTGTATTGAGAGGTATACGACCTACAAAGACGAGGGATAAATGACAGGATACATACACTCACCAAGTTTAAAAGCTCCCCTTCGTGACTTGCGTGCAGGAACGCACTTCTGCTGTTGTGACGGATATTATCAGAAAAATGCTATTGAATATATAAATGTGAGTAAATTACATTTGGGATATGTGCCGGGTGACTAAGGGCACACATATTGAACATTTGTAATATGTATCAGAAACTTGGTGAGTATATGTTTTTTTACATGTATCACCCATTTTTTTTTTACTTCGTATACTTGTAAATAAAGTAAATGTAATTTTGGATTATGGGCTGTACAATCCAGATCAGCCTAACTAATTCACAGAATTTCAAAACACTGTGTATTGAGAGGTATACGACCTACAAAGACGAGGGATAAATGACAGGATACATACACTCACCAAGTTTAAAAGCTCCCCTTCGTGACTTGCGTGCAGGAACGCACTTCTGCTGTTGTGACGGATATTGTCAGAAAAATGCTATTGAATATATAAATGTGAGTAAATTACATTTGGGATATGTGCCGGTGACTAAGGGCACACATATTGAACATTTGTAATATGTATCAGAAACTTGGTGAGTATATGTTTTTTTACATGTATCACCCATTTTTTTTTTACTTCGTATACTTGTAAATAAAGTAAATGTAATTTTGGATTATGGGCTGTACAATCCAGATCAGCCTAACTAATTCACAGAATTTCAAAACACTGTGTATTAAGAGGTATACGACCTACAAAGACGAGGGATAAATGACAGGATACATACACTCACCAAGTTTAAAAGCTCCCCTACGTGACTTGCGTGCAGGAACGCACTTCTGCTGTTGTGACGGATATTGTCAGAAAAATGCTATTGAATATATAAATGTGAGTACATTACATTTGGGATATATGCCGGGTGACTAAGGGCACACATATTGAACATTTGTAATATGTATCAGAAACTTGGTGAGTATATGTTTTTTTACATGTATCACCCATTTTTTTTTTTTTTTTACTTCGTATACTTGTAAATAAAGTAAATGTAATTTTGGATTATGGGCTGTACAATCCAGATCAGCCTAACTAATTCACATAATTTCAAAACACTGTGTATTGAGAGGTATACGACCTACAAAGACGAGGGATAAATGACAGTATACCTACACTCACCAAGTTTAAAAGCTCCCCTTCGTGACATGCGTGCAGGAACGCACTTCTGCTGTTGTGACGGATATTGTTAGAAAAATGCTATTGAATATATAAATGTGAGTAAATTACATTTGGGATATGTGCCGGGTGACTAAGGGCACACATATTGAACATTTGTAATATGTATCAGAATCTTGGTGAGTATATGTTTTTTTTACATGTATCACCCATTTTTTTTTACTTCGTATACTTGTAAATAAAGTAAATGTAATTTTGGATTATGGGCTGTACAATCCATATCAGCCTAACTAATTCACAGATTTTCAAAACACTGTGTATTGAGATGTATACGACCTAAAAAGACGAGGGATAAATGACAGGATACATACACTCACCAAGTATAAAAGCTCCCCTTCGTGACTTGCGTGCAGGAACGCACTTCTGCTGTTGTGACGGATATTGTCAGAAAAATGCTATTGAATATATAAATGTGAGTAAATTACATTTGGGATATGTGCCGGGTGACTAAGGGCACACATATTGAACATTTGTAATATGTATCAGAAACTTGGTGAGTATATGTTTTTTTACATGTATCACCCATTTTTTTTTTACTTCGTATACTTGTAAATAAAGTAAATGTAATTTTGGATTATGGCTGTACAATCCAGATCAGCCTAACTAATTCACAGAATTTCAAAACACTGTGTATTGAGAGGTATACGACCTACAAAGACGAGGGATAAATGACAGGATACATACACTCACCAAGTTTAAAAGCTCCCCTTCGTGACTTGCGTGCAGGAACGCACTTCTGCTGTTGTGACGGATATTGTCAGAAAAATGCTATTGAATATATAAATGTCAGTAAATTACATTTGGGATATGTGCCGGGTGACTAAGGGCACACATATTGAACATTTGTAATATGTATCAGAAACTTGGTGAGTATATGTTTTTTTACATGTATCACCCATTTTTTTTTAAAACTTCGTATACTTGTAAATAAAGTAAATGTAATTTTGGATTATGGGCTGTACAATCCAGATCAGCCTAACTAATTCACAGAATTTCAAAACACTGTGTATTGAGAGGTATACGACCTACAAAGACGAGGGATAAATGACAGGATACATACACTCACCAAGTTTAAAAGCTCCCCTTCGTGACTTGCGTGCAGGAACGCACTTCTGCTGTTGTGACGGATATTGTCAGAAAAATGCTATTGAATATATAAATGTGAGTAAATTACATTTGGGATATGTGCCGGGTGACTAAGGGCACACATATTGAACATTTGTAATATGTATCAGAAACTTGGTGAGTATATGTTTTTTTACATGTATCACCCATTTTTTTTTTAAACTTCGTATACTTGTAAATAAAGTAAATGTAATTTTGGATTATGGGCTGTACAATCCAGATCAGCCTAACTAATTCACAGAATTTCAAAACACTGTGTATTGAGAGGTATACGACCTACAAAGACGAGGGATAAATGACAGGATACATACACTCACCAAGTTTAAAAGCTCCCCTTCGTGACTTGCGTGCAGGAACGCACTTCTGCTGTTGTGACGGATATTGTCAGAAAAATGCTATTGAATATATAAATGTCAGTAAATTACATTTGGGATATGTGCCGGGTGACTAAGGGCACACATATTGAACATTTGTAATATGTATCAGAAACTCGGAGAGTATATGTTTTTTTACATGTATCACCCATTTTTTTTTTACTTCGTATACTTGTAAATAAAGTAAATGTAATTTTGGATTATGGGCTGTACAATCCAGATCAGCCTAACTAATTCACAGAATTTCAAAACACTGTGTATTGAGAGGTATACGACCTACAAAGACGAGGGATAAATGACAGGATACATACACTCACCAAGTTTAAAAGCTCCCCTTCGAGACTTGCGTGCAGGAACGCACTTCTGCTGTTGTGACGGATATTGTCAGAAAAATGCTATTGAATATATAAATGTGAGTAAATTACATTTGGGATATGTGCCGGGTGACTAAGGGCACACATATTGAACATTTGTAATATGTATCAGAAAATTGTTGAGTATATGTTTTTTGACATGTATCACCCATTTTTTTTACTTCGTATACTTGTAAATAAAGTAAATGTAATTTTGGATTATGGGCTGTACAATCCAGATCAGCCTAACTAATTCACAGAATTTCAAAACACTGTGTATTGAGAGGTATACGACCTACAAAGACGAGGGATAAATGACAGGATACATACACTCACCAAGTTTAAAAGCTCCCCTTCGTGACTTGCGTGCAGGAACGCACTTCTGCTGTTGTGACGGATATTGTCAGAAAAATGCTATTGAATATATAAATGTGAGTAAATTACATTTGGGATATGTGCCGGTGACTAAGGGCACACATATTGAACATTTGTAATATGTATCAGAAACTTGGTGAGTATATGTTTTTTTACATGTATCACCCATTTTTTTTTTTTACTTCGTATACTTGTAAATAAAGTAAATGTAATTTTGGATTATGGGCTGTACAATCCAGATCAGCCTAACTAATTCACAGAATTTCAAAACACTGTGTATTAACAGGTATACGACCTACAAAGACGAGGGATAAATGACAGGATACATACACTCACCAAGTTTAAAAGCTCCCCTTCGTGACTTGCGTGCAGGAACGCACTTCTGCTGTTGTGACGGATATTGTCAGAAAAATGCTATTGAATATATAAATGTGAGTACATTACATTTGGGATATATGCCGGGTGACTAAGGGCACACATATTGAACATTTGTAATATGTATCAGAAACTTGGTGAGTATATGTTTTTTTACATGTATCACCCATTTTTTTTTTTTTTTTTTACTTCGTATACTTGTAAATAAAGTAAATGTAATTTTGGATTATGGGCTGTACAATCCAGATCAGCCTAACTAATTCACATAATTTCAAAACACTGTGTATTGAGAGGTATACGACCTACAAAGACGAGGGATAAATGACAGTATACCTACACTCACCAAGTTTAAAAGCTCCCCTTCGTGACATGCGTGCAGGAACGCACTTCTGCTGTTGTGACGGATATTGTTAGAAAAATGCTATTGAATATATAAATGTGAGTAAATTACATTTGGGATATGTGCCGGGTGACTAAGGGCACACATATTGAACATTTGTAATATGTATTAAATCTTGGTGAGTATATGTTTTTTTTACATGTATCACCCATTTTTTTTTACTTCGTATACTTGTAAATAAAGTAAATGTAATTTTGGATTATGGGCTGTACAATCCATATCAGCCTAACTAATTCACAGATTTTCAAAACACTGTGTATTGAGATGTATACGACCTAAAAAGACGAGGGATAAATGACAGGATACATACACTCACCAAGTATAAAAGCTCCCCTTCGTGACTTGCGTGCAGGAACGCACTTCTGCTGTTGTGACGGATATTGTCAGAAAAATGCTATTGAATATATAAATGTGAGTAAATTACATTTGGGATATGTGCCGGGTGACTAAGGGCACACATATTGAACATTTGTAATATGTATCAGAAACTTGGTGAGTATATGTTTTTTTACATGTATCACCCATTTTTTTTTTTACTTCGTATACTTGTAAATAAAGTAAATGTAATTTTGGATTATGGCTGTACAATCCAGATCAGCCTAACTAATTCACAGAATTTCAAAACACTGTGTATTGAGAGGTATACGACCTACAAAGACGAGGGATAAATGACAGGATACATACACTCACCAAGTTTAAAAGCTCCCCTTCGTGACTTGCGTGCAGGAACGCACTTCTGCTGTTGTGACGGATATTGTCAGAAAAATGCTATTGAATATATAAATGTGAGTAAATTACATTTGGGATATGTGCCGGGTGACTAAGGGCACACATATTGAACATTTGTAATATGTATCAGAAACTTGGTGAGTATATGTTTTTTTACATGTATCACCCATTTTTTTTTACTTCGTATACTTGTAAATAAAGTAAATGTAATTTTGGATTATGGGCTGTACAATCCAGATCAGCCTAACTAATTCACAGAATTTCAAAACACTGTGTATTGAGAGGTATACGACCTACAAAGACGAGGGATAAATGACAGGATACATACACTCACCAAGTTTAAAAGCTCCCCTTCGAGACTTGCGTGCAGGAACGCACGTCTGCTGTTGTGACGGATATTGTCAGAAAAATGCTATTGAATATATAAATGTGAGTAAATTACATTTGGGATATGTGCCGGGTGACTAAGGGCACACATATTGAACATTTGTAATATGTATCAGAAAATTGTTGAGTATATGTTTTTTGACATGTATCACCCATTTTTTTTTACTTCGTATACTTGTAAATAAAGTAAATGTAATTTTGGATTATGGGCTGTACAATCCAGATCAGCCTAACTAATTCACAGAATTTCAAAACACTGTGTATTGAGAGGTATACGACCTACAAAGACGAGGGATAAATGACAGGATACATACACTCACCAAGTTTAAAAGCTCCCCTTCGTGACTTGCGTGCAGGAACGCACTTCTGCTGTTGTGACGGATATTGTCAGAAAAATGCTATTGAATATATAAATGTGAGTAAATTACATTTGGGATATGTGCCGGTGACTAAGGGCACACATATTGAACATTTGTAATATGTATCAGAAACTTGGTGAGTATATGTTTTTTTACATGTATCACCCATTTTTTTTTTTACTTCGTATACTTGTAAATAAAGTAAATGTAATTTTGGATTATGGGCTGTACAATCCAGATCAGCCTAACTAATTCACAGAATTTCAAAACACTGTGTATTAAGAGGTATACGACCTACAAAGACGAGGGATAAATGACAGGATACATACACTCACCAAGTTTAAAAGCTCCCCTTCGTGACTTGCGTGCAGGAACGCACTTCTGCTGTTGTGACGGATATTGTCAGAAAAATGCTATTGAATATATAAATGTGAGTACATTACATTTGGGATATATGCCGGGTGACTAAGGGCACACATATTGAACATTTGTAATATGTATCAGAAACTTGGTGAGTATATGTTTTTTTACATGTATCACCCATTTTTTTTTTTTTTTTACTTCGTATACTTGTAAATAAAGTAAATGTAATTTTGGATTATGGGCTGTACAATCCAGATCAGCCTAACTAATTCACATAATTTCAAAACACTGTGTATTGAGAGGTATACGACCTACAAAGACGAGGGATAAATGACAGTATACCTACACTCACCAAGTTTAAAAGCTCCCCTTCGTGACATGCGTGCAGGAACGCACTTCTGCTGTTGTGACGGATATTGTTAGAAAAATGCTATTGAATATATAAATGTGAGTAAATTACATTTGGGATATGTGCCGGGTGACTAAGGGCACACATATTGAACATTTGTAATATGTATCAGAAACTTGGTGAGTATATGTTTTTTTTACATGTATCACCCATTTTTTTTTACTTCGTATACTTGTAAATAAAGTAAATGTAATTTTGGATTATGGGCTGTACAATCCATATCAGCCTAACTAATTCACAGATTTTCAAAACACTGTGTATTGAGATGTATACGACCTAAAAAGACGAGGGATAAATGACAGGATACATACACTCACCAAGTATAAAAGCTCCCCTTCGAGACTTGCGTGCAGGAACGCACTTCTGCTGTTGTGACGGATATTGTCAGAAAAATGCTATTGAATATATAAATGTGAGTAAATTACATTTGGGATATGTGCCGGGTGACTAAGGGCACACATATTGAACATTTGTAATATGTATCAGAAAATTGTTGAGTATATGTTTTTTGACATGTATCACCCATTTTTTT
The DNA here is from genome assembly GCA_963932465.1 of Maratus speciosus. Taxonomy (NCBI): domain Eukaryota; kingdom Metazoa; phylum Arthropoda; class Arachnida; order Araneae; family Salticidae; genus Maratus; species Maratus speciosus. The sequence continues at coordinate 64,683 of CAWVRF010001245.1, read as the reverse complement.
TTACTTCGTATACTTGTAAATAAAGTAAATGTAATTTTGGATTATGGGCTGTACAATCCAGATCAGCCTAACTAATTCACAGAATTTCAAAACACTGTGTATTGAGAGGTATACGACCTACAAAGACGAGGGATAAATGACAGGATACATACACACACCAAGTTTAAAAGCTCCCCTTCGTGACTTGCGTGCAGGAACGCACTTCTGCTGTTGTGACGGATATTGTCAGAAAAATGCTATTGAATATATAAATGTGAGTAAATTACATTTGGGATATGTGCCAGGTGACTAAGGGCACACATATTGAACATTTGTAATATGTATCAGAAACTTGGTGAGTATATGTTTTTTTACATGTATCACCCATTTTTTTTTTACTTCGTATACTTGTAAATAAAGTAAATGTAATTTTGGATTATGGGCTGTACAATCCAGTTCAGCCTAACTAATTCACAGAATTTCAAAACACTGTGTATTGAGAGGTATACGACCTACAAAGACGAGGGATAAATGACAGGATACATGCACTCACCAAGTTTAAAAGCTCCCCTTCGTGACTTGCGTGCAGGAACGCACTTCTGCTGTTGTGACGGATATTGTCAGAAAAATGCTATTGAATATATAAATGTGAGTAAATTACATTTGGGATATGTGCCGGGTGACTAAGGGCACACCTATTGAACATTTGTAATATGTATCAGAAACTTGGTGAGTATATGTTTTTTTACATGTATCACCCATTTTTTTTTTACATCGTATACTTGTAAATAAAGTAAATGTAATTTTGGATTATGGGCTGTACAATCCAGATCACCCTAACTAATTCACAGAATTTCAAAACACTGTGTATTGAGAGGTATACGACCTACAAAGACGAGGGATAAATGACAGGATACATACACTCACCAAGTTTAAAAGCTCCCCTTCGTGACTTGCGTGCAGGAACGCACTTCTGCTGTTGTGACGGATATTGTCAGAAAAATGCTATTGAATATATAAATGTGAGTAAATTACATTTGGGATATGTGCCGGGTGACTAAGGGCACACATATTGAACATTTGTAATATGTATCAGAAACTTGGTGAGTATATGTTTTTTTACATGTATCACCCATTTTGTTTTTACTTCGTATACTTGTAAATAAAGTAAATGTAATTTTGGATTATGGGCTGTACAATCCAGATCAGCCTAACTAATTCACAGAATTTCAAAACACTGTGTATTGAGAGGTATACGACCTACAAAGACGAGGGATAAATGACAGGATACATACACTCACCAAGTTTAAAAGCTCCCCTTCGTGACTTGCGTGCAGGAACGCACTTCTGCTGTTGTGACGGATATTGTCAGAAAAATGCTATTGAATATATAAATGTGAGTAAATTACATTTGGGATATGTGCCGGGTGACTAAGGGCACACATATTGAACATTTGTAATATGTATCAGAAACTTGGTGAGTATATGTTTTTTTACATGTATCACCCATTTTTTTTTTACTTCGTATACTTGTAAATAAAGTAAATGTAATTTTGGATTATGGGCTGTACAATCCAGATCAGCCTAACTAATTCACAGAATTTCAAAACACTGTGTATTGAGAGGTATACGACCTACAAAGACGAGGGATAAATGACAGGATACATACACTCACCAAGTTTAAAAGCTCCCCTTCGTGACTTGCGTGCAGGAACGCACTTCTGCTGTTGTGACGGATATTGTCAGAAAAATGCTATTGAATATATAAATGTGAGTAAATTACATTTGGGATATGTGCCGGGTGACTAAGGGCACACATATTGAACATTTGTAATATGTATCAGAAACTTGGTGAGTATATGTTTTTTTACATGTATCACCCATTTTTTTTTTTTACTTCGTATACTTGTAAATAAAGTAAATGTAATTTTGGATTATGGGCTGTACAATCCAGATCAGCCTAACTAATTCACAGAATTTCAAAACACTGTGTATTGAGAGGTATACGACCTACAAAGACGAGGGATAAATGACAGGATACATACACTCACCAAGTTTAAAAGCTCCCCTTCGTGACTTGCGTGCAGGAACGCACTTCTGCTGTTGTGACGGATATTGTCAGAAAAATGCTATTGAATATATAAATGTGAGTAAATTACATTTGGGATATGTGCCGGGTGACTAAGGACACACATATTGAACATTTGTAATATGTATCAGAAACTTGGTGAGTATATGTTTTTTTACATGTATCACCCATTTTTTTTAAACTTCGTATACTTGTAAATAAAGTAAATGTAATTTTGGATTATCGGCTGTACAATCCAGATCAGCCTAACTAATTCACAGAATTTCAAAACACTGTGTATTGAGAGGTATACGACCTACAAAGACGAGGGATAAATGACAGGATACATACACTCACCAAGTTTAAAAGCTCCCCTTCGTGACTTGCGTGCAGGAACGCACTTCTGCTGTTGTGACGGATATTGTCAGAAAAATGCTATTGAATATGTAAATGTGAGTAAATTACATTTGGGATATGTGCCGGGTGACTAAGGGCACACATATTGAACAGTTGTAATATGTATCAGAAACTTGGTGAGTATATGTTTTTTTACATGTATCACCCATTTTTTTTTTACTTCGTATACTTGTAAATAAAGTAAATGTAATTTTGGATTATGGGCTGTACAATCCAGATCAGCCTAACTAATTCACAGAATTTCAAAACACTGTGTATTGAGAGGTATACGACCTACAAAGACGAGGGATAAATGACAGGATACATACACTCACCAAGTTTAAAAGCTCCCCTTCGTGACTTGCGTGCAGGAACGCACTTCTGCTGTTGTGACGGATATTGTCAGAAAAATGCTATTGAATATATAAATGTGAGTAAATTACATTTGGGATATGTGCCGGGTGACTAAGGGCACACATATTGAACATTTGTAATATGTATCAGAAACTTGGTGAGTATATGTTTTTTTACATGTATCACCCATTTTTTTTTTACTTCGTATACTTGTAAATAAAGTAAATGTAATTTTGGATTATGGGCTGTACAATCCAGATCAGCCTAACTAATTCACAGAATTTCAAAACACTGTGTATTGAGAGGTATACGACCTACAAAGACGAGGGATAAATGACAGGATACATACACTCACCAAGTTTAAAAGCTCCCCTTCGTGACTTGCGTGCAGGAACGCACTTCTGCTGTTGTGACGGATATTGTCAGAAAAATGCTATTGAATATATAAATGTGAGTAAATTACATTTGGGATATGTGCCGGGTGACTAAGGGCACACATATTGAACATTTGTAATATGTATCAGAAACTTGGTGAGTATATGTTTTTTTACATGTATCACCCATTTTTTTTTTTTACTTCGTATACTTGTAAATAAAGTAAATGTAATTTTGGATTATGGGCTGTACAATCCAGATCAGCCTAACTAATTCACAGAATTTCAAAACACTGTGTATTGAGAGGTATACGACCTACAAAGACGAGGGATAAATGACAGGATACATACACTCACCAAGTTTAAAAGCTCCCCTTCGTGACTTGCGTGCAGGAACGCACTTCTGCTGTTGTGACGGATATTGTCAGAAAAATGCTATTGAATATATAAATGTGAGTAAATTACATTTGGGATATGTGCCGGGTGACTAAGGGCACACATATTGAACATTTGTAATATGTATCAGAAACTTGGTGAGTATATGTTTTTTTACATGTATCACCCATTTTTTTTAAACTTCGTATACTTGTAAATAAAGTAAATGTAATTTTGGATTATCGGCTGTACAATCCAGATCAGCCTAACTAATTCACAGAATTTCAAAACACTGTGTATTGAGAGGTATACGACCTACAAAGACGAGGGATAAATGACAGGATACATACACTCACCAAGTTTAAAAGCTCCCCTTCGAGACTTGCGTGCAGGAACGCACTTCTGCTGTTGTGACGGATATTGTCAGAAAAATGCTATTGAATATATAAATGTGAGTAAATTACATTTGGGATATGTGCCGGGTGACTAAGGGCACACATATTGAACATTTGTAATATGTATCAGAAAATTGTTGAGTATATGTTTTTTGACATGTATCACCCATTTTTTTTTACTTCGTATACTTGTAAATAAAGTAAATGTAATTTTGGATTATGGGCTGTACAATCCAGATCAGCCTAACTAATTCACAGAATTTCAAAACACTGTGTATTGAGAGGTATACGACCTACAAAGACGAGGGATAAATGACAGGATACATACACACACCAAGTTTAAAAGCTCCCCTTCGTGACTTGCGTGCAGGAACGCACTTCTGCTGTTGTGACGGATATTGTCAGAAAAATGCTATTGAATATATAAATGTGAGTAAATTACATTTGGGATATGTGCCAGGTGACTAAGGGCACACATATTGAACATTTGTAATATGTATCAGAAACTTGGTGAGTATATGTTTTTTTACATGTATCACCCATTTTTTTTTTTACTTCGTATACTTGTAAATAAAGTAAATGTAATTTTGGATTATGGGCTGTACAATCCAGTTCAGCCTAACTAATTCACAGAATTTCAAAACACTGTGTATTGAGAGGTATGCGACCTACAAAGACGAGGGATAAATGACAGGATACATGCACTCACCAAGTTTAAAAGCTCCCCTTCGTGACTTGCGTGCAGGAACGCACTTCTGCTGTTGTGACGGATATTGTCAGAAAAATGCTATTGAATATATAAATGTGAGTAAATTACATTTGGGATATGTGCCGGGTGACTAAGGGCACACCTATTGAACATTTGTAATATGTATCAGAAACTTGGTGAGTATATGTTTTTTTACATGTATCACCCATTTTTTTTTTACATCGTATACTTGTAAATAAAGTAAATGTAATTTTGGATTATGGGCTGTACAATCCAGATCACCCTAACTAATTCACAGAATTTCAAAACACTGTGTATTGAGAGGTATACGACCTACAAAGACGAGGGATAAATGACAGGATACATACACTCACCAAGTTTAAAAGCTCCCCTTCGTGACTTGCGTGCAGGAACGCACTTCTGCTGTTGTGACGGATATTGTCAGAAAAATGCTATTGAATATATAAATGTGAGTAAATTACATTTGGGATATGTGCCGGGTGACTAAGGGCACACATATTGAACATTTGTAATATGTATCAGAAACTTGGTGAGTATATGTTTTTTTACATGTATCACCCATTTTTTTTTTACTTCGTATACTTGTAAATAAAGTAAATGTAATTTTGGATTATGGGCTGTACAATCCAGATCAGCCTAACTAATTCACAGAATTTCAAAACACTGTGTATTGAGAGGTATACGACCTACAAAGACGAGGGATAAATGACAGGATACATACACTCACCAAGTTTAAAAGCTCCCCTTCGTGACTTGCGTGCAGGAACGCACTTCTGCTGTTGTGACGGATATTGTCAGAAAAATGCTATTGAATATATAAATGTGAGTAAATTACATTTGGGATATGTGCCGGGTGACTAAGGGCACACATATTGAACATTTGTAATATGTATCAGAAACTTGGTGAGTATATGTTTTTTTACATGTATCACCCATTTTTTTTTACTTCGTATACTTGTAAATAAAGTAAATGTAATTTTGGATTATGGGCTGTACAATCCAGATCAGCCTAACTAATTCACAGAATTTCAAAACACTGTGTATTGAGAGGTATACGACCTACAAAGACGAGGGATAAATGACAGGATACATACACTCACCAAGTTTAAAAGCTCCCCTTCGTGACTTGCGTGCAGGAACGCACTTCTGCTGTTGTGACGGATATTGTCAGAAAAATGCTATTGAATATATAAATGTGAGTAAATTACATTTGGGATATGTGCCGGGTGACTAAGGGCACACATATTGAACATTTGTAATATGTATCAGAAACTTGGTGAGTATATGTTTTTTTACATGTATCACCCATTTTTTTTTTTTACTTCGTATACTTGTAAATAAAGTAAATGTAATTTTGGATTATGGGCTGTACAATCCAGATCAGCCTAACTAATTCACAGAATTTCAAAACACTGTGTATTGAGAGGTATACGACCTACAAAGACGAGGGATAAATGACAGGATACATACACTCACCAAGTTTAAAAGCTCCCCTTCGTGACTTGCGTGCAGGAACGCACTTCTGCTGTTGTGACGGATATTGTCAGAAAAATGCTATTGAATATATAAATGTGAGTAAATTACATTTGGGATATGTGCCGGGTGACTAAGGACACACATATTGAACATTTGTAATATGTATCAGAAACTTGGTGAGTATATGTTTTTTTACATGTATCACCCATTTTTTTTAAACTTCGTATACTTGTAAATAAAGTAAATGTAATTTTGGATTATCGGCTGTACAATCCAGATCAGCCTAACTAATTCACAGAATTTCAAAACACTGTGTATTGAGAGGTATACGACCTACAAAGACGAGGGATAAATGACAGGATACATACACTCACCAAGTTTAAAAGCTCCCCTTCGTGACTTGCGTGCAGGAACGCACTTCTGCTGTTGTGACGGATATTGTCAGAAAAATGCTATTGAATATGTAAATGTGAGTAAATTACATTTGGGATATGTGCCGGGTGACTAAGGGCACACATATTGAACAGTTGTAATATGTATCAGAAACTTGGTGAGTATATGTTTTTTTACATGTATCACCCATTTTTTTTTTACTTCGTATACTTGTAAATAAAGTAAATGTAATTTTGGATTATGGGCTGTACAATCCAGATCAGCCTAACTAATTCACAGAATTTCAAAACACTGTGTATTGAGAGGTATACGACCTACAAAGACGAGGGATAAATGACAGGATACATACACTCACCAAGTTTAAAAGCTCCCCTTCGTGACTTGCGTGCAGGAACGCACTTCTGCTGTTGTGACGGATATTGTCAGAAAAATGCTATTGAATATATAAATGTGAGTAAATTACATTTGGGATATGTGCCGGGTGACTAAGGGCACACATATTGAACATTTGTAATATGTATCAGAAACTTGGTGAGTATATGTTTTTTTACATGTATCACCCATTTTTTTTTTACTTCGTATACTTGTAAATAAAGTAAATGTAATTTTGGATTATGGGCTGTACAATCCAGATCAGCCTAACTAATTCACAGAATTTCAAAACACTGTGTATTGAGAGGTATACGACCTACAAAGACGAGGGATAAATGACAGGATACATACACTCACCAAGTTTAAAAGCTCCCCTTCGTGACTTGCGTGCAGGAACGCACTTCTGCTGTTGTGACGGATATTGTCAGAAAAATGCTATTGAATATATAAATGTGAGTAAATTACATTTGGGATATGTGCCGGGTGACTAAGGGCACACATATTGAACATTTGTAATATGTATCAGAAACTTGGTGAGTATATGTTTTTTTACATGTATCACCCATTTTTTTTTTTTACTTCGTATACTTGTAAATAAAGTAAATGTAATTTTGGATTATGGGCTGTACAATCCAGATCAGCCTAACTAATTCACAGAATTTCAAAACACTGTGTATTGAGAGGTATACGACCTACAAAGACGAGGGATAAATGACAGGATACATACACTCACCAAGTTTAAAAGCTCCCCTTCGTGACTTGCGTGCAGGAACGCACTTCTGCTGTTGTGACGGATATTGTCAGAAAAATGCTATTGAATATATAAATGTGAGTAAATTACATTTGGGATATGTGCCGGGTGACTAAGGGCACACATATTGAACATTTGTAATATGTATCAGAAACTTGGTGAGTATATGTTTTTTTACATGTATCACCCATTTTTTTTAAACTTCGTATACTTGTAAATAAAGTAAATGTAATTTTGGATTATCGGCTGTACAATCCAGATCAGCCTAACTAATTCACAGAATTTCAAAACACTGTGTATTGAGAGGTATACGACCTACAAAGACGAGGGATAAATGACAGGATACATACACTCACCAAGTTTAAAAGCTCCCCTTCGTGACTTGCGTGCAGGAACGCACTTCTGCTGTTGTGACGGATATTGTCAGAAAAATGCTATTGAATATGTAAATGTGAGTAAATTACATTTGGGATATGTGCCGGGTGACTAAGGGCACACATATTGAACAGTTGTAATATGTATCAGAAACTTGGTGAGTATATGTTTTTTTACATGTATCACCCATTTTTTTTTTACTTCGTATACTTGTAAATAAAGTAAATGTAATTTTGGATTATGGGCTGTACAATCCAGATCAGCCTAACTAATTCACAGAATTTCAAAACACTGTGTATTGAGAGGTATACGACCTACAAAGACGAGGGATAAATGACAGGATACATACACTCACCAAGTTTAAAAGCTCCCCTTCGTGACTTGCGTGCAGGAACGCACTTCTGCTGTTGTGACGGATATTGTCAGAAAAATGCTATTGAATATGTAAATGTGAGTAAATTACATTTGGGATATGTGCCGGGTGACTAAGGGCACACATATTGAACATTTGTAATATGTATCAGAAACTTGGTGAGTATATGTTTTTTTTACATGTATCACCCATTTTTTTTTTTTACTTCGTATACTTGTAAATAAAGTAAATGTAATTTTGGATTATGGGCTGTACAATCCAGATCAGCCTAACTAATTCACAGAATTTCAAAACACTGTGTATTGAGAGGTATACGACCTAAAAAGACGAGGGATAGATGACAGGATACATACACTCACCAAGTTTAAAAGCTCCCCTTCGTGACTTGCGTGCAGGAACGCACTTCTGCTGTTGTGACGGATATTGTCAGAAAAATGCTATTGAATATATAAATGTGAGTAAATTACATTTGGGATATGTGCCGGGTGACTAAGGGCACACATATTGAACATTTGTAATATGTATCAGAAACTTGGTGAGTATATGTTTTTTTACATGTATCACCCATTTTTTTTTTTACTTCGTATACTTGTAAATAAAGTAAATGTAATTTTGGATTATGGGCTGTACAATCCAGATCAGCCTAACTAATTCACAGAATTTCAAAACACTGTGTATTGAGAGGTATACGACCTACAAAGACGAGGGATAAATGACAGGATACATACACTCACCAAGTTTAAAAGCTCCCCTTCGTGACTTGCGTGCAGGAACGCACTTCTGCTGTTGTGACGGATATTGTCAGAAAAATGCTATTGAATATATAACCCGTAAGGCATGGTGACGTCACGGCGACGTCGTTGTGAAGTCACACTGTGATTTTGTGACCGTCGATGTGACGTCACGTGACGTCGATGTGACGTCACAGTGACTAGAATGCGAGGTCGTTATGGCCGTTTTAGAGGACGTTTGTGACGTCACATTGTGACCACTCTGTGAAGTCACGGTGTGACAAATTTGTGAAAAGTGTGTCATTTGTGACTATTTTGGCATTAATTTTGTGACGAACCTGTGACGAAAGCGACAATGCTTTGAAGTCACATTGTGACCAAGTTGTGAAATATGTGTCATTTGTGACGAACTTGTCATAAACACTGTGATTTCAAATGAAAATCAAATTTCAAATTAATTGCTTAAAAGACGCAAATAGTGAAAAAGATTCCATGCTGGGACTCGAACCCGGGCCATCAGTACAGCACACTGACATTCTACCGACTAAATCACATGGAACGATACCCAGGCTGGAAAATTTCTCACTATTACATGTTGGCAAGGCTACAAACGCAGCAAAAGATGGAATATTTAGCGTGAACCACCCACATGATGCAAACACGAAACTTAATTAAATCCAGCATTGATTGAAATTATATTAATACTTGGAAATTTTTCCAGAGAGAACCATTCGCCTTGCATACAATATTTCAAATGAAAGTCAAATTTCAAATTAATTGCTTAAAAGGCAATTTTAATTTGAAATGTTGTATGCAGGGCGAATGTTTCTCCCTGAAAAAATTTCCAATTATTAATATAGTTTCAATCGATGCTGGATTTAATTAAGTTTCGTGTTTACACCATGTCGGTGGCTCACGATAAATATTCCATCTTATGCTGCGTTTGTAGCCTTGCGAACATGCAATAGTGAAAAATTTTACGGGCTGGGCGTCGTTCCATGTGGTTTAGTCGGTAGAATGTCAGTGTGCTACACTGATGGCCCGGGTTCGAGTCCCAGCATGGAATCTTTTTCACTATTTGCGTCTTTTAAGCAATTAATTTGAAATTTGATTTTCATTTGAAATCACAGTGTTAATGACAAGTTCGTCACAAATGACACATATTTCACAAATTGGTCAAAAATTGGTCGCCCGGGTTCGAGTCCCGGCATGGAATCTTTTTCAAAATGTTGGCCTTTGCACCTTTTAAGAAATTAATTTGATATTTGATTTTCATTTGAAATATTGTATATAAGGCGAATGATTCTCCCTGGAAAAATTTCTAAGTATTAATACAGCGATGAATTTTAAAATAAAATTTTGCTGTAAATATAAAATCTTATCTTTTTACCATACTTTTTAGCAAAATATCGCTACTTTGGAGTCCTATTCTTCTAAAACATTTTACATTTTTCCACTTAAAAAGCAATGCTTATCAACTGACTTATTTTTTTATTAAGTTCTATGCTTGATATTTAGAATGTGTAAGTATTTTAATTTGTTGTGATTTGTCATTGCTTTATTAAATACGAACATGGAAACTAACGGATATTAATACAACTATTATTTATAGAGCGGCATGATAAGCGATATTTATTTAAATTTTTTATTCCCGTGTATATTGTACTTTGTGAATATGAGCTAAATAGATTTGGTATGTTTTATAGAAAAAGACTGATCTGGGAAATAGAAAAAAAAAACGAGTAAGTAAAATCATGCCTTAAGCATAGATTAAAATATACTTTCCAACACTTTCTGAATACTTTAACAAGACATCGTAATTTAGGGAAATGACGTAAATAAGATAACTAAGTAAACATTTTAGAAAACGCATAAAACATTTGAAACACTAATTTCAGCAGTTACCGTCCATAGCCAAATATGTTTTCCAATTCTTTTGAACAGCCCTTATTTGATCTGTAGGTTGATACACTGAAAAAAATGAAGTACTCAAAAATGAGCAAACCGACGTACTCATATTGAATTGAATATTTTTGGATCAAAAATGAACCTATGCTTTCTCTATTTTGAAGCATCACATGTTATCAAACCCAAACAAACAAATAGTTTTGTACCCTGTAATGGTTCATTTCATTTATGGCGGCATAAATGATGTTTATTAATGTAAATATTAAATTATGCACAGCATTTTAAAAATAATTGCTTGGAAATAATGTTCTTGTCATAAAAATATTCGATTTGAGTATCTTGTTAAGAATTTTGCTATTTTTCTTAATAAATAACCAATTAAACATTTCTTGTTAAGAACTTTGGACGGGAAATAAATGTCAATACATTTTTACTTTACATTTTAGGGTTGTTTTTTTTTTAGGGGGGGGGGGGGCAGTATATAACGATTCATATTTGATCACAGCCATGGAATAAAAAATGAGTACATGTGTTTCTCAACTTTGAGTACATTTGCATCGGAGCTATTTTGTGCATGTGACGCATTTAAAATTGAGTACTTTTTACTCAATTTTGAGTACCCATTTTTTTAAGTGTATATATACTATATAATGGGAAAATTTAGTTTAGCAAGAAAACGCCTAACAGGTTGAAATTCATTTTCAGCAATTTATACTAATGTATGGAAACATACTTGAATACTTTTGTACAACCCTGTAGTTTACCTAAAATCTTTATTACACGCCACTGTTTAGTTAAAATTTAATTCAAACTAAGACACTCTTAAAACTGCTGAAATCACATTTCCAGAAATTATAATATATAGACGGCCATGTATCCAATTCTTTACGTGACCCTGTATATCATTTTATCTATATTCTACAAATATTTCTTGGTAAATTAAATGCAGTTCAGCGAAAAAAGCATAACTCATTTAAAAAACATCTTTAAGCAATTTGCGCCCATACCCAGTAATCCTTACGAATTCTTTTGTGTAGCCTTGTATAGGAATTATAGCATTTATATACACCATACACTATGCATAAATATAGTGAATCATAAAAGTGCATATCATAATTAAAAATATATTTCCAGCAATCATCGCTAATGAACAGTACTTCGGATACAATATGGTATCTGAAAGATTTTGTGTGTCCCTGTAAATGCTATATACGTATTATTCGTATTATACATGAAATAATTTATAGTATGTAAACCTCAGCGACATACATCAATTTCATTATATATGAAATAGATTAACATAATTAAAGTATGCCGCAAACACGTCCCTCCACCTCTATATCATTATGTATTTGAATTCCCTTTTTAGTCCTGTAAATGAACAATAACTATTCTTTGCATCGCATAGTCAACAGAATGCATATTTTAGTGCACTTCATAAATGCATATAAATTTTATTCTGTTTGAAAGCGTGCGTAAAATCATAAAAAATCATTTGAAACGACTTTTTCCCATAGGCCGTAATGTAACGAAAAACTTTTGGCTGTCCCTGTAAATGAACAAAGCATGCTACAAACTTCATTACAAATAGGTACCGTGCGATGGTAAACGTCAATACCATCCAAAAATTTCAGGGCAATCCGAGTATATTTTCGAGAGTTAGAGTGCGCACAGACTGCTAGACGAACAGACGGAGAGACAAACCGAAGTCATAAGCACTTTTCAACTTGTGTCCTACATTATGTATCCTGTATTATATGAACTTAAAAAAAATATATACTAAAGCAGTTTAATCTATAACTTCCTATCAGGCATGAAAAATACTTTATTTCAATGCTTAAATATCATATTTTACTTTTTAGTGCCAATAATTACCCGAATCATACACGTAGAAAATTAATTTATAATAGAAGAAAATTTAATAACCGATTCAGAATGTCTATAATTAAATGTTTGATTAAAATCACAAACAGAAAAAATGCTTACATACAATTAAAAAAAATAAATATACCAATTTGAAAAACACTAAAAATAATAATTAGTATTTATAATTGTACTGTTAAACAACAGCAAACTACAATAGATAAATTAAATGCATTATTAGATTTAACAATATCTCAAAAATATTTCCATATGGTATAAGGAATTCCATTATTTTATAATTTTGGCAAATGTTAAATCTGAAAACATTGGTTTGAAGATTTAGGATTTTAAAAGATAATTTAAAATATTATTAGCACTAAAAGAAAATTCTTTCAAATGTTTCACTAGTGTAATATGTTAAAAATACATTTTCCCAGTATAATGTTAATTTCTAATCTGAAACAGTTTCGTAATCTCATGATAATCGAACATCATATTTAACCCCAAAATAATAATAACTATAAATGTTAGTAATCAAAAAATAGTAAGAAGCCGATAAAATAATTCCAAATCATTGTCGTTCCATACATTTTCAATCTCAAGTAAGAGTAAATTAATGTTTATATTAATTCCAGTATGAATGTAGGCATGAATGTCTCTGCGCAGTTTTTTCTTTTCTTTCAAGCGATGGCAGATTAAAATATTTTTCTTCACAGTTATCAAATTGGAAAACATCGCTTGTGACAGTTAAAGATCAGTCTCTTACAAATATAACTATTTAACTCATAATATACAACCAGGAATAAAATATTTAAATTAAATAAAACTTACATGCACGTTCCATTAATATCCGTGTATCCTAAAATGGTCATTTCCTTATCTTAAAGTGTTGTAGACGTGTTATTCTAAAACAAGTGAACTATTTCCCGCGTATTCTCATATTTATTTTTCAGTGGGCAGACGATTTTCGAGCAGATGGTTTATTACAGATTGTTTGTTTTTGTATACAAGAAATATGGAATTTGAACGCGCAGAAATTTTCTGAAAGTATCATTCATTAAACTTTTGTATTTGAAGAAATGTCCAATGTATTTAATCTTTTCTTTTTATCCGTACCAAATAATTCAAGTTAAAATGTATTGTAAAGTTCCTTTTTTCTAAATAATTATAATAATAATATTCATAATTAGAGTTTATTAGATAAAACATTGTTTAAATTTTTAAAAGGTGTAAAAATAAATTTAATGTTTTAACGACAACCCCCCCCCTTTTTTTTCTATTTTTTTAAAGTAAAGTTTGTTTTGCACAAATTTTGTATATTTCCTTTATTTTCGGAAAATGCTAATTTTATTTTAAAAGTCTGAAAGAAGTAGAATTTATGACTTGAATACAAATTATAAAAATATTCTAAAGCAAGAAATGCATAGATGACTAAACTCTGAAGACTCTTTCTACATGCTCATTAAAAGGTGCAGATTTAACTGTAATAGAAAATTTTTAGTTTGAAACCACAGAAGTGTTTCGAATAATTCTGGTCGGTAAAAAAAGAAAGAAAGAGTGAAATTTCCTCCCAGCAAACTAAATATGTAAAGTGTATAAATTTAATATTCGTAATTGTAAATATATTATCCAAATGCTAGATAAAATTGAAATCATGAAAAAGTATACATTCACTGTCTTAGATATCAAATTGATAAAATATAGCCTAAAAATTTAGTTTATTAATGCTTGTATCGTGCACTTTATTTATTATGCCTCCCCCCCCCTCCCCTTTAGTGACGGAATTTACCATTTGCTATCCACTAATATATTTTCATTCCTTATGCCGCTGTAACTCGTGGCTGTTTAAAATATTTCTCTTCATTTTCAAAGATTTTTGAAGTTCATATTTTTTGTCACACTGTGACTTACAATATGCTGGTTTTTTTTTGTAACATATGTGACGTGGCGTACGTTACATAGCAGTGACATAACAGAGGTGTCACAATTTTTTTTAATTGCCAGAAAAATATAATTTTACAAAAAGTAACATGTTTTGAAGAATTTTCGTAAGTTTTTAAAGTTTTCTAAGAAGTTCACATTTCAGTCACAATGTGACATCACTGAGTGGTGGCATTTCAGTCACAGATGTGACGTGACCACAGTGACTTGCAGTGACGTCACAGCGACGTCACCGTGACCATGCATGCTATGAGGGAAATGTGAGTAAATTACATTTGGGATATGTGCCGGGTGACTAAGGGCACACATATTGAACATTTGTAATATGTATCAGAAACTTGGTGAGTATATGTTTTTTTACATGTATCACCCATTTTTTTTTTAAACTTCGTATACTTGTAAATAAAGTAAATGTAATTTTGGATTATCGGCTGTACAATCCAGATCAGCCTAACTAATTCACAGAATTTCAAAACACTGTGTATTGAGAGGTATACGACCTACAAAGACGAGGGATAAATGACAGGATACATACACTCACCAAGTTTAAAAGCTCCCCTTCGTGACTTGCGTGCAGGAACGCACTTCTGCTGTTGTGACGGATATTGTCAGAAAAATGCTATTGAATATATAAATGTGAGTAAATTACATTTGGGATATGTGCCGGGTGACTAAGGGCACACATATTGAACATTTTTAATATGTATCAGAAACTTGTTGAGTATATGTTTTTTTACATGTATCACCCATTTTTTTTTTACTTCGTATACTTGTAAATAAAGTAAATGTAATTTTGGATTATGGGCTGTACAATCCAGATCAGCCTAACTAATTCACAGAATTTCAAAACACTGTGTATTGAGAGGTATACGACCTACAAAGACGAGGGATAAATGACAGGATACATACACTCACCAAGTTTAAAAGCTCCCCTTCGTGACTTGCGTGCAGGAACGCACTTCTGCTGTTGTGACGGATATTGTCAGAAAAATGCTATTGAATATATAAATGTGAGTAAATTACATTTGGGATATGTGCCGGGTGACTAAGGGCACACCTATTGAACATTTGTAATATGTATCAGAAACTTGGTGAGTATATGTTTTTTTACATGTATCACCCATTTTTTTTTACTTCGTATACTTGTAAATAAAGTAAATGTAATTTTGGATTATGGGCTGTACAATCCAGATCAGCCTAACTAATTCACAGAATTTCAAAACACTGTGTATTGAGAGGTATACGACCTACAAAGACGAGGGATAAATGACAGGATACATACACTCACCAAGTTTAAAAGCTCCCCTTCGTGACTTGCGTGCAGGAACGCACTTCTGCTGTTGTGACGGATATTGTCAGAAAAATGCTATTGAATATATAAATGTGAGTAAATTACATTTGGGATATGTGCCGGGTGACTAAGGGCACACATATTGAACATTTGTAATATGTATCAGAAACTTGGTGAGTATATGTTTTTTTACATGTATCACCCATTTTTTTTTACTTCGTATACTTGTAAATAAAGTAAATGTAATTTTGGATTATGGGCTGTACAATCCAGATCAGCCTAACTAATTCACAGAATTTCAAAACACTGTGTATTGAGAGGTATACGACCTACAAAGACGAGGGATAAATGACAGGATACATACACTCACCAAGTTTAAAAGCTCCCCTTCGTGACTTGCGTGCAGGAACGCACTTCTGCTGTTGTGACGGATATTGTCAGAAAAATGCTATTGAATATGTAAATGTGAGTAAATTACATTTGGGATATGTGCCGGGTGACTAAGGGCACACATATTGAACATTTGTAATATGTATCAGAAACTTGGTGAGTATATGTTTTTTTTACATGTATCACCCATTTTTTTTTTTACTTCGTATACTTGTAAATAAAGTAAATGTAATTTTGGATTATGGGCTGTACAATCCAGATCAGCCTAACTAATTCACAGAATTTCAAAACACTGTGTATTGAGAGGTATACGACCTAAAAAGACGAGGGATAGATGACAGGATACATACACTCACCAAGTTTAAAAGCTCCCCTTCGTGACTTGCGTGCAGGAACGCACTTCTGCTGTTGTGACGGATATTGTCAGAAAAATGCTATTGAATATATAAATGTGAGTAAATTACATTTGGGATATGTGCCGGGTGACTAAGGGCACACATATTGAACATTTGTAATATGTATCAGAAACTTGGTGAGTATATGTTTTTTTACATGTATCACCCATTTTTTTTTTTTTACTTCGTATACTTGTAAATAAAGTAAATGTAATTTTGGATTATGGGCTGTACAATCCAGATCAGCCTAACTAATTCACAGAATTTCAAAACACTGTGTATTGAGAGGTATACGACCTACAAAGACGAGGTATAAATGACAGGATACATACACTCACCAAGTTTAAAAGCTCCCCTTCGTGACTTGCGTGCAGGAACGCACTTCTGCTGTTGTGACGGATATTGTCAGAAAAATGCTATTGAATATATAAATGTGAGTAAATTACATTTGGGATATGTGCCGGGTGACTAAGGGCACACATATTGAACATTTGTAATATGTATCAGAAACTTGGTGAGTATATGTTTTTTTACATGTATCACCCATTTTTTTTTTTAAACTTCGTATACTTGTAAATAAAGTAAATGTAATTTTGGATTATCGGCTGTACAATCCAGATCAGCCTAACTAATTCACAGAATTTCAAAACACTGTGTATTGAGAGGTATACGACCTACAAAGACGAGGGATAAATGACAGGATACATACACTCACCAAGTTTAAAAGCTCCCCTTCGTGACTTGCGTGCAGGAACGCACTTCTGCTGTTGTGACGGATATTGTCAGAAAAATGCTATTGAATATATAAATGTGAGTAAATTACATTTCGGATATGTGCCGGGTGACTAAGGGCACACATATTGAACATTTGTAATATGTATCAGAAACTTGTTGAGTATATGTTTTTTTACATGTATCACCCATTTTTTTTTTTACTTCGTATACTTGTAAATAAAGTAAATGTAATTTTGGATTATGGGCTGTACAATCCAGATCAGCCTAACTAATTCACAGAATTTCAAAACACTGTGTATTGAGAGGTATACGACCTACAAAGACGAGGGATAAATGACAGGATACATACACTCACCAAGTTTAAAAGCTCCCCTTCGTGACTTGCGTGCAGGAACGCACTTCTGCTGTTGTGACGGATATTGTCAGAAAAATGCTATTGAATATATAAATGTGAGTAAATTACATTTGGGATATGTGCCGGGTGACTAAGGGCACACCTATTGAACATTTGTAATATGTATCAGAAACTTGGTGAGTATATGTTTTTTTACATGTATCACCCATTTTTTTTTTACTTCGTATACTTGTAAATAAAGTAAATGTAATTTTGGATTATGGGCTGTACAATCCAGATCAGCCTAACTAATTCACAGAATTTCAAAACACTGTGTATTGAGAGGTATACGACCTACAAAGACGAGGGATAAATGACAGGATACATACACTCACCAAGTTTAAAAGCTCCCCTTCGTGACTTGCGTGCAGGAACGCACTTCTGCTGTTGTGACGGATATTGTCAGAAAAATGCTATTGAATATATAAATGTGAGTAAATTACATTTGGGATATGTGCCGGGTGACTAAGGGCACACATATTGAACATTTGTAATAAGTATCAGAAACTTGGTGAGTATATGTTTTTTTTACATGTATCACCCATTTTTTTTTA
Source organism: Maratus speciosus (assembly GCA_963932465.1). Lineage (NCBI taxonomy): Eukaryota > Metazoa > Arthropoda > Arachnida > Araneae > Salticidae > Maratus > Maratus speciosus. The sequence continues at coordinate 46,070 of CAWVRF010001245.1, read as the reverse complement.
CTTCGTATACTTGTAAATAAAGTAAATGTAATTTTGGATTATGGGCTGTACAATCCAGATCAGCCTAACTAATTCACAGAATTTCAAAACACTGTGTATTGAGAGGTATACGACCTAAAAAGACGAGGGATAGATGACAGGATACATACACTCACCAAGTTTAAAAGCTCCCCTTCGTGACTTGCGTGCAGGAACGCACTTCTGCTGTTGTGACGGATATTGTCAGAAAAATGCTATTGAATATATAAATGTGAGTAAATTAGATTTGGGATATGTGCCGGGTGACTAAGGGCACACATATTGAACATTTGTAATATGTATCAGAAACTTGTTGAGTATATGTTTTTTTACATGTATCACCCATTTTTTTTTTTACTTCGTATACTTGTAAATAAAGTAAATGTAATTTTGGATTATGGGCTGTACAATCCAGATCAGCCTAACTAATTCACAGAATTTCAAAACACTGTGTATTGAGAGGTATACGACCTACAAAGACGAGGGATAAATGACAGGATACATACACTCACCAAGTTTAAAAGCTCCCCTTCGTGACTTGCGTGCAGGAACGCACTTCTGCTGTTGTGACGGATATTGTCAGAAAAATGCTATTGAATATATAAATGTGAGTAAATTACATTTGGGATATGTGCCGGGTGACTAAGGGCACACATATTGAACATTTGTAATATGTATCAGAAACTTGGTGAGTATATGTTTTTTTACATGTATCACCCATTTTTTTTTTACTTCGTATACTTGTAAATAAAGTAAATGTAATTTTGGATTATGGGCTGTACAATCCAGATCAGCCTAACTAATTCACAGAATTTCAAAACACTGTGTATTGAGAGGTATACGACCTACAAAGACGAGGGATAAATGACAGGATACATACACTCACCAAGTTTAAAAGCTCCCCTTCGTGACTTGCGTGCAGGAACGCACTTCTGCTGTTGTGACGGATATTGTCAGAAAAATGCTATTGAATATGTAAATGTGAGTAAATTACATTTGGGATATGTGCCGGGTGACTAAGGGCACACATATTGAACATTTGTAATATGTATCAGAAACTTGGTGAGTATATGTTTTTTTTACATGTATCACCCATTTTTTTTTTTACTTCGTATACTTGTAAATAAAGTAAATGTAATTTTGGATTATGGGCTGTACAATCCAGATCAGCCTAACTAATTCACAGAATTTCAAAACACTGTGTATTGAGAGGTATACGACCTAAAAAGACGAGGGATAGATGACAGGATACATACACTCACCAAGTTTAAAAGCTCCCCTTCGTGACTTGCGTGCAGGAACGCACTTCTGCTGTTGTGACGGATATTGTCAGAAAAATGCTATTGAATATATAAATGTGAGTAAATTACATTTGGGATATGTGCCGGGTGACTAAGGGCACACATATTGAACATTTGTAATATGTATCAGAAACTTGGTGAGTATATGTTTTTTTACATGTATCACCCATTTTTTTTTTTACTTCGTATACTTGTAAATAAAGTAAATGTAATTTTGGATTATGGGCTGTACAATCCAGATCAGCCTAACTAATTCACAGAATTTCAAAACACTGTGTATTGAGAGGTATACGACCTACAAAGACGAGGGATAAATGACAGGATACATACACTCACCAAGTTTAAAAGCTCCCCTTCGTGACTTGCGTGCAGGAACGCACTTCTGCTGTTGTGACGGATATTGTCAGAAAAATGCTATTGAATATATAAATGTGAGTAAATTACATTTGGGATATGTGCCGGGTGACTAAGGGCACACATATTGAACATTTGTAATATGTATCAGAAACTTGGTGAGTATATGTTTTTTTACATGTATCACCCATTTTTTTTTTAAACTTCGTATACTTGTAAATAAAGTAAATGTAATTTTGGATTATCGGCTGTACAATCCAGATCAGCCTAACTAATTCACAGAATTTCAAAACACTGTGTATTGAGAGGTATACGACCTACAAAGACGAGGGATAAATGACAGGATACATACACTCACCAAGTTTAAAAGCTCCCCTTCGTGACTTGCGTGCAGGAACGCACTTCTGCTGTTGTGACGGATATTGTCAGAAAAATGCTATTGAATATATAAATGTGAGTAAATTACATTTGGGATATGTGCCGGGTGACTAAGGGCACACATATTGAACATTTTTAATATGTATCAGAAACTTGTTGAGTATATGTTTTTTTACATGTATCACCCATTTTTTTTTTACTTCGTATACTTGTAAATAAAGTAAATGTAATTTTGGATTATGGGCTGTACAATCCAGATCAGCCTAACTAATTCACAGAATTTCAAAACACTGTGTATTGAGAGGTATACGACCTACAAAGACGAGGGATAAATGACAGGATACATACACTCACCAAGTTTAAAAGCTCCCCTTCGTGACTTGCGTGCAGGAACGCACTTCTGCTGTTGTGACGGATATTGTCAGAAAAATGCTATTGAATATATAAATGTGAGTAAATTACATTTGGGATATGTGCCGGGTGACTAAGGGCACACCTATTGAACATTTGTAATATGTATCAGAAACTTGGTGAGTATATGTTTTTTTACATGTATCACCCATTTTTTTTTACTTCGTATACTTGTAAATAAAGTAAATGTAATTTTGGATTATGGGCTGTACAATCCAGATCAGCCTAACTAATTCACAGAATTTCAAAACACTGTGTATTGAGAGGTATACGACCTACAAAGACGAGGGATAAATGACAGGATACATACACTCACCAAGTTTAAAAGCTCCCCTTCGTGACTTGCGTGCAGGAACGCACTTCTGCTGTTGTGACGGATATTGTCAGAAAAATGCTATTGAATATATAAATGTGAGTAAATTACATTTGGGATATGTGCCGGGTGACTAAGGGCACACATATTGAACATTTGTAATATGTATCAGAAACTTGGTGAGTATATGTTTTTTTACATGTATCACCCATTTTTTTTTACTTCGTATACTTGTAAATAAAGTAAATGTAATTTTGGATTATGGGCTGTACAATCCAGATCAGCCTAACTAATTCACAGAATTTCAAAACACTGTGTATTGAGAGGTATACGACCTACAAAGACGAGGGATAAATGACAGGATACATACACTCACCAAGTTTAAAAGCTCCCCTTCGTGACTTGCGTGCAGGAACGCACTTCTGCTGTTGTGACGGATATTGTCAGAAAAATGCTATTGAATATGTAAATGTGAGTAAATTACATTTGGGATATGTGCCGGGTGACTAAGGGCACACATATTGAACATTTGTAATATGTATCAGAAACTTGGTGAGTATATGTTTTTTTTACATGTATCACCCATTTTTTTTTTTACTTCGTATACTTGTAAATAAAGTAAATGTAATTTTGGATTATGGGCTGTACAATCCAGATCAGCCTAACTAATTCACAGAATTTCAAAACACTGTGTATTGAGAGGTATACGACCTAAAAAGACGAGGGATAGATGACAGGATACATACACTCACCAAGTTTAAAAGCTCCCCTTCGTGACTTGCGTGCAGGAACGCACTTCTGCTGTTGTGACGGATATTGTCAGAAAAATGCTATTGAATATATAAATGTGAGTAAATTACATTTGGGATATGTGCCGGGTGACTAAGGGCACACATATTGAACATTTGTAATATGTATCAGAAACTTGGTGAGTATATGTTTTTTTACATGTATCACCCATTTTTTTTTTTTTACTTCGTATACTTGTAAATAAAGTAAATGTAATTTTGGATTATGGGCTGTACAATCCAGATCAGCCTAACTAATTCACAGAATTTCAAAACACTGTGTATTGAGAGGTATACGACCTACAAAGACGAGGTATAAATGACAGGATACATACACTCACCAAGTTTAAAAGCTCCCCTTCGTGACTTGCGTGCAGGAACGCACTTCTGCTGTTGTGACGGATATTGTCAGAAAAATGCTATTGAATATATAAATGTGAGTAAATTACATTTGGGATATGTGCCGGGTGACTAAGGGCACACATATTGAACATTTGTAATATGTATCAGAAACTTGGTGAGTATATGTTTTTTTACATGTATCACCCATTTTTTTTTTTAAACTTCGTATACTTGTAAATAAAGTAAATGTAATTTTGGATTATCGGCTGTACAATCCAGATCAGCCTAACTAATTCACAGAATTTCAAAACACTGTGTATTGAGAGGTATACGACCTACAAAGACGAGGGATAAATGACAGGATACATACACTCACCAAGTTTAAAAGCTCCCCTTCGTGACTTGCGTGCAGGAACGCACTTCTGCTGTTGTGACGGATATTGTCAGAAAAATGCTATTGAATATATAAATGTGAGTAAATTACATTTCGGATATGTGCCGGGTGACTAAGGGCACACATATTGAACATTTGTAATATGTATCAGAAACTTGTTGAGTATATGTTTTTTTACATGTATCACCCATTTTTTTTTTACTTCGTATACTTGTAAATAAAGTAAATGTAATTTTGGATTATGGGCTGTACAATCCAGATCAGCCTAACTAATTCACAGAATTTCAAAACACTGTGTATTGAGAGGTATACGACCTACAAAGACGAGGGATAAATGACAGGATACATACACTCACCAAGTTTAAAAGCTCCCCTTCGTGACTTGCGTGCAGGAACGCACTTCTGCTGTTGTGACGGATATTGTCAGAAAAATGCTATTGAATATATAAATGTGAGTAAATTACATTTGGGATATGTGCCGGGTGACTAAGGGCACACCTATTGAACATTTGTAATATGTATCAGAAACTTGGTGAGTATATGTTTTTTTACATGTATCACCCATTTTTTTTTTACTTCGTATACTTGTAAATAAAGTAAATGTAATTTTGGATTATGGGCTGTACAATCCAGATCAGCCTAACTAATTCACAGAATTTCAAAACACTGTGTATTGAGAGGTATACGACCTACAAAGACGAGGGATAAATGACAGGATACATACACTCACCAAGTTTAAAAGCTCCCCTTCGTGACTTGCGTGCAGGAACGCACTTCTGCTGTTGTGACGGATATTGTCAGAAAAATGCTATTGAATATATAAATGTGAGTAAATTACATTTGGGATATGTGCCGGGTGACTAAGGGCACACATATTGAACATTTGTAATAAGTATCAGAAACTTGGTGAGTATATGTTTTTTTTACATGTATCACCCATTTTTTTTTACTTCGTATACTTGTAAATAAAGTAAATGTAATTTTGGATTATGGGCTGTACAATCCAGATCAGCCTAACTAATTCACAGAATTTCAAAACACTGTGTATTGAGAGGTATACGACCTAAAAAGACGAGGGATAGATGACAGGATACATACACTCACCAAGTTTAAAAGCTCCCCTTCGTGACTTGCGTGCAGGAACGCACTTCTGCTGTTGTGACGGATATTGTCAGAAAAATGCTATTGAATATATAAATGTGAGTAAATTACATTTGGGATATGTGCCGGGTGACTAAGGGCACACATATTGAACATTTGTAATATGTATCAGAAACTTGTTGAGTATATGTTTTTTTACATGTATCACCCATTTTTTTTTTTACTTCGTATACTTGTAAATAAAGTAAATGTAATTTTGGATTATGGGCTGTACAATCCAGATCAGCCTAACTAATTCACAGAATTTCAAAACACTGTGTATTGAGAGGTATACGACCTACAAAGACGAGGGATAAATGACAGGATACATACACTCACCAAGTTTAAAAGCTCCCCTTCGTGACTTGCGTGCAGGAACGCACTTCTGCTGTTGTGACGGATATTGTCAGAAAAATGCTATTGAATATATAAATGTGAGTAAATTACATTTGGGATATGTGCCGGGTGACTAAGGGCACACATATTGAACATTTGTAATATGTATCAGAAACTTGGTGAGTATATGTTTTTTTACATGTATCACCCATTTTTTTTTTACTTCGTATACTTGTAAATAAAGTAAATGTAATTTTGGATTATGGGCTGTACAATCCAGATCAGCCTAACTAATTCACAGAATTTCAAAACACTGTGTATTGAGAGGTATACGACCTACAAAGACGAGGGATAAATGACAGGATACATACACTCACCAAGTTTAAAAGCTCCCCTTCGTGACTTGCGTGCAGGAACGCACTTCTGCTGTTGTGACGGATATTGTCAGAAAAATGCTATTGAATATGTAAATGTGAGTAAATTACATTTGGGATATGTGCCGGGTGACTAAGGGCACACATATTGAACATTTGTAATATGTATCAGAAACTTGGTGAGTATATGTTTTTTTTACATGTATCACCCATTTTTTTTTTTACTTCGTATACTTGTAAATAAAGTAAATGTAATTTTGGATTATGGGCTGTACAATCCAGATCAGCCTAACTAATTCACAGAATTTCAAAACACTGTGTATTGAGAGGTATACGACCTAAAAAGACGAGGGATAGATGACAGGATACATACACTCACCAAGTTTAAAAGCTCCCCTTCGTGACTTGCGTGCAGGAACGCACTTCTGCTGTTGTGACGGATATTGTCAGAAAAATGCTATTGAATATATAAATGTGAGTAAATTACATTTGGGATATGTGCCGGGTGACTAAGGGCACACATATTGAACATTTGTAATATGTATCAGAAACTTGGTGAGTATATGTTTTTTTACATGTATCACCCATTTTTTTTTTTACTTCGTATACTTGTAAATAAAGTAAATGTAATTTTGGATTATGGGCTGTACAATCCAGATCAGCCTAACTAATTCACAGAATTTCAAAACACTGTGTATTGAGAGGTATACGACCTACAAAGACGAGGGATAAATGACAGGATACATACACTCACCAAGTTTAAAAGCTCCCCTTCGTGACTTGCGTGCAGGAACGCACTTCTGCTGTTGTGACGGATATTGTCAGAAAAATGCTATTGAATATATAAATGTGAGTAAATTACATTTGGGATATGTGCCGGGTGACTAAGGGCACACATATTGAACATTTGTAATATGTATCAGAAACTTGGTGAGTATATGTTTTTTTACATGTACACCCATTTTTTTTTAAACTTCGTATACTTGTAAATAAAGTAAATGTAATTTTGGATTATCGGCTGTACAATCCAGATCAGCCTAACTAATTCACAGAATTTCTAAACACTGTGTATTGAGAGGTATACGACCTACAAAGACGAGGGATAAATGACAGGATACATACACTCACCAAGTTTAAAAGCTCCCCTTCGTGACTTGCGTGCAGGAACGCACTTCTGCTGTTGTGACGGATATTGTCAGAAAAATGCTATTGAATATATAAATGTGAGTAAATTACATTTGGGATATGTGCCGGGTGACTAAGGGCACACATATTGAACATTTGTAATATGTATCAGAAACTTGTTGAGTATATGTTTTTTTACATGTATCACCCATTTCTTTTTTTTACTTCGTATACTTGTAAATAAAGTAAATGTAATTTTGGATTATGGGCTGTACAATCCAGATCAGCCTAATTCACAGAATTTCAAAACACTGTGTATTGAGAGGTATACGACCTACAAAGACGAGGGATAAATGACAGGATACATACACTCACCAAGTTTAAAAGCTCCCCTTCGTGACTTGCGTGCAGGAACGCACTTCTGCTGTTGTGACGGATATTGTCAGAAAAATGCTATTGAATATATAAATGTGAGTAAATTACATTTGGGATATGTGCCGGGTGACTAAGGGCACACCTATTGAACATTTGTAATATGTATCAGAAACTTGGTGAGTATATGTTTTTTTACATGTATCACCCATTTTTTTTTTACTTCGTATACTTGTAAATAAAGTAAATGTAATTTTGGATTATGGGCTGTACAATCCAGATCAGCCTAACTAATTCACAGAATTTCAAAACACTGTGTATTGAGAGGTATACGACCTACAAAGACGAGGGATAAATGACAGGATACATACACTCACCAAGTTTAAAAGCTCCCCTTCGTGACTTGCGTGCAGGAACGCACTTCTGCTGTTGTGACGGATATTGTCAGAAAAATGCTATTGAATATATAAATGTGAGTAAATTACATTTGGGATATGTGCCGGGTGACTAAGGGCACGCATATTGAACATTTGTAATATGTATCAGAAACTTGGTGAGTATATGTTTTTTTACATGTATCACCCATTTTTTTTTTACTTCGTATACTTGTAAATAAAGTAAATGTAATTTTGGATTATGGGCTGTACAATCCAGATCAGCCTAACTAATTCACAGAATTTCAAAACACTGTGTATTGAGAGGTATACGACCTACAAAGACGAGGGATAAATGACAGGATACATACACTCACCAAGTTTAAAAGCTCCCCTTCGTGACTTGCGTGCAGGAACGCACTTCTGCTGTTGTGACGGATATTGTCAGAAAAATGCTATTGAATATATAAATGTGAGTAAATTACATTTGGGATATGTGCCGGGTGACTAAGGGCACACATATTGAACATTTGTAATATGTATCAGAAACTTGGTGAGTATATGTTTTTTTACATGTATCACCCATTTTTTTTTTTACTTCGTATACTTGTAAATAAAGTAAATGTAATTTTGGATTATGGGCTGTACAATCCAGATCAGCCTAACTAATTCACAGAATTTCAAAACACTGTGTATTGAGAGGTATACGACCTACAAAGACGAGGGATAAATGACAGGATACATACACACACCAAGTTTAAAAGCTCCCCTTCGTGACTTGCGTGCAGGAAAACACTTCTGCTGTTGTGAAGGATATTGTCAGAAAAATGCTATTGAATATATAAATGTGAGTAAATTACATTTGGGATATGTGCCGGGTGACTAAGGGCACACATATTGAACATTTGTAATATGTATCAGAAACTTGGTGAGTATATGTTTTTTTACATGTATCACCCATTTTTTTTTTTTTTTACTTCGTATACTTGTAAATAAAGTAAATGTAATTTTGGATTATGGGCTGTACAATCCAGATCAGCCTAACTAATTCACAGAATTTCAAAACACTGTGTATTGAGAGGTATACGACCTACAAAGACGAGGGATAAATGACAGGATACATACACTCACCAAGTTTAAAAGCTCCCCTTCGTGACTTGCGTGCAGGAACGCACTTCTGCTGTTGTGACGGATATTGTCAGAAAAATGCTATTGAATATATAAATGTGAGTAAATTACATTTGGGATATGTGCCGGGTGACTAAGGGCACACATATTGAACATTTGTAATATGTATCAGAAACTTGGTGAGTATATGTTTTTTTACATGTATCACCCATTTTTTTTTTTACTTCGTATACTTGTAAATAAAGTAAATGTAATTTTGGATTATGGGCTGTACAATCCAGATCAGCCTAACTAATTCACAGAATTTCAAAACACTGTGTATTGAGAGGTATACGACCTACAAAGACGAGGGATAAATGACAGGATACATACACACACCAAGTTTAAAAGCTCCCCTTCGTGACTTGCGTGCAGGAAAACACTTCTGCTGTTGTGAAGGATATTGTCAGAAAAATGCTATTGAATATATAAATGTGAGTAAATTACATTTGGGATATGTGCCGGGTGACTAAGGGCACACATATTGAACATTTGTAATATGTATCAGAAACTTGGTGAGTATATGTTTTTTTACATGTATCACCCATTTTTTTTTTTTTACTTCGTATACTTGTAAATAAAGTAAATGTAATTTTGGATTATGGGCTGTACAATCCAGATCAGCCTAACTAATTCACAGAATTTCAAAACACTGTGTATTGAGAGGTATACGACCTACAAAGACGAGGGATAAATGACAGGATACATACACTCACCAAGTTTAAAAGCTCCCCTTCGTGACTTGCGTGCAGGAACGCACTTCTGCTGTTGTTACGGATATTGTCAGAAAAATGCTATTGAACATATAAATGTGAGTAAATTACATTTGGGATATGTGCCGGGTGACTAAGGGCACACATATTGAACATTTGTAATATGTATCAGAAACTTGGTGAGTATATGTTTTTTTACATGTATCACCCATTTTTTTTTTACTTCGTATACTTGTAAATAAAGTAAATGTAATTTTGGATTATGGGCTGTACAATCCAGATCAGCCTAACTAATTCACAGAATTTCAAAACACTGTGTATTGAGAGGTATACGACCTACAAAGACGAGGGATAAATGACAGGATACATACACTCACCAAGTTTAAAAGCTCCCCTTCGTGACTTGCGTGCAGGAACGCACTTCTGCTGTTGTGACGGATATTGTCATAAAAATGCTATTGAATATATAAATGTGAGTAAATTACATTTGGGATATGTGCCAGGTGACTAAGGGCACACATATTGAACATTTGTAATATGTATCAGAAACTTGGTGAGTATATGTTTTTTTACATGTATAACCCATTTTCTTTTTTTCTTCGTATACTTGTAAATAAAGTAAATGTAATTTTGGATTATGGGTTGTACAATCCAGATCAGCCTAACTAATTCACAGAATTTCAAAACACTGTGTATTGAGAGGTATACGACCTACAAAGACGAGGGATAAATGACAGGATACATACACTCACCAAGTTTAAAAGCTCCCCTTCGTGACTTGCGTGCAGGAACGCACTTCTGCTGTTGTGACGGATATTGTCAGAAAAATGCTATTGAATATATAAATGTGAGTAAATTACATTTGGGATATGTGCCGGGTAACTAAGGGCACACATATTGAACATTTGTAATATGTATCAGAAACTTGGTGAGTATATGTTTTTTTACATGTATCACCCATTTTTTTTTTTTTACTTCGTATACTTGTAAATAAAGTAAATGTAATTTTGGATTATGGGCTGTACAATCCAGATCAGCCTAACTAATTCACAGAATTTCAAAACACTGTGTATTGAGAGGTATACGACCTACAAAGACGAGGGATAAATGACAGGATACATACACTCACCAAGTTTAAAAGCTCCCCTTCGTGACTTGCGTGCAGGAACGCACTTCTGCTGTTGTGACGGATATTGTCAGAAAAATGCTATTGAACATATAAATGTGAGTAAATTACATTTGGGATATGTGCCGGGTGACTAAGGGCACACATATTGAACATTTTTAATATGTATCAGAAACTTGGTGAGTATATGTTTTTTTACATGTATCACCCATTTTTTTTTTACTTCGTATACTTGTAAATAAAGTAAATGTAATTTTGGATTATGGGCTGTACAATCCAGATCAGCCTAACTAATTCACAGAATTTCAAAACACTGTGTATTGAGAGGTATACGACCTACAAAGACGAGGGATAAATGACAGGATACATACACTCACCAAGTTTAAAAGCTCCCTTTGTGACTTGCGTGCAGGAACGCACTTCTGCTGTTGTGACGGATATTGTCAGAAAAATGCTATTGAATATATAAATGTGAGTAAATTACATTTGGGATATGTGCCGGGTGACTAAGGGCACACCTATTGAACATTTGTAATATGTATCAGAAACTTGGTGAGTATATGTTTTTTACATGTATCACCCATTTTTTTTTACTTCGTATACTTGTAAATAAAGTAAATGTAATTTTGGATTATGGGCTGTACAATCCAGATCAGCCTAACTAATTCACAGAATTTCAAAACACTGTGTATTGAGAGGTATACGACCTACAAAGACGAGGGATAAATGACAGGATACATACACTCACCAAGTTTAAAAGCTCCCCTTCGTGACTTGCGTGCAGGAACGCACTTCTGCTGTTGTGACGGATATTGTCAGAAAAATGCTATTGAATATATAAATGTGAGTAAATTACATTTGGGATATGTGCCGGGTGACTAAGGGCACGCATATTGAACATTTGTAATATGTATCAGAAACTTGGTGAGTATATGTTTTTTTACATGTATCACCCATTTTTTTTTTACTTCGTATACTTGTAAATAAAGTAAATGTAATTTTGGATTATGGGCTGTACAATCCAGATCAGCCTAACTAATTCACAGAATTTCAAAACACTGTGTATTGAGAGGTATACGACCTACAAAGACGAGGGATAAATGACAGGATACATACACTCACCAAGTTTAAAAGCTCCCCTTCGTGACTTGCGTGCAGGAACGCACTTCTGCTGTTGTGACGGATATTGTCAGAAAAATGCTATTGAATATATAAATGTGAGTAAATTACATTTGGGATATGTGCCGGGTGACTAAGGGCACACATATTGAACATTTGTAATATGTATCAGAAACTTGGTGAGTATATGTTTTTTTACATGTATCACCCATTTTTTTTTTTTACTTCGTATACTTGTAAATAAAGTAAATGTAATTTTGGATTATGGGCTGTACAATCCAGATCAGCCTAACTAATTCACAGAATTTCAAAACACTGTGTATTGAGAGGTATACGACCTACAAAGACGAGGGATAAATGACAGGATACATACACACACCAAGTTTAAAAGCTCCCCTTCGTGACTTGCGTGCAGGAACGCACTTCTGCTGTTGTGACGGATATTGTCAGAAAAATGCTATTGAATATATAAATGTGAGTAAATTACATTTGGGATATGTGCCGGGTGACTAAGGGCACACATATTGAACATTTGTAATATGTATCAGAAACTTGGTGAGTATATGTTTTTTTACATGTATCACCCATTTTTTTTTTTTTTTTACTTCGTATACTTGTAAATAAAGTAAATGTAATTTTGGATTATGGGCTGTACAATCCAGATCAGCCTAACTAATTCACAGAATTTCAAAACACTGTGTATTGAGAGGTATACGACCTACAAAGACGAGGGATAAATGACAGGATACATACACTCACCAAGTTTAAAAGCTCCCCTTCGTGACTTGCGTGCAGGAACGCACTTCTGCTGTTGTGACGGATATTGTCAGAAAAATGCTATTGAACATATAAATGTGAGTAAATTACATTTGGGATATGTGCCGGGTGACTAAGGGCACACATATTGAACATTTTTAATATGTATCAGAAACTTGGTGAGTATATGTTTTTTTACATGTATCACCCATTTTTTTTTTACTTCGTATACTTGTAAATAAAGTAAATGTAATTTTGGATTATGGGCTGTACAATCCAGATCAGCCTAACTAATTCACAGAATTTCAAAACACTGTGTATTGAGAGGTATACGACCTACAAAGACGAGGGATAAATGACAGGATACATACACTCACCAAGTTTAAAAGCTCCCCTTTGTGACTTGCGTGCAGGAACGCACTTCTGCTGTTGTGACGGATATTGTCAGAAAAATGCTATTGAATATATAAATGTGAGTAAATTACATTTTGGATATGTGCCGGGTGACTAAGGGCACACATATTGAACATTTGTAATATATATCAGAAACTTGGTGAGTATATGTTTTTTTACATGTATCACCCATTTTTTTTTTACTTCGTATACTTGTAAATAAAGTAAATGTAATTTTGGATTATGGGCTGTACAATCCAGATCAGCCTAACTAATTCACAGAATTTCAAAACACTGTGTATTGAGAGGTATACGACCTACAAAGACGAGGGATAAATGACAGGATACATACACTCACCAAGTTTAAAAGCTCCCCTTCGTGACTTGCGTGGAGGAACGCACTTCTGCTGTTGTGACGGATATTGTCAGAAAAATGCTATTGAATATATAAATGTGAGTAAATTACATTTGGGATATGTGCCAGGTGACTAAGGGCACACATATTGAACATTTGTAATATGTATCAGAAACTTGGTGAGTATATGTTTTTTTACATGTATAACCCATTTTCTTTTTTTCTTCGTATACTTGTAAATAAAGTAAATGTAATTTTGGATTATGGGTTGTACAATCCAGATCAGCCTAACTAATTCACAGAATTTCAAAACACTGTGTATTGAGAGGTATACGACCTACAAAGACGAGGGATAAATGACAGGATACATACACTCACCAAGTTTAAAAGCTCCCCTTCGTGACTTGCGTGCAGGAACGCACTTCTGCTGTTGTGACGGATATTGTCAGAAAAATGCTATTGAATATATAAATGTGAGTAAATTACATTTGGGATATGTGCCGGGTGACTAAGGGCACACATATTGAACATTTGTAATATGTATCAGAAACTTGGTGAGTATATGTTTTTTTACATGTATCACCCATTTTTTTTTTTTTTACTTCGTATACTTGTAAATAAAGTAAATGTAATTTTGGATTATGGGCTGTACAATCCAGATCAGCCTAACTAATTCACAGAATTTCAAAACACTGTGTATTGAGAGGTATACGACCTACAAAGACGAGGGATAAATGACAGGATACATACACTCACCAAGTTTAAAAGCTCCCCTTCGTGACTTGCGTGCAGGAACGCACTTTTGCTGTTGTGACGGATATTGTCAGAAAAATGCTATTGAATATATAAATGTGAGTAAATTACATTTGGGATATGTGCCGGGTGACTAAGGGCACACATATTGAACATTTGTAATATGTATCAGAAACTTGGTGAGTATATGTTTTTTTACATGTATAACCCATTTTCTTTTTTACTTCGTATACTTGTAAATAAAGTAAATGTAATTTTGGATTATGGGTTGTACAATCCAGATAAGCCTAACTAATTCACAGAATTTCAAAACACTGTGTATTGAGAGGTATACGACCTACAAAGACGAGGGATAAATGACAGGATACATACACTCACCAAGTTTAAAAGCTCCCCTTCGTGACTTGCGTGCAGGAACGCACTTCTGCTGTTGTGACGGATATTGTCAGAAAAATGCTATTGAATATATAAATGTGAGTAAATTACATTTGGGATATGTGCCGGGTGACTAAGGGCACACATATTGAACATTTGTAATATGTATCAGAAACTTGCCGAGTATATGTTTTTTTACATGTATAACCCATTTTCTTTTTTACTTCGTATACTTGTAAATAAAGTAAATGTAATTTTGGATTATGGGCTGTACAATCCAGATCAGCCTAACTAATTCACAGAATTTCAAAACACTGTGTATTGAGAGGTATACGACCTACAAAGACGAGGGATAAATGACAGGATACATACACTCACCAAGTTTAAAAGCTCCCCTTCGTGACTTGCGTGCAGGAACGCACTTCTGCTGTTGTGACGGATATTGTCAGAAAAATGCTATTGAATATATAAATGTGAGTAAATTACATTTGGGATATGTGCCGGGTGACTAAGGGCACACATATTGAACATTTGTAATATGTATCAGAAACTTGGTGAGTATATGTTTTTTACATGTATCACCCATTTTTTTTTTACTTCGTATACTTGTAAATAAAGTAAATGTAATTTTGGATTATGGGCTGTACAATCCAGATCAGCCTAACTAATTCAAAGAATTTCAAAACACTGTGTATTGAGAGGTATACGACCTACAAAGACGAGGGATAAATGACAGGATACATACACTCACCAAGTTTAAAAGCACCCCTTCGTGACTTGCGTGCAGGAACGCACTTCTGCTGTTGTGACGGATATTGTCAGAAAAATGCTATTGAATATATAAATGTGAGTAAATTACATTTGGGATATGTGCCGGGTGACTAAGGGCACACATATTGAACATTTGTAATATGTATCAGAAACTTGGTGAGTATATGTTTTTTTACATGTATCACCCATTTTTTTTTTTACTTCGTATACTTGTAAATAAAGTAAATGTAATTTTGGATTATGGGCTGTACAATCGAGATCAGCCTAACTAATTCACAGAATTTCAAAACACTGTGTATTGAGAGGTATACGACCTACAAAGACGAGGGATAAATGACAGGATACATACACTCACCAAGTTTAAAAGCTCCCCTTCGTGACTTGCGTGCAGGAACGCACTTCTGCTGTTGTGACGGATATTGTCAGAAAAATGCTATTGAATATATAAATGTGAGTAAATTACATTTGGGATATGTGCCGGGTGACTAAGGGCACACATATTGAACATTTGTAATATGTATCAGAAACTTGGTGAGTATATGTTTTTTTACATGTATCACCCATTTTTTTTTTTACTTCGTATACTTGTAAATAAAGTAAATGTAATTTTGGATTATGGGCTGTACAATCCAGATCAGCCTAACTAATTCACAGAATTTCAAAACACTGTGTATTGAGAGGTATACGACCTAAAAAGACGAGGGATAAATGACAGGATGCATACACTCACCAAGTTTAAAAGCTCCCCTTCGTGACTTGCGTGCAGGAACGCACTTCTGCTGTTGTGACGGATATTGTCAGAAAAATGCTATTGAATATATAAGTGTGAGTAAATTACATTTGGGATATGTGCCGGGTGACCAAGGGCACACATATTGAACATTTGTAATATGTATCAGAAACTTAGTGAGTATATGTTTTTTTACATGTATCACCCATTTTTTTTTTTACTTCGTATACTTGTAAATAAAGTAAATGTAATTTTGGATTATGGGCTGTACAATCCAGATCAGCCTAACTAATTCACAGAATTTCAAAACACTGTGTATTGAGAGGTATACGACCTACAAAGACGAGGGATAAATGACAGGATACATACACTCACCAAGTTTAAAAACTCCCCTTCGTGACTTGCGTGCAGGAACGCACTTCTGCTGTTGTGACGGATATTGTCAGAAAAATGCTATTGAATATATAAATGTGAGTAAATTACATTTGGGATATGCGCCGGGTGACTAAGGGCACACATATTGAACATTTGTAATATGTATCAGAAACTTGGTGAGTATATGTTTTTTACATGTATCACCCATTTTTTTTTTACTTCGTATACTTGTAAATAAAGTAAATGTAATTTTGGATTATGGGCTGTACAATCCAGATCAGCCTAACTAATTCACAGAATTTCAAAACACTGTGTATTGAGAGGTATACGACCTACAAAGACGAGGGATAAATGACAGGATACATACACTCACCAAGTTTAAAAGCACCCCTTCGTGACTTGCGTGCAGGAACGCACTTCTGCTGTTGTGACGGATATTGTCAGAAAAATGCTATTGAATATATAAATGTGAGTAAATTACATTTGGGATATGTGCCGGGTGACTAAGGGCACACATATTGAACATTTGTAATATGTATCAGAAACTTGGTGAGTATATGTTTTTTTACATGTATCACCCATTTTTTTTTTTTACTTCGTATACTTGTAAATAAAGTAAATGTAATTTTGGATTATGGGCTGTACAATCCAGATCAGCCTAACTAATTCACAGAATTTCAAAACACTGTGTATTGAGAGGTATACGACCTACAAAGACAAGGGATAAATGACAGGATACATACACTCACCAAGTTTAAAAGCTCCCCTTCGTGACTTGCCTGCAGGAACGCACTTCTGCTGTTGTGACGGATATTGTCAGAAAAATGCTATTGAATATATAAATGTGAGTAAATTACATTTGGGATATGTGCCGGGTGACTAAGGGCACACATATTGAACATTTGTAATATGTATCAGAAACTTGGTGAGTATATGTTTTTTTACATGTATCACCCATTTTTTTTTTACTTCGTATACTTGTAAATAAAGTAAATGTAATTTTGGATTATGGGCTGTACAATCCAGATCAGCCTAACTAATTCACAGAATTTCAAAACACTGTGTATTGAGAGGTATACGACCTAAAAAGACGAGGGATAAATGACAGGATACATACACTCACCAAGTTTAAAAGCTCCCCTTCGTGACTTGCGTGCAGGAACACACTTCTGCTGTTGTGACGGATATTGTCAGAAAAATGCTATTGAATATATAAGTGTGAGTAAATTACATTTGGGATATGTGCCGGGTGACCAAGGGCACACATATTGAACATTTGTAATATGTATCAGAAACTTAGTGAGTATATGTTTTTTTACATGTATCACCCATTTTTTTTTTTTACTTCGTATACTTGTAAATAAAGTAAATGTAATTTTGGATTATGGGCTGTACAATCCAGATCAGCCTAACTAATTCACAGAATTTCAAAACACTGTGTATTGAGAGGTATACGACCTACAAAGACGAGAAATAAATGACAGGATACATACACTCACCAAGTTTAAAAGCTCCCCTTCGTGACTTGCGTGCAGGAACGCACTTCTGCTGTTGTGACGGATATTGTCAGAAAAATGCTATTGAATATATAAATGTGAGTAAATTACATTTGGGATATGTGCCGGGTGACTAAGGGCACACATATTGAACATTTGTAATATGTATCGGAAACTTGGTGAGTATATGTTTTTTACATGTATCACCCATTTTTTTTTTACTTCGTATACTTGTAAATAAAGTAAATGTAATTTTGGATTATGGGCTGTACAATCCAGATCAGCCTAACTAATTCACAGAATTTCAAAACACTGTGTATTGAGAGGTATACGACCTACAAAGACGAGGGATAAATAACAGGATACATACACTCACCAAGTTTAAAAGCACCCCTTCGTGACTTGCGTGCAGGAACGCACTTCTGCTGTTGTGACGGATATTGTCAGAAAAATGCTATTGAATATATAAATGTGAGTAAATTACATTTGGGATATGTGCCGGGTGACTAAGGGCACACATATTGAACATTTGTAATATGTATCAGAAACTTGGTGAGTATATGTTTTTTTACATGTATCACCCATTTTTTTTTTACTTCGTATACTTGTAAATAAAGTAAATGTAATTTTGGATTATGGGCTGTACAATCCAGATCAGCCTAACTAATTCACAGAATTTCAAAACACTGTGTATTGAGAGGTATACGACCTACAAAGACGAGGGATAAATGACAGGATACATACACTCACCAACTTTAAAAGCTCCCCTTCGTGACTTGCGTGCAGGAACGCACTTCTGCTGTTGTGACGGATATTGTCAGAAAAATGCTATTGAATATATAAATGTGAGTAAATTACATTTGGGATATGTGCCGGGTGACTAAGGGCACACATATTGAACATTTGTAATATGTATCAGAAACTTGGTGAGTATATGTTTTTTTACATGTATCACCCATTTTTTTTTACTTCGTATACTTGTAAATAAAGTAAATGTAATTTTGGATTATGGGCTGTACAATCCAGATCAGGCTAACTAATTCACAGAATTTCAAAACACTGTGTATTGAGAGGTATACGACCTAAAAAGACGAGGGATAAATGACAGGATACATACACTCACAAGTTTAAAATCTCCCCTTCGTGACTTGCGTGCAGGAACGCACTTCTGCTATTGTGACGGATATTGTCAGAAAAATGCTATTGAATATATAAGTGTGAGTAAATTACATTTGGGATATGTGCCGGGTGACCAAGGGCACACATATTGAACATTTGTAATATGTATCAGAAACTTAGTGAGTATATGTTTTTTTACATGTATCACCCATTTTTTTTTTACTTCGTATACTTGTAAATAAAGTAAATGTAATTTTGGATTATGGGCTGTACAATCCAGATCAGCCTAACTAATTCACAGAATTTCAAAACACTGTGTATTGAGAGGTATACGACCTAAAAAGACGAGGGATAAATGACAGGATACATACACTCACCAAGTTTAAAAGCTCCCCTTCGTGACTTGCGTGCAGGAACGCACTTCTGCTGTTGTGACGGATATTGTCAGAAAAATGCTATTGAATATATAAATGTGAGTAAATTACATTTGGGATATGTGCCGGGTGACTAAGGGCACACATATTGAACATTTGTAATATGTATCAGAAACTTGGTGAGTATATGTTTTTTACATGTATCACCCATTTTTTTTACTTCGTATACTTGTAAATAAAGTAAATGTAATTTTGGATTATGGGCTGTACAATCCAGATCAGCCTAACTAATTCAAAGAATTTCAAAACACTGTGTATTGAGAGGTATACGACCTACAAAGACGAGGGATAAATGACAGGATACATACACTCACCAAGTTTAAAAGCACCCCTTCGTGACTTGCGTGCAGGAACGCACTTCTGCTGTTGTGACGGATATTGTCAGAAAAATGCTATTGAATATATAAATGTGAGTAAATTACATTTGGGATATGTGCCGGGTGACTAAGGGCACACATATTGAACATTTGTAATATGTATCAGAAACTTGGTGAGTATATGTTTTTTTACATGTATCACCCATTTTTTTTTTTTACTTCGTATACTTGTAAATAAAGTAAATGTAATTTTGAATTATGGGCTGTACAATCCAGATCAGCCTAACTAATTCACAGAATTTCAAAACACTGTGTATTGAGAGGTATACGACCTACAAAGACAAGGGATAAATGACAGGATACATACACTCACCAAGTTTAAAAGCTCCCCTTCGTGACTTGCGTGCAGGAACGCACTTCTGCTGTTGTGACGGATATTGTCAGAAAAATGCTATTGAATATATAAATGTGAGTAAATTACATTTGGGATATGTGCCGGGTGACTAAGGGCACACATATTGAACATTTGTAATATGTATCAGAAACTTGGTGAGTATATGTTTTTTTACATGTATCACCCATTTTTTTTTTACTTCGTATACTTGTAAATAAAGTAAATGTAATTTTGGATTATGGGCTGTACAATCCAGATCAGCCTAACTAATTCACAGAATTTCAAAACACTGTGTATTGAGAGGTATACGACCTAAAATGACGAGGGATAAATGACAGGATACATACACTCACCAAGTTTAAAAGCTCCCCTTCGTGACTTGCGTGCAGGAACGCACTTCTGCTGTTGTGACGGATATTGTCAGAAAAATGCTATTGAATATATAAGTGTGAGTAAATTACATTTGGGATATGTGCCGGGTGACCAAGGGCACACATATTGAACATTTGTAATATGTATCAGAAACTTAGTGAGTATATGTTTTTTTACATGTATCACCCATTTTTTTTTTTTTACTTCGTATACTTGTAAATAAAGTAAATGTAATTTTGGATTATGGGCTGTACAATCCAGATCAGCCTAACTAATTCACAGAATTTCAAAACACTGTGTATTGAGAGGTATACGACCTACAAAGACGAGGGATAAATGACAGGATACATACACTCACCAAGTTTAAAAGCTCCCCTTCGTGACTTGCGTGCAGGAACGCACTTCTGCTGTTGTGACGGATATTGTCAGAAAAATGCTATTGAATATATAAATGTGAGTAAATTACATTTGGGATATGTGCCGGGTGACTAAGGGCACACATATTGAACATTTGTAATATGTATCGGAAACTTGGTGAGTATATGTTTTTTACATGTATCACCCATTTTTTTTTTACTTCGTATACTTGTAAATAAAGTAAATGTAATTTTGGATTATGGGCTGTACAATCCAGATCAGCCTAACTAATTCACAGAATTTCAAAACACTGTGTATTGAGAGGTATACGACCTACAAAGACGAGGGATAAATAACAGGATACATACACTCACCAAGTTTAAAAGCACCCCTTCGTGACTTGCGTGCAGGAACGCACTTCTGCTGTTGTGACGGATATTGTCAGAAAAATGCTATTGAATATATAAATGTGAGTAAATTACATTTGGGATATGTGCCGGGTGACTAAGGGCACACATATTGAACATTTGTAATATGTATCAGAAACTTGGTGAGTATATGTTTTTTTACATGTATCACCCATTTTTTTTTTACTTCGTATACTTGTAAATAAAGTAAATGTAATTTTGGATTATGGGCTGTACAATCCAGATCAGCCTAACTAATTCACAGAATTTCAAAACACTGTGTATTGAGAGGTATACGACCTACAAAGACGAGGGATAAATGACAGGATACATACACTCACCAACTTTAAAAGCTCCCCTTCGTGACTTGCGTGCAGGAACGCACTTCTGCTGTTGTGACGGATATTGTCAGAAAAATGCTATTGAATATATAAATGTGAGTAAATTACATTTGGGATATGTGCCGGGTGACTAAGGGCACACATATTGAACATTTGTAATATGTATCAGAAACTTGGTGAGTATATGTTTTTTTACATGTATCACCCATTTTTTTTTACTTCGTATACTTGTAAATAAAGTAAATGTAATTTTGGATTATGGGCTGTACAATCCAGATCAGGCTAACTAATTCACAGAATTTCAAAACACTGTGTATTGAGAGGTATACGACCTAAAAAGACGAGGGATAAATGACAGGATACATACACTCACAAGTTTAAAATCTCCCCTTCGTGACTTGCGTGCAGGAACGCACTTCTGCTATTGTGACGGATATTGTCAGAAAAATGCTATTGAATATATAAGTGTGAGTAAATTACATTTGGGATATGTGCCGGGTGACCAAGGGCACACATATTGAACATTTGTAATATGTATCAGAAACTTAGTGAGTATATGTTTTTTTACATGTATCACCCATTTTTTTTTACTTCGTATACTTGTAAATAAAGTAAATGTAATTTTGGATTATGGGCTGTACAATCCAGATCAGCCTAACTAATTCACAGAATTTCAAAACACTGTGTATTGAGAGGTATACGACCTACAAAGACGAGGGATAAATGACAGGATACATACACTCACCAAGTTTAAAAGCTCCCCTTCGTGACTTGCGTGCAGGAACGCACTTCTGCTGTTGTGACGGATATTGTCAGAAAAATGCTATTGAATATATAAATGTGAGTAAATTACATTTGGGATATGTGCCGGGTGACTAAGGGCACACATATTGAACATTTGTAATATGTATCAGAAACTTGGTGAGTATATGTTTTTTACATGTATCACCCATTTTTTTTTACTTCGTATACTTGTAAATAAAGTAAATGTAATTTTGGATTATGGGCTGTACAATCCAGATCAGCCTAACTAATTCAAAGAATTTCAAAACACTGTGTATTGAGAGGTATACGACCTACAAAGACGAGGGATAAATGACAGGATACATACACTCACCAAGTTTAAAAGCACCCCTTCGTGACTTGCGTGCAGGAACGCACTTCTGCTGTTGTGACGGATATTGTCAGAAAAATGCTATTGAATATATAAATGTGAGTAAATTACATTTGGGATATGTGCCGGGTGACTAAGGGCACACATATTGAACATTTGTAATATGTATCAGAAACTTGGTGAGTATATGTTTTTTTACATGTATCACCCATTTTTTTTTTTTACTTCGTATACTTGTAAATAAAGTAAATGTAATTTTGGATTATGGGCTGTACAATCGAGATCAGCCTAACTAATTCACAGAATTTCAAAACACTGTGTATTGAGAGGTATACGACCTACAAAGACGAGGGATAAATGACAGGATACATACACTCACCAAGTTTAAAAGCTCCCCTTCGTGACTTGCGTGCAGGAACGCACTTCTGCTGTTGTGACGGATATTGTCAGAAAAATGCTATTGAATATATAAATGTGAGTAAATTACATTTGGGATATGTGCCGGGTGACTAAGGGCACACATATTGAACATTTGTAATATGTATCAGAAACTTGGTGAGTATATGTTTTTTACATGTATCACCCATTTTTTTTTTACTTCGTATACTTGTAAATAAAGTAAATGTAATTTTGGATTATGGGCTGTACAATCCAGATCAGCCTAACTAATTCAAAGAATTTCAAAACACTGTGTATTGAGAGGTATACGACCTACAAAGACGAGGGATAAATGACAGGATACATACACTCACCAAGTTTAAAAGCACCCCTTCGTGACTTGCGTGCAGGAACGCACTTCTGCTGTTGTGACGGATATTGTCAGAAAAATGCTATTGAATATATAAATGTGAGTAAATTACATTTGGGATATGTGCCGGGTGACTAAGGGCACACATATTGAACATTTGTAATATGTATCAGAAACTTGGTGAGTATATGTTTTTTTACATGTATCACCCATTTTTTTTTTTTACTTCGTATACTTGTAAATAAAGTAAATGTAATTTTGGATTATGGGCTGTACAATCGAGATCAGCCTAACTAATTCACAGAATTTCAAAACACTGTGTATTGAGAGGTATACGACCTACAAAGACGAGGGATAAATGACAGGATACATACACTCACCAAGTTTAAAAGCTCCCCTTCGTGACTTGCGTGCAGGAACGCACTTCTGCTGTTGTGACGGATATTGTCAGAAAAATGCTATTGAATATATAAATGTGAGTAAATTACATTTGGGATATGTGCCGGGTGACTAAGGGCACACATATTGAACATTTGTAATATGTATCAGAAACTTGGTGAGTATATGTTTTTTTACATGTATCACCCATTTTTTTTTTTACTTCGTATACTTGTAAATAAAGTAAATGTAATTTTGGATTATGGGCTGTACAATCCAGATCAGCCTAACTAATTCACAGAATTTCAAAACACTGTGTATTGAGAGGTATACGACCTAAAAAGACGAGGGATAAATGACAGGATGCATACACTCACCAAGTTTAAAAGCTCCCCTTCGTGACTTGCGTGCAGGAACGCACTTCTGCTGTTGTGACGGATATTGTCAGAAAAATGCTATTGAATATATAAGTGTGAGTAAATTACATTTGGGATATGTGCCGGGTGACCAAGGGCACACATATTGAACATTTGTAATATGTATCAGAAACTTAGTGAGTATATGTTTTTTTACATGTATCACCCATTTTTTTTTTTTACTTCGTATACTTGTAAATAAAGTAAATGTAATTTTGGATTATGGGCTGTACAATCCAGATCAGCCTAACTAATTCACAGAATTTCAAAACACTGTGTATTGAGAGGTATACGACCTACAAAGACGAGGGATAAATGACAGGATACATACACTCACCAAGTTTAAAAACTCCCCTTCGTGACTTGCGTGCAGGAACGCACTTCTGCTGTTGTGACGGATATTGTCAGAAAAATGCTATTGAATATATAAATGTGAGTAAATTACATTTGGGATATGTGCCGGGTGACTAAGGGCACACATATTGAACATTTGTAATATGTATCAGAAACTTGGTGAGTATATGTTTTTTACATGTATCACCCATTTTTTTTTTACTTCGTATACTTGTAAATAAAGTAAATGTAATTTTGGATTATGGGCTGTACAATCCAGATCAGCCTAACTAATTCACAGAATTTCAAAACACTGTGTATTGAGAGGTATACGACCTACAAAGACGAGGGATAAATGACAGGATACATACACTCACCAAGTTTAAAAGCACCCCTTCGTGACTTGCGTGCAGGAACGCACTTCTGCTGTTGTGACGGATATTGTCAGAAAAATGCTATTGAATATATAAATGTGAGTAAATTACATTTGGGATATGTGCCGGGTGACTAAGGGCACACATATTGAACATTTGTAATATGTATCAGAAACTTGGTGAGTATATGTTTTTTTACATGTATCACCCATTTTTTTTTTTACTTCGTATACTTGTAAATAAAGTAAATGTAATTTTGGATTATGGGCTGTACAATCCAGATCAGCCTAACTAATTCACAGAATTTCAAAACACTGTGTATTGAGAGGTATACGACCTACAAAGACAAGGGATAAATGACAGGATACATACACTCACCAAGTTTAAAAGCTCCCCTTCGTGACTTGCGTGCAGGAACGCACTTCTGCTGTTGTGACGGATATTGTCAGAAAAATGCTATTGAATATATAAATGTGAGTAAATTACATTTGGGATATGTGCCGGGTGACTAAGGGCACACATATTGAACATTTGTAATATGTATCAGAAACTTGGTGAGTATATGTTTTTTTACATGTATCACCCATTTTTTTTTTACTTCGTATACTTGTAAATAAAGTAAATGTAATTTTGGATTATGGGCTGTACAATCCAGATCAGCCTAACTAATTCACAGAATTTCAAAACACTGTGTATTGAGAGGTATACGACCTAAAAAGACGAGGGATAAATGACAGGATACATACACTCACCAAGTTTAAAAGCTCCCCTTCGTGACTTGCGTGCAGGAACGCACTTCTGCTGTTGTGACGGATATTGTCAGAAAAATGCTATTGAATATATAAGTGTGAGTAAATTACATTTGGGATATGTGCCGGGTGACCAAGGGCACACATATTGAACATTTGTAATATGTATCAGAAACTTAGTGAGTATATGTTTTTTTACATGTATCACCCATTTTTTTTTTTTTTACTTCGTATACTTGTAAATAAAGTAAATGTAATTTTGGATTATGGGCTGTACAATCCAGATCAGCCTAACTAATTCACAGAATTTCAAAACACTGTGTATTGAGAGGTATACGACCTACAAAGACGAGGGATAAATGACAGGATACATACACTCACCAAGTTTAAAAGCTCCCCTTCGTGACTTGCGTGCAGGAACGCACTTCTGCTGTTGTGACGGATATTGTCAGAAAAATGCTATTGAATATATAAATGTGAGTAAATTACATTTGGGATATGTGCCGGGTGACTAAGGGCACACATATTGAACATTTGTAATATGTATCGGAAACTTGGTGAGTATATGTTTTTTACATGTATCACCCATTTTTTTTTTACTTCGTATACTTGTAAATAAAGTAAATGTAATTTTGGATTATGGGCTGTACAATCCAGATCAGCCTAACTAATTCACAGAATTTCAAAACACTGTGTATTGAGAGGTATACGACCTACAAAGACGAGGGATAAATAACAGGATACATACACTCACCAAGTTTAAAAGCACCCCTTCGTGACTTGCGTGCAGGAACGCACTTCTGCTGTTGTGACGGATATTGTCAGAAAAATGCTATTGAATATATAAATGTGAGTAAATTACATTTGGGATATGTGCCGGGTGACTAAGGGCACACATATTGAACATTTGTAATATGTATCAGAAACTTGGTGAGTATATGTTTTTTTACATGTATCACCCATTTTTTTTTTACTTCGTATACTTGTAAATAAAGTAAATGTAATTTTGGATTATGGGCTGTACAATCCAGATCAGCCTAACTAATTCACAGAATTTCAAAACACTGTGTATTGAGAGGTATACGACCTACAAAGACAAGGGATAAATGACAGGATACATACACTCACCAAGTTTAAAAGCTCCCCTTCGTGACTTGCGTGCAGGAACGCACTTCTGCTGTTGTGACTGATATTGTCAGAAAAATGCTATTGAATATATAAATGTGAGTAAATTACATTTGGGATATGTGCCGGGTGACTAAGGGCACACATATTGAACATTTGTATTATGTATCAGAAACTTGGTGAGTATATGTTTTTTTACATGTATCACCCATTTTTTTTTTTTTACTTCGTATACTTGTAAATAAAGTAAATATAATTTTGGATTATGGGCTGTACAATCCAGATCAGCCTAACTAATTCACAGAATTTCAAAACACTGTGTATTGAGAGGTATACGACCTACAAAGACGAGGGATAAATGACAGGATACGTACACTCACCAAGTTTAAAAGCTCCCCTTCGTGACTTGCGTGCAGGAACGCACTTCTGCTGTTGTGACGGATATTGTCAGAAAAATGCTATTGAATATATAAATGTGAGTAAATTACATTTGGGATATGTGCCGGGTGACTAAGGGCACACATGTTGAACATTTGTAATATGTATCAGAAACTTGGTGAGTATATGTTTTTTTACATGTATCACCCATTGTTTTTTTTACTTCGTATACTTGTAAATAAACAGTCTTGAAACCCGATGTTTCATTTATGTAACCCTGTATATCACAAAAATGCATTTTATTTTCGTCTGCCGATAATGCTTTCTTACTAAAGCATGCAACAATTATTTTACTAGCTTTCAGAATGAATAATAATTAACCTACCAGTTTATAAATGCTTAGTAAATATATAAACTCAACCATGCCATAAAATCGAGTTCTAAACGCTACTGATGCTTGTTAACCTCATTCGTTGCATCCAGGTATATAGATTATATAGAATACATAAGCTTCTTAAAAGGTTCTGTGGCATTAAAACTCCTTAAGCGTAACCCTAATAATCTCTTAATTCTCTAATCTCTGAAACTGAAATACCGTAATCTCGTCGCTATGCTACACGGATTTCGGTTTCTGGTATTACATATAGTGCTAATTAATCAATAATTTATTATAGTTTGTTTATAATTAAAGTTGACCTGCGAATAATTGGAGTTAAGACAAAAGCAGTTTTAAAAAGGTCTCATGACTTAAAATTATAAACAATGGGAAAAAAAATAATTTTCAACATTTAATATTTTAAGATGTATATAATTTTAAAACACAATTTTTATTGGAATGAAAGATATACCTATGTCGTTTCATTTCATGTATCTAAAAAATTGTAAGATGCAAAATTAGTATTTAGAGGGGGGTCCAAACTGTCAGACATTTGCCAAGCAGAAAATTGATATAAAAGCTTACGCGCAGGATTACAAAATAGATTTTGTAACTAGAATGAAATTTATGTGCCTAATTATACTTCAGATTATGATAATTATCCTTAACCTAAATAAATTTGTATTTAATGCATTTTTATATTTTTAATAACAAGTTGTATTTAGCTAATACAAAATTTTGATAATTTCAACAGTATAATCACGTAAAAAAAAATTTTTTTTGAAGAATAAAAAGGAAATTTTAAGTTCAGTATATACAAACTAACATGAAACATATGTTTTGAAAATTTCATGAAAAAATATTCAGAAGTTTTTCAGATATCCTGCGCGTTATACCGAAAAACGTCATTTGGAGAAAAATTACTTCGAAGTTTCGGAAACATTGCTTCATCTATTGGGAGGGGATAATTCTAAATGCCGTTACTTCTGTTCTAATGGGAATTTCAAGAAAACAATTGTATCAAAATATTCAGTAAAATAGGAGTTTAACGTTTAAAAAAATTAAGATTTCGAAAATTTTGAAGCCTTAAGAGTCCTAAGACTTCTTAACCTTTTAAGCTCTGCCGAGTGAATTGCTTAAAATACACAAATGTCACATTGGCACCAGTATTTTGCAAACAAATAATTCGGTTTATTGCATACACGAAAAAATGCATTAATTTATTTTCGAATACATTTGGTCGAATACTCTGGTGCCACTGTGACATTTGGAGATTAAAATTATGTGGGAAGAAATTCACCCAGCAGAGCTCAAAGGGTTGAGAGAAACAAAATATGTATCATGCCTATAGCACAGATTATAAAACACATTCGAACACATTCAGAATACAGCAATGAAACTTTCCGTTTAACTCTAGAACCGCAGGAAAGGATCTAGGCGGATAGCATAGCAAAATGTCCCCCACGCCCGATGATTGAAATAACATGTGTAATAATAAGGCTTACTGTGAGAATAAAATAGAGTGTGTTTTTAGCCTGTGACCTTGAACTGTCCTTGAGGTAATCATGGAAGTATGCGTCGTCGGCACTATTTTTCAAATACGTTTTTTCTGAAAAAGTAGATAAGTTTAAAAAAAATGAAACCAACACCAATTATTGAAGAATATATTACTTTGTATTATACATTTTTTCCAGATTTTTATACAGTTTTTGACATTGAAAAAGAAACAAAAATATTCTAAAAATATGTTAATATAGTAATAGCTTATACCAACCAAAAAATTGTACAATAATATAATAGGTATGTACCCCAAAAATAATTTCGTTAAAATCGAAAAAGCGCTTTCTGAGTTATAACAAAACTAATGCTA
The DNA here is from genome assembly GCA_963932465.1 of Maratus speciosus. Classification (NCBI taxonomy): domain Eukaryota; kingdom Metazoa; phylum Arthropoda; class Arachnida; order Araneae; family Salticidae; genus Maratus; species Maratus speciosus. The sequence continues at coordinate 16,319 of CAWVRF010001245.1, read as the reverse complement.
GCAAATTGTTAGAATGTTCCTATCTTTTCCTGTTAGAATTTGTAGAATTGCGTGCCTTTTATTTTACTACATAACAAGTACAATAAGTATTTTGTAAGTAAATACCAGGTGAGTCAAAAGTTGGTTAAAACTTTAAAAACGGAACAAGTTGGAACAACCGAAAACAAGTTGGAAATTGCTCGTCAAACATGGCAAATGAGGTGCGTTCGTACTATAACTCGTTTTATAAATTTTTTTGCACCGCATATTGTACTGAATGTATATTTAAGTGCACTCCATAAGTGCCTATCAATTTCATTCTGTAAGAAAGGCTGTAAAATAATTAAAATGCACTTGAAATAATTTTTTCCCATTGGCCGTAATGGAACGGAAAAATTTTGACTGTACCTGTCATTAAACTATACATCCGATTTTCATAAAATTCGAAATGACTCGACAAAATTTTGCAACAATTATATATTTAGAATTTCAGACCATTCGGAAGGCTGTAACATCATTAAAATGCACTTGCAATAATTTTTTCCCATTGTCCGTAATGTAACGGAAAACTTTTGACTGTCCGTGCAATTAAACTATACATCCTATTTTCATAAAATTTGAAAAGACTCGACAAAATTATGCAACAATTATATATTTTAAATTTCAAACGATTCGGTTGAGTAGTTTTTGCGCTGTTATATGCGGACGGACAGACAGACTGACGGACGGATAGACCGACGGTCTGACCGACGACTATAGGTGCAACGTATTTATATAATTACAAACGCACCTAAAAATGGAAGACATTATGATTAAGGAGTGCGGTTTGCAAGAAAGGGCTCACAAGGTTGTCGGATTTTTCTTAGCGGCAAAAAAACTTGTAGTTAAAAAATCTCATGTAGAAAGTGCTGACGATCCGAAACACAATGAACAGATACTACGACAGAATGTTCTGGAGGTGATGTTGAACAATTGTTATTGGAAGAACAAATGCACGGAGCGTATTGTTGTCCTTTTCATTGTGTTTCGGGTCGTCAGCGTCTACGTGTGATTTTTTAACTTTTTTTTCTGCTAAAAAAATCTGCCTACCTTGTGAGCCCTTTCTTGCAAACCGCACTCCTTTATCATAATTACTTCCTTTTTTAAGCGTTTTTAAAGTTTTAACGAACTGTTAGCTCACCCAGTGTATAACACTAACACTCAGTAAATAATTAGCTATGTCGCTCGTCTAACCCCTTGGATACATATTTGTTTAAGGGGACCGGGTAAGCTCTATCTCCGCCATCTTAAAATACACCAATTTTATGTACCTTTTTCTCAGAAATGGTGAAAAATAGAGGTCTGGATTTTTTAGAGTAGTTAGAACAACACAATTTACGTATTTTAACTGACCACTTTCTTTCTAAGTGAAACTGAAAATTAATTATTAATTATTTATTGAAAGACATTTTTAAATTTGCATTTTTGGTTAATTTCACTGCCCAAAATAAATAATTCTCAACAAATCATTAAAACCATGTATTAATGTATACAATACAACATAATATAACTAATTAGAAAAATCTGAGTTTTTAAGTTTAATAGATATTTAAAGTATTTCCAGTGGGCTACTTTTTTTAATTCCTGATTTCTTGATTGGCACCACTTTTTTGAAATAGTAAAATTCTCCTTTTTTAATAACATATTAATTAAGACGAAAACAATGGGAATTTTATCACTTCAGAAAAGTGGTGCCAATCAAGAAATCTGAATTTTAAAAAAGTAGCCCACTGCTGTGAAGGGCTCTTAGAAAGAATGAAAAAAATCCAACACTTTTTTTTAATATATAAACATGGGTAATACATCGTTGAAAAGATAAAAGTTTAAACTATTTAATGATACAAAAAAGTAAAAATCGATTTTTTGGTTGACTTTCGCTTATCTGGTCCCCTTAAGGTTGGCCACTGGCGTTTGTTTAATTTAAATTCCCTCTCGCACCACTTTGTCGAATCAAAAAGTTTTCATATACCCTTTTACAACATGTGGGAAAGAAATGAACTGTAAAAAAGTTTTTCTTAAAATATTGGTATGAATAGAACATAAAAAATAAGAGGACCAATGCATGACCAGTCGTCAAATGCAACCAAGGGGTTAATAGAAAAGGACATATCTCAAAAATAACAAATTTTCAGTACAGATGTTTAAAAAATTGGTTTAAATACATACCTTGAGCATTGCGCAATTTTTGGGTTGGTGTAAGTATAATGTTACTATATCAATATATTTTTTAAATAGTTTTGTTTATTTTTCGAAGTTAAAAATTGCGTAAAAATCTGGAAAAAATATAAAATATGAATTAATATATTCTTCCATAATTGGTGTTAGTTTCATTTTTTTTTTAACTTGTATACTTTTTAGGAAAAACGTATTTGAAAAATAGCGGCGCCAGCGCATACTACCCCGATTATCTGAAGGTCAGAAGCTAGTAAAAACACACTAATTTTTTATTCACACGGTAAGCTATGTTACCACACATGTTATTTCAAACATCGGCTATGTGTTCCATTATACTATGCTTATCCGGCTGGACCCTTTTACTCAAGTTTTATAAAAAAAAAAAAAAAAAAAAAAAAAAAAAACATTCCACATTAGAATTTTTATTTAAAACTGTTACCTAAACTTATTTATTTAAACTATGTGTTGTGCTACAAAATACCAAACCCACTCCGACAAATGGTTTCTCGCTTCAATTGACACCTCTTAATTTGGTACGAGTCAAAATGACCTGTCATCGCGGTTCTAAAGTTAATAAGATGAAAGACGATATTCAAGTGAACATTTTGAAAAACCCATAAGAAACTTGAAAAGCCGATTTTAGCAGTTACCATCTATGATAGGAAAATCATTCAAATTCCTTAATGGAGCCTAGTATATCATCTTTAGTTTTAAATATATTATATAATATGCTAAAATGTACAGTCGTGGAAAAAAAAGTAAACACCCCCTACTAACTCCTCAACAAATCATCATAGAAGAAAGTTATTGGTACCGAACGATTGGAAATAAAGTCTACTTTTAAATGACGTACATAAAATTTTCTTATTGGTCATCTACATATTAAAACGAATCCAAACTTCATTTTTTTCAATGGCAATACCCAATTTTAACGAGATATTTCAAATCTTCGGTTCAAACCACGCCTAGACACCAAATTTCAAGTCATTTGAATGATAAGTTTTTGAATTATAAACATTCAAAATTTAGTGCTTCTAATGTTAAATTACATTTTCATATTTTTATTTATATCTCCCGAAATTATGCTCCTAATGTGCTAATTTTTTTTTTGTAGTAATAATACTAATATACCCAAACATAAATAAGCTGAATTTGCAATTTTTATAATTTTATGATATGAATTATGAATTATGAAATTAATATTCGAAAAAATGATGAATTGCAACCTACAATTTTTTGATGGATTTTGATTTATTAAGTCCTGCTTTATGGAAATTCAAAAATTTCACATTCTTCTTCCAAGTAGTTTTCAAATTATGCTTAAAAAACGGCAAAATGACGGTTTAAGGGGCCGTCTATGATGGAAGTGAGTAGACATTTTGAAATTTATTCTGCCGTACTGTAATCTAACGCGCTTCATTGACTCCTTGAGTGGCGCTTAAGGAGCCTTGATCAAGGAAGGGGCTCTCTCGGTTAACAATCCAGTACGGAGCTTCAATTTGGATACAGCCCTTAAAATACGCTCGTTTTAAAATAATTAATTTCTCGTAAACTTGTGGTACGAATTGCATAAAAATTCGTTTTTAGGCTAACTGAAAGGTGTAGAATTCATTTATGCTGTCAGAATTGGGTACTGCTGTTAAAAAAAACAAAGTTATGGTTCGTTTTATATGTAGATGGTCCCCTAAGCAAATTTTATGTACATCATTTAAAAGTAGACTTTATTTCCAATCGTTCGGTACCAGTAACTTTCTTCTACGATAATTTGTTAAGGAGTTAGTAGGGGGTGTTTACTTTTTTTTTCCACGACTGTATCTCAATTAGGAAACGCATAATTCACCTTCAGTATTTTCTGTTAACAAACGAAAATTAATTCTTTGGTGTAACCCTGTATATGATTTATAGAATTTTTATACAAGAAGTAATATGCAAAAAAAAATTCAATTTATAGCGCTTAACATTTTAAAACGCTCTTCCAGCAATTATCGCTTGTACACAGTAAAATAGCCGAATTGTTTTGTGTTTCCCTCTACATGAACGATAAATTTTGTGCAAAACATATTCTACAGAAGTATTTTGCATTGTACCTCAGATGTGTATATTTATTTCAACGTTATTGAAATAGTATAACATTATTAAAATACATAGTAGGCGATTTTCACAATACACCATATTTTAACGGAATTCTTTTGAGTGTCCTGTAAACGAACTATAAATGCTACATACTCCAATTTCAATACAGAACATTACAATAATAGTATTCAAAAACCTATATAAATTACATGGCAAAATACAGACGGCCAGTCAAATCGTATTGATAAACACTTTTGGACTGTGTTGGGAAGTATTAAAAATGCAATAATCTATCCCAACATCAATTTACGGATTCCATAACAATATGTGTTCTTCTATTACAATAAAAAAATTATCTATAGTCAAATGAAGCAACAAAAAGTTATACTATATGGATAACATTTACAATAACATATTACGAAAATATACACATGCAAAAGAAAAATGAGTAGTTATTTTTTTTTTTCATTTGAAATTTATGCAACACATCTATTCTCGTAGGAGTGCGAATTTATACTAAATCGCAACAATCATATTATACCAACCTATTTTGTTTTAACTGTACCAAAGTATTTACCTTATTTAAGCAAAATAATTTTGCCATTAAATAAAGCGAATATTACAATTTAAATTTAGTAGTATCGAAAGATTTTTAAAACGAAACAAGCAAACTTTTCATGTACCTACGGTGTACGGAGAAACGTGCTTAGTTAATAATTATTATTTTATCGAAATGCTTACTAACGCTAAGTGGTATTGGTCTTAAAGTATCAGTATTGAGGACATATTTTTTAATTATTAAATTAAGTTACAAGTTGCATATTTGTTTCTCTTCTAATCGTAATATAAAATCATCTCAAGATAGTGAAACGGACATGTATCTAGAAAGCACAAGAACAACAACAAAAAATACTTAACTAATTGCGTTAGCATCTGAAATGGTTCCAATTCTAAACAAGTGAAGAAAACTAAAACTAGAAAACAGTAAATGATTACAAAGCTTCCGGCATAGACGGAAGAAAATTTCCCATTTTCAGGAATGTTAAAAAAATATCTTTTAAGAAAAAAAAATCATAATATAATTCTATATTACCCCAGTTAGTTATTTTCTCTTTAGAAAAATTGTGATATATTTATAAGGAAATGCTGTTTTCTTTACTTGTGTAATATAATTAATATTTATATTTTATTTGTTTATATTTCCTAAGCAGTTCTTATATTCATGATTTTGTATAACATGATTACATGTATAATTTATTTGTTTAAGTTTTTCAAACTTTACTTCTTTTTAAGCGGACCTTCATTTGGCAAAAAATGACGACAATATGAACTGTACCAGTATTTATAGTTAGTTTATTTTTTGTATTTTTATCTTTGTATTTTTATTTGTACATTTGTTATTTCATGAAGAATATTTTGTTTATATGTTTCTAACTAATGTGACATATACGTGTAACACTGATGTCCGTGAATGGACGTACAGACAAAAGAAAAACAAGTTGGAAATTGCTCGTCAAACGTGGCAAATGAGGTGCGGTCGTACTATAACTAGTTTTATAATTATTTTTTGCACCCCATATTGTACTGAATGTATAATTTTTTGCACTTCATAAAGCGCATAGTCTGATACATCATTAAAATGCACTTCCAACATTTTTTTCCCATTCCCCGTAATGTAACGGAACACTTTTGACTGTCCCTGTAATTAAACTATACATCCGATTTTCCTAAAATTTGAAATAGCTCAACAAAATTTTACAACAATTATATCTTTAAAATTTCAGACCATTCGGAAGGCTGTAATATCATTAAAATGCACTTGCAATAATTTTTCCAATTGGCCGTAATGTAAAGAAAAACTTTTGACTGTCCCTGTAATTAAACATACATCCGATTTTCCTAAAATTTGAAAGGGCTCGACAAAATTTTGCAACAGTTATATCTTTAAAATTTCAGATCATTCGGAAGGCTCTAATATCATTAAAATGCACTTGCAATAATTTTTAACATTGGCCGTAATGTAAAGAAAAACTTTTGACTGTCCCTGTAATTAAACTATACATCCGATTTTCCTAAAATTTGAAAGGGCTCGACAAAAGTTTGCAACAGTTATATCTTTAAAATTTCAGATCATTCGGAAGGCTCTAATATCATTAAAAGCCACTTGCAATAATTTTTTCCATTGGCCGTAATGTAAAGAAAAACTTTTGACTGTCCCTGTAATTAAACTATACATCCGATTTTCATAAAATTTGAAATGGCTCGACAAAATTTTGCAACAATCATATATTTGAAATTTCAGACCATTCGGTTGGGTAGTTTTTGCTCTGTTACATGCGGACAGACGGACGGACGGACGGACAGACGGACAGACGGACGGACAGACGGACAGACGGACAGACGGACGGACAGACGGACAGACGGACGGACAGACGGACGGACTGAACGACGACTATAGGTGCTACGTATTTATATAATTACGAACGCACCTAAAAAGGAATCTTATGTAATCCAGTCATTACATGTTAATATACCCCAGGTTTTCCCATAATATCAGACTTCTAATAATTGGATAATATAAGCAAGCATCAATTTAAAAAAATATTATGAAAGCAAATATTTTCTACATAAAACACTTTGCTGATAAAAATTTAACATTTCGTCTTATCTATGTATCACAACATAACAAATGACTTTTTCCCCTGTTGGCATTTTTTGCTTTATGGCTCTTTTTAAACTCTTAATTAACTAAACTCCCGCAATTGCTTCTGGGAAAACACGATAATTTCAACTCCGCATACAAGCGAAATATTCCTCTATTACCACATCTGTTACGCAGAACCATTATAAAGCGAAATTTTTTAACTCCAACTTTATCCTTAACGACAAGAATAATTAATGAAAGTCAAGCATGTAACTCAAAGTAATTAACTGAGATTCTAAAATAAAAATTAAGTTAATTTAATGCCGGCGTAAACTAATAACCTACGTAAAAATATTTAATTTTTCAATGTGTATATTATCGAAAGAAATTTTGTAAAGGTTAATTTTTCTCCATTAATATTCATTAATTATAGAATTTACTTGGGACGAAAAAGTTTTTAAAAAATAAAAGAATCAATTTTTTGACCGAATGACAGAATAATAAGGAAACATAATTAGTACTTCAGGCGCGCTAAAACTTCTTGTCAAATAAAGTCTTTTTTACCCGACTGAAAAGAAGGGTTATGTGTTTCACGCGTATCTGGGTATGTGGATTTCTTTATACCCTCGAAACATCCCAACGGCTGGATGGGTGTTAATGAATGAGGTCTGTATCGATTCGTCTTAACGGTCCGATGGTTATAGGCTAAGTTTTATTTTTATAAATTCAAAATGGCGGCCGTAAAATTCAAAATGGCGGTAGGGACGAAAAAAATTTTTACGCACCCTATTGAGTGGCATATAATTGGATAGGTCTTTCAAAACGAAGACGATGTTTCATTGACTATTTTACAGTCAGAAGCTCCGTTAAAATATTATACAACCTGGAAGTTGTGTATGTATTGTGGAAATCTAGCGTTACTGCCACTCTAACCATCATAGACATCTATAGACCTCATCAAAACAGTGTTTATAGATAGGAACTAACAGTTAAACACAACTTAAAAGTCATCAATACAAGTAAATAAAGTAATATAAAAAAATATTTTAAGTCAGTTCCTACTTAGGTCAATAAGAGAATTTTTTTTCTCCCATTCTTCATTCCTTTTGAATGGCGCTTAAAATGCCTTGATCAGGAAGAGGGTTCTCTCGGTCTTAAAAAACCGTGATCAAGAAGGGGGCTCTCCCGATTATTGGAAATTAATTAATTTAATTTAATTAATTAATTAATATTTGAAAAAAATTGGATTAACATCATGTGCCATCCACTACAAGTTTAAAAAAAATTATTTGAGCTTGATTGGATGAATAATAAGTATTTTATTAACGATTGAAAATTTGAACAAGATATGTGTCGTGAGAGTGTGAGCTAATAATAGGAATTAAAAAAAAAATTGTTTCACATTGATGAGAAAGAATTAATTAGTTCGCTTTTTATGCAGCCGGGTTTTTTATTTTTTAAATTTAATTGTTTATTAGAAGACCATGTTATGCGTAACTGCCAAATTTTACGCTTCTTTCTTACAACTATTTTTAAATAGAAATAAAGTATGCTATTTAACCTAAATTTGAATATTTTAAAGGATAATATTTTCTGTTCGAAACTAATAGTATTTGACATTAGAACGATCATAACGGATTTCTGTTGAAAACTAGTTGTACTTAACATTAAGGCGACCGGAAGTTTTACTCAAGTTTTATAAAAATATTTCACCGGAATTTTTATTTAAATCTATTTAACATTTTTTCTTCTTTATATCTTTTAAACTTATTTTACAAAGAAATTTCTTGTTCGAACCGAAATATATTCATATGGTAAGAGTCACGGTCTTTTTAGTGTTAATACAAGATCGACCTCAGACATAGAATGACCTAGAGCTGTCATTTTAACCGATGCAAAATAAAGATATTTCGATTCGCACAAGAATTTTTTTTTTCTAAAATAAGTTAACTATGCATAATGGAACAATGTAGATGTGCTCTGGATTACATAGTTGCCTTGCAACTTTACATCCAGTACACAGATAAAATCATTTGTTTGTTTTATTGAACACATACATCAGACTTGTGTGCTTGACATCAAGGCCCACTTATAAGTCATCGTCGATATATAGGGACGAGATAGCACCATGAAATTTACAATACCGTAGAATTACATCCATGAGCTCCACAAAGAGTGTGCAACGGTTCCAGCGGGAGTCGAACCCAACAATCCTCCTACGCTCTCAAGCGACTAGCGACGTGGTGCCTTAACCACTCGGCCACGGAGGCCCCATAAAATTGTTTTACAATGCAATGGGAGCCATAGAAGAAAATTTAGACGCTGCTGATGGCCACAAAAATAGAAATCTTAAAACATTTAAATGAAACAAAATAATTAACACACATTCTTAGTTTACGAAAATAAATAAAAAAAACCCCTCTCTCTCACAACTCTCCTCAAAGAATTATTCAGCGTAATTCTATGTGGAAAAGTCAAATAAAAATAACCCAGCTGCCTACGAGTAATTGCGCGAATAACGATATAACAATAATTCAGATGAACAAAAGTATCAAGTTTGATAGAGGAGTTTAGCAGATTACCCATGTGTGCGTGTTACATACGTGTTACAAACCTTTCCCTTATACCATATTAAATACGTCTGGGCTATGCCAGACATGCAAGTCTTTGAAGAGGCTTTGAAGTTTTCTGCCGTTAGCTCGATGGATCCAGTTCCAATTTTTGATTTCTCAAAGATCGGAGCTACAATAAACAAATCAAAATCGTTCAACACATCCCCGGTGGTTATTCTTTCTCTTTACCGTAGACTCTCTTATTCAATGAATTATCTTTACTTTTAACATTTCTGAATTATTTTAAAGAACTACAAATCACGCTGCATGAAAATTTTGATAATTCTGACATCAGATTTACAGATGAGCAGCAGAAAGTACTTTAGTTATGCACAGAACAGCTTTCGTCATTGCAAACAAAAGTTACAATTTTCCCTAAGTCAACTTTTATTATTGGAAAAGCAAGAGCTGTAAAAAGTAGGATAATCAAAGAAATTAGTAAAACAATCATAGAGCAGTTAGGATCATAACTGTCATCCTTTTGGCACTAACAGGTACTGCTGCGCTTAATGTCGAAGGAAAGTTAATTCACTCAGTGATTAAAAAACCACCGTGTTTTAAATAGTTCGCTGATTTAAAAAGTCAGGCAGAAAGAAATCTACAGCTCAACATGGATACAGTATTATTTATCTTTATTGAGGAATTTTCAATTGTCGTCTTATGGCTGAACTTGAACAAAGATGTCGCAAAGGTACTTTGTTTAAATCCTTGGACGTATTAGGTAGTTACATCGCGTAAAAGACATCCCTCCGTATAAGAGACATTCTATAAAAGACATTTTGGCTATTCGCAGACAAAAAATGCTTAGAGCTTTTGAAAATTGCTTCACATTAACAAACTCATTGAGACAAAATGACGATCAGCAAAGACAGTTTCGAAAGACTCTATATTCGCTTTACGTCGGTCAAGTTTCAGACTGCTTTCATCCCTTATGCAATGGTGGAAAGCTACATTGCTTCCGGCTCAACTTGAATGATTTCAAGATGCTATATGTCTTTTTTCCAAAAACAAGCAAGCGAAAGAACATAATCAAGAAGTACTTCTTAAATCAAAGTCGTCAATGGCAAGAATGTTAGCAGGCCACAGTAATTAAAAGTAAGATGTAGTGAAGATGATCACGTGTTTGGACTTCAGGCTGAACGTTTTCAGCAGTTGGATGTAGAGTTATGTTACATACCAATTATGGATGGAGTGGGGATTGATAACAGGTATACTGAGTACAGTAAAAGGTACTGTCTATGACCCAAAATTTCAACCCCCAGGCTTGCCACCGGCTATAATGGAACGTTTTGTTGATTATCATGCCACAAATTAGCATTTGAGCATTACCTGAGGCAACTGATGGCTGAATTAAACACTAGAAAATGAGGATTCAACGGGTGTTATTTCAAATTAAATTTTGTACCATTAAACAGTAATCATGAAAATTAAACTTTTTTTAAATTTTAAAATGTTATGTGTTCAATTTATACGACTCCATGCTCCGACATTTCGGCCTGACGGGTACTAGTTTAGTTTTTGGGTTTGGATTAAAATATTTTAATACAACTTACAAATTTTTTTAAATTATTATTATTATTATTATTATTAAATTAAATGTATTAAAAATTTCTTGGATGTTGCTAGCGTAATTTGGTGGAATTTTGGTAGAATTAGGAGGATTTAGAATATTGTTGGAATTTTCAGAAGTGGAGGAGGAAGGGGTATTCGCAGTTTCATTAACAGCAACTTCGGAGTTTAAAATTTGTGGATTAACAGAACGTTCATTATCCTTTTTCTTTTTAATAGAAGTTTTTTTTAAGATTTCAGAAAATAATTGGGTGTCTTTGGTAACCTAGTTATTGCTATTTTTGTTAGAGTTGCGGTTAGTTTTATTTTCGAGTCTATAGTTGATTTTAGGGCAGCCTCGGTGTGTAGCAGGATGACCTAACCCGCAGTTGGCACATTTGGTGAGTTATACGGCTCTTAGAAGGTCAATCTGTTCTGAGGTGCAACTCACCGCATTTAAGTCATTTAGCGTCGAAGCCGCATACCTCGGAGGCATAACCAAATCCCTGGCAGCGGTAGCATTGTTTCTTCGTTTGCTGTTAAAAACCTCAATCTTAATAGAAATGTATTGAATAAGTTTAATTTGGTATATTTCCTCGAAGTTTTTTCGTGGTAAAACATTTACCATATAGAGTGGCATTGGATTGCCAGTTTTGCGATTTTAAAGCATGTTTAAAACATGCCACTCTATGTTTTAAGGAGTAGCTTTAAAACATAGCCACTCTTTATGTGGCTATGAAAGTAATAGTCACACATAGTAACTATGAAACCATGCTCATTTAGGCTATCAACAATAATTTTGGTATTGGTATAGCAAGGAAGACCTCTAATACATATTTTGGGGGCCTTAGATCTCTTGGGTCGAGTGTAGTAATTTTTTTCATGTTTTGGTCTAGCCAGCATTGAGTTTGTCTACAATCAACGCCATTTTTGCAATATATGGCAAGGTACTCGCCTTTGAGGGCAACTGCAGGTTTTTCAGAGTTAATCTCTGTTATTTTGGGCTAGAATCGCCCAATTTTCATCTATTTCGATGTAGAAATGTTTAACACTGGGTTTAGAGTTACCAGGATTTTGGTCATTATTTTCAGTAGTAGGGGATTGATCCATAAAAGCATAGTCGCTAAGATTAATATCGGTATGATGATTTTTATATTTGTCATTTAATGGGATAAAAGAGTTCTCCTTGATTAATTGATATTTAACGCATTTTTAATAGAAGTAAAAAGTTCGTGTTTAAGATTAGAGCCAGTTATTACAGCATGGGAGGTTTTCTTGTAAGTTATTAGAACAAAAAAAAAAGCTAAAAGTAGTTGCGTTTAACAGATTATCAAAATTTGATTCCCTAAGCAAACAAAAAGTCTCAAGGCAAGCTCTTCTTACCCCGTCGTGGTCCTCAGTTGAACCGGTATTATTGTCTTTAGATTTGATATCTAAAGCATAATTATCCATGAAGGTGAAGAAAGCACAGAGTATTTCATTTGAATATTCCTCAAAATGTGAAGAAATGGCATCAAACTGATCTTTAAAATTAGAATTTAAAGTTCTAATAGCAATATGTATTAGTGTATTCTCCATTGTTTGAGTATCATCCATCGATGACATACTGCAGCTTCAAACAACGATGAACAGCTATTCAGAACGAACCACACTCACCCGCCGAACGACATCGCAAAAATGCCGTCATACGATAGCTGAAACGGACACAAAGCGTTATAAGTAAGCGAACAAACTTAATGCTGTAATCAGGAGTAAATTAACCCAGTTGCGCCACCTTGTGGACGGAGTGATAATTCACTGTCGTAGCGAGAGGGGCATCCAGACGCACTTGATACCAGGAAGTTTTCTTCGCCTTATCAGACGCACTTCAGTTATTAATCAAGGTGAAAAAAACTTTATAATTTTAGTGGTGTCAGTAAGAAAACAGTTAGTTATCTACCTGTAGTTCACACTCCATCCGCTACGTGGCGCTTGACCTTGATTGATGTGACCTCGCTTTTAATCTTGCGGTTACTTCTCCCATTTAAGATATGACGCTTACTTATATCGCTTTGAACGAACACGCCCAGCTCATACCAATGTTTTTGACCTCTGTATGGTATAGAAGTATCACGGAGAAATAAGTTAAAAAATGGAATTAAATAGTTTCAAATAAAAATTCTGGTGACAAAATATTTTTAATAAAATTTAAAAATTTTAAAAATATTTTTTTGCAGTCGTTCTGGAGCAAGGTTGCACGCCTGATAACACTATTTTTTTTTTTTAAGAAATAGCCGACTTCTTGAATCGCAGAGATTAGATTACTAGATACGGCAAGATTAATATAAAATTCTAGTGGTGTCGAGTGGGCCACAGTTGGCCACCCCCCGTTCTAGTATTAAAAAGTGTAAAAGTAAGGCATTGTAATTATTCTAGCATATGGTTAAACAAAAATATTAAGATCTAGTTACTCTTGAAAAGATGAGACATTATCTATCAATATTTAATATTTTAATGCTTAATCATTTAAATATTAATCTTTTTTTAATATTTGAAGATTAAATATTTCTATGCTCTCTTTAAATAAAAGTTAGTACCACCTGTTAAAAATATTAAGCATATTCTTTGAAAAAGATAACAAAATGAACTCATTTACGGTATTAGAACATATATGGGTGCATTTCAGAAATTTCTTTTTATTCAGAAACTTCGAACACATAGCGGAAATTCTGAAAAAAGAACTTTTAATTTATGTAATCACAAAGCATCTGATTAGCTAAAAGAAAAATTGCTATTCTCGTGAGAATTTGGAATTTCCCAATAAAAGAGAAATTCCTCAAATGCGTGCATATATTTGAGTATTTGATCAACATTATCTTAAGGTTGTTCTGCCGTTTTAACATTGTTAAAATGTACATTACCTACGTACCTTCTAGAAATAAAATCTAAAGCGCGTTTCAATCTTGTTGGAACACTCTTTATATTATTACGATTTCCGCAAAAATATGTATCATTAAAGAACATTTTTTAGGATTTTTTTTATAATGTCCACCGGAAAATTTATGTTGCAGTTAATTATATATTATATGCCATCTACGATTAATGAAGTTTAACACCAGAAAAATATTATTAAATTTTATTTTTCTAACTTTGGCGGAAAAAAGGCCATAATATTGCTTTTACTTATTTTGAAATAGAATTTTTTAAAGTTTCCGGTGGGAATTCAACATTTCACAAACGTAATTGCTTGCCTCTCAAGGGGTTAATGACATTTGCAAGCATAATAATAAAAATGATCCGTGTACTTATATTGTATGAAATAAGATTAAGATTTACAAAAAAAAAAAAAAAAATAAATAAATCAATAAACCCTTTGCACTCGAGGGCTCCGGAACGGAGAGATAATCTTTCTTTGAAAATTTGTTTTTGGCACCAGTAATAAAGGAAAATAAAATGTACCTTATTTAATCAGAGCATTTTTGAGATTTGTGCTTGAACGAAACTTCTTTTAAAAAAGTGGAGACGCCGGGCGCAAAGGGTTAATATACAATAGTAATAAAACATTAATATGAAAGAACAATTAAAAACAGAAGTATTTTGGAATTTGAAATGGAATTTAATATATTTGACTTTAAATGCTATCTTTACTGTATGAACACAAAATACTTTAATTTCAAAATAACTGCTGAGTTTGAATGCTTTTACTTTAACCAAAATGTGTGATGTCACACTTCTACTTACACCCTCCCACCCCCTTGTCACAAACTGTCACAATTTCATGAACCCCTCCCCCCTCTAAGCGTGAAATCATTTGTGGATGGCCCCAAAGCATTAATTCACATAGTTTCAAAATGGCACTCAGCATCCCGGAGGGTGTATTTTTTTCAAGAGTCTTATGCGAAGAATAATTATTGCAAAAGTATTTGTTCAACGTTTCGCGAACCTTTTTAACCCTTTCAGGGGCAAGGCATTTCTGCTCAAAAAATATTCAAATAATTAAATCTCACCGTAATTAACAAACAAATTTATTTGAAAATAATAAACAGCTTTTTCTCACGTATATTATGAGATCGAAATTGTACTAAAATATTTCTGACCCCATTTGGAAATTTAGGCCTTAAAATTAACCGTTTGCAGACTATAAACGGCGCCCCTCAAAGGGCTAAACACGAAATGTATCGAATGCAACGAAACTTAATTAATCGACGATACTTAGTCAAGAAATAAAGTGAAACTTGAACTGTTCACGAATGGATATGCCTAAATTGAGTGTGCATAAGATTTCAGACATTGAAGCAAGCCTTGAAAGAAGTCTTCGTAGGTTATCACCGCATGGGCAAATTTGTAATTCCAATTATCTGCAATGTATTGGCAGTTTAATTGCATGTAATTAATTATAGTTAAAATTACATTCCGTAAAAGATTCTTGCAGCAGTGTAACCGGAACCGCCCCCATCCCATTATTTGACAAAATTTCTGTGTTTGAATGTGTGTAACTATAATCAATTGCCTGCAATTAACATGTAATTACACTGCGGATAATTGAGATTACAAATTTTCCCAACTCTAACGCAGACAGGCGTGTCACTAACTACATATCAAAGGGTTAAGAACAGTTATACAGAAATATGTGTTGCTCGAGTTTAGAAACACCCTGTATTTTGGATTACCGTTACAGAAAATTTCACTTTAGTTACTGTTACTTTCGTTTTTATAATAAGACCCTCATATCTGCTGTGCGTGTTGGCAGTTGTTTATATGTATTTATTAGGTTGAGCAAAAAGTTTTGGGAAATTTTTAATCTAACAGTTATCGGAATATGTATCGTATATAGGAGTACTAGTGGTACAGTCCAGACGTGGCTCCACCCGATTATGGCCTCTTTCGATCAATGCGACACCTTTTCAAGGGCCGTCGATTTGAATCCTTTAATGAAGTTGTCGAAGCATGTCAAGGGTTTTTCAATTCCAAGGAGCCACCCTGGTACTTCCAGCAAAAACGGAATCTGGCAGAACTGTGGCAGAAAGTCGTGGAGTATGATGGTCTCTACTTTGAAGAATAGTCCTTGTTGCTTTTGTTATTAATTTGTTATTAACTTTCACAAATTTACCAGAACTTTTTGCTCAACCTAGTATGTATATATTTATTGTATCAAATACGGCATGACGGAAGCATGAAATGTGTACGTTAGCGTATAAATAAAAAAGTATATACGTCAGCATGGCAGCATGTGTGCAGTTTGGAAGTTAATATATATATATATTTATTTA